>CM046855.1:0-312999 GCA_025617745.1 Heliocidaris erythrogramma
ATTCAAGTATAGGTTTTACAAAGCAGTGTTTGAAGACCTTTTTAACATTGTAGGCCTGCTTTGGGAAAGAAGAACATTACGGTGAGTAACCATGTACTATACATTAAGTACAGTCAATGTAACTTAGTAGTGTAATAGGCTACATACGCATCAGCTACTGATGATGAGAAGCATCATGATGAAATCATCATTGGCAAATAAGCCTACTCCCATGAGTGAAGAGCTAAAAACTAAACAAAAATAAATAAATAAATAAATGATAAGTGGGCTTGCATTTATTTTTTTTGTGGTACACTATCTTAATCTAAAAGCTAAATGCTAGTAGTTGCAGCAAGCAATAATTTCACGCGAAAGTCTTTGGAATCAAAGTTAACTGTTCATATATTGTCGTAGCTAATCTAGTAAGTTTATGCAATCAGAAACTTGAATAGGCCTAACCTTTGTTAAAGAATGAAACATACGCTGAAAACCAAGCACACAGTAGACCACCAACATAGATAAGCATATAGTGGCAGGAATGTCATGTTTATTTTGGCCATTCGTCAGCAAATATACATTTTTAAACGTGAATACACAACGCACGCGCACTGTGCTATGCTGCATCAACAAGATTCATCAATCTATACATAGATCACTACGCACAAATCATAGATTTTGCCTAACTCTATGGCTCAAATCCATTAACAGCGCTGTAACAGCGCGAGTGTCTAACAGCGCCCTAACAGCGCTTTCTGTGCGGTCATCTTACCCGTGTTGTTAGTGGCTGATTTGTTTGTGACTTGTTAGCGCTAACAAAGCCGCTACCAACAGCGTTTCTGTGCGGCCGGCACAGATGGCCGGACAAGTTATCTAGTACATGATATAAGCAGGCTTCAATTCACCACAAAATATAACATACACAATATTTAGCGAATATACCATCTCTACAATGTGACAATTGCTTCAGTATACGTCAAGCATAATTATGGAATTCTTCAGTGAACTTGAACTTGAACTTATAGCTTACTGCACCATATATAGCGAATATCATCAGTAATACGAAATACATGTATATACAGTATGGTAATTAATTTCATACATCAACGATATGCAATTGCGTAATGAGCTTGAAATTACTGTATTATTTCATATTTCATCAAAATTTATTGATACTTATGATCACGAACTGAAATGAGACCAAGGACTGGCACAGATAAACAGCAATATAAGAATGTACACACACCGACCAAGCCTTGAATTAAATAGAATTACTTGCAGCTTTTGTCTTTCATTGTATTTCACATATGTATATTTCATGTCTTGGAAATATTTATAAGATATTATGGAAGACTAAAGATAAAGGTTGTATGATAACGATATGATGAATGTTTCTATACATGAAGTATCACTGTATCACTGTAAGGGCATTATGGGATGATCGTCAGAAACCAAATCCAATAAAATCAATTTATTGAATTAAAATCCACAATTTTAGATTATCAACATCATACAAATACAGAGGAAGATTCAAAATAGGTTTCAGATGAACAAAATGAAACTTCAGTCATTGAAAAATAACAAAGCCAAAAAAAAAGAGTAACAAAGGAAGAGGGAAATGCAATGCACCAAACTCTTTCAGTAGAAAGTTGTATGTCTGACTGGACATTACAAAACACAAAAAAACTGACAAAAATTTATGTTGTGATGGGGTGTCAGATGGGCCCTAAAATTGGGGTAAATCTTCCCCTTGAATCCCAGGGACCAGATTTTGTCAGAAGGAAGAGCTATGAGTGTACATTCTAAAAATATAAAAACTGACAAAATTGTCCATCGGGAAGGGGTGTCAGACCCCCTGAAATGAAAACCCCAAAGTGCCCTTTGACGCTTTGCCCCGCCCCCGTGCTCTGTATGTATTATAAAAGGAAAACTATTTCTTACATTCTGCCTATGATAACTAAAAAGTATTTGAGTCAATTCAATTCAAATTTACATGATGTAATTTTGAGTATAGTAATTTTCTTGAGGTGCAATTCGGTGTCAATTGGTCATTTCATTAATAAGCTACTAAATTGTGAAAAAAATTGATTACTTTCTCAAAAGTAGCCAAAAATATTGTCAGGATTATGTAAACATACCCATAGACCATCTGACAAGGCATAATAGAAGAGCTTGCTTGGTATAATTGTAGGCCCCCTATGTATTATTAACACATGAATAGTACATTTCAGCCTGGCAGTCAAATGCACAGCCACCTGAAAAGATCTTCTACTATGCTTTGTCAAACAGGTGAAAATGGGCAATGGGTGTGTTTACATAATCCTGAAAATATATTTGGGCTACTTTTGAGAAAGTAATACATTTTTCACAATTTGATAACTTATTACTCAAAAGTATATAAAAAGTACATACACGTCTGTAATTATTTGGGTCGCCTTTCTCTCTGGTACATGGGAGTTACTCCATCCTGCTTTCATTCATCACATTATGATCAGAGAGGCTATTTTCCACAACTTGGTTTCAAGCCCATCAATTTCCTTTGCTTTACCCATTTGCAGTTTCTTCACATTATTTCATACACTTTGATATAATTTGTTCACCAAAGTGAATCAAATATCCATGACTATTCTTATTATCCATGACTATTCTGAGATCACATAGATGGAATGAGAGATGTTGTTTTATATAGAACAAGGAAAAGCTCATCAGTCAAGAGGGTATAGCTAGCCATGTCGGGTATCTAGATGGGCCAACATTGAACAATTAGTCTCTGCGTCATTCACAGACTCTTGTCCATGACAATTCTGAGACCACGAAGATGGAATGAGAGATGTTGTTTTATTTAAGACAAGGAAAAGCCCATCAGTCAGGAGGGTATAGTTAGCCACGTATCATTATGACCTAACGGCCAAGTTGCCTCACAATTCACAGAATCAGGCACCTTTCTTAATATGTGCTGTGTCACTCATTATCGATCGTCATTTGAGAGGTTGTCCCCTTGAAATCCTATTAGAGCCTAGTCATCATCCTGAAGTAAAATAAATGCATCAATTACAATGTCGCCAGAGCATGTGTCATATAACCACAAAAACTGGTCGTTGCAAATAATGATAATTCCTCTTCTTCTTCTTGATTTGTTTTTGTTTGGCAATCAATCAGTCATAGTTGACTATTTTTGCCACACACTATACATAATTATGTAGACCTATGTAACATTTTTTTCTCCTTCTAAATATTGGTATTCTTTAACGAGAGAGAAAAAAAAGAACATAACCATATGGACACACCCACACAAACACATACAGTCAAAATGAATACCATTTCATCTTTAGACTAGTTTTAATGACCCTTTTTTTTATTGTTGTTGTTGTTGTTTCAATGCAAGAGCTAGAGAGAGGGGGGAATTATAACAAGAGCCCCAGGGGGCACGACGCTCACCTGATGTGGATCAATTCATATCTGGTGCATGTTCTCTCTAGCACCACCAGGAGATATGTTAGAAATTGAAACAACTAGGAGAATGTACATGAGATGATGTTAGAAATTAACATAATCCCCCCACCCCCATGGTCTACTTTGGATCCCCTACCCCTAAGGATGATTCCTACCAAGTTTGGTTGAATTCCAATCATGTGTTTTGGAGAATATCAGAATGTACATTTCGCCTGGCAGCGCCCCCCTTCCAGTATGTTACCCCCACAGGGCCCCTATAGGGCCACTCAGTGTTTCATGAACAACATTCATTCTTCATCTATAGAGGTATCTCCATACACAATACCAAGTCTGAGCTATGCCTGGTTCTGGAGAAGATGTTTGAAATTTACATAGCTTTTACAATTGGGGGCCCTCCCCTTGGGCCCCCTGGGGGCCACATGTACCATTTTAGCAACTTTGGGTCCCCTACCCCTAAGGATGATTCCTACCAAGTTTGGTTGAATTCCGATCTTGTGTTTTGGAGAAGAAGATCAGAATGTACATTTTGCCTGGCAGCGCCCCCCCCCCCCCCCTCCAGTATGTTACCCCCACAGGGCCCCTATAGGGCCACACAGAGAAATTTCATGAACAACATTCATTCTTCATCTATAGAGGTATCTCCATACACAATACCAAGTCTGAGCTATGCCTGGTTCTGGAGAAGAAGATGTTTGAAATTTACATAGCTTTTACAATTGGGGGCCCTCCCCTGGGCCCCCCTGGGGGCCACATGTACCATTTTAGCAACTTTGGGTCCCCTACCCATAAGGATGATTCCTACCAAGTTTGGTTGAATTCCGATCATGGGTTTTGGAGAAGAAGATGAAAATGTAAAAAGTTAACGGACGACGCACGACGCACGACGGACGACGGACAAATTTCCATCGCAATAGCTCACTCGAGCCTTAGGCTCAGGTGAGCTAAAAAAGAGAATGAAGCCAACACTCCAAATGATACACAAATAAATTTTTAAACAAAAAGTTAATTTGGACTGAAAAGAAACAGACAAAGCAAGAAGAGCTCCCTCCCACACCCGTACAGCAGTGCGGCTATACGGCTGTACGGCTGTCCCGTTGATGGGACACATGGCATGCATGGGGACACATGGACCCACCAACATCTGTGAAGTCTCGATCTTTCCCGGAGACAGCCGCCTTTAACCTACCTAAATGTAACTTCATAAATGTACTTGCTGGCCTCTCTTCCAGCCAATAGTTCTCTCAATCCGCATTTGTTTCATGAGACAACAAACCTGAAATTGGACTTGATTACTTCATAAACATGTGGGGGACTCTGTGAAAAGGCTTTTGATATATTCTTTCGGGAAAAATAACCCACTTATGGGGCGTTTAGAGAAATTTAGGAGAGGTGAAAGGAAAGGAAAGAGATGGAAATGGAATGAGATGGAAATGGAATGAAATGAAATTAAA
This sequence comes from Heliocidaris erythrogramma, assembly GCA_025617745.1. Taxonomy (NCBI): domain Eukaryota; kingdom Metazoa; phylum Echinodermata; class Echinoidea; order Camarodonta; family Echinometridae; genus Heliocidaris; species Heliocidaris erythrogramma. The sequence continues at coordinate 4,881 of CM046855.1, forward strand.
CCCTTACACAGGACTGGTTTTTGATTCAGTGTTTGTACACCAAAAATAAAGTAAAATGGAAAGAGGAAAGAAGAAAAAGGAAGAAAAAGTGATTGAGATCAGGAAAGTTCTGAGCAGGTCAGAAAAGTTTGCATTCCTCTGTTGATTAGTTCTAAAAGAGAGTTTCTGAACTACAGTAATCTTTCGGTAAAGGAGTATATCTGTCTCCTGTTAATCTCCTGATGATGAATAGAGCACATTATAATGAATAAAACTTGACTAATTCATCCACAAAGTGATCTTGATGATCTCCTTTATGATTATATTACTACACGGTGCAGTGATAAATGTAGGGCTTAGTGACAGATCCAGGATTCCCTGGCTGGGGGTTAGGAGGGGAGTATGTTAGCCCAGAATATATGAGATGTATTGACTGCCAAAGCTCATAACAAATTAAGTCATAGTACTTGGGGAGAAGCATAAGTTTTATAATTATTTTTTTACTCAAAGTAATATCTCACCTCATAATTCTTCGCGATTACAGTCAGTCTGCCTTCTTTGTTTACCTCAGCCATCACTGGATCAAAACCTTTGTTGCTTGGAAGCAATTCAAACCTTCAAGAATATCAAATATACATCATATAAAATGCAATTCCAAACCCTAGATATTTCTACAAGTGAGACTTGAATTTTTTATACAGTTGGTCTATACTAGTGCAATTGGAAATAAGATATTTTTTTAATTTTCTTTTAAGACAGTGCCCAAACATTGGGGTTACTCATACTGCCTATATGATGCAATCACCTAAGAAAAATACACTTTAATTGGAATACAAACCTTGAGATGGTAAACCGTGTCAAACTTAGTGAAGAATATTTCAAAAGAAAATCAATTAATCTACTTCAATTAATTTGGAAGTGATTGGAAAAATATCATTTTGCAAGATGATAATCTACCTTATATAGCCGCTGCATACCTGGAAGAGGGACGATGAGCTGGTGGGATGCCTAAAGCCAATTGATTTACCACACGCTAATAATCGAACAGTAGGAATACTCTCCCACGGCGGGGAGATTGTTTACACATTTTGTGTGATGTAAGATAAATAATGATTGATCATTATTTCTGTTATTATTATCATTATTTTTTTATTATTGTTATGGTTATCATTTCTATTGCAGTTACTATTATTATAATTTCATCATTATTATCATTATATGACTATTGTTACTACTACTACTAATACTACTATTGTTATGATTATTATATTAAACAGTCTTTTGTACGATTAAAGCTCTCTCAATTAAACTATGAAACCAGACAGATTTCCAACAAAGAAAAACATAAGTGACTTTTCGGTCAAATTAGGATATTATCTTAAAACGAATATACAAAGTGCTTGGATGTGTCTTCATAGATCAGAAGATCTCAATTATTTTATTGTTATATAGTCTATCAGGTAGAAATCCTGCTTATGTTTTATGTTTTAAGGATTTTTTTTCTTGTTCACATGCATTACGAATGGGAATATAATGTACATACAGGTCATAAGAATAATACTCACACTATCTTCTCTAGCTGTGGATGTGTCTTCATGGATTTGATGATGTTAATCACCTCTTCATTTGACAGCATCATCCTGTAGAAGATTAAAGTGTTTAGACGAGGACATGATGACATCACAGCATCGCAGAATGACAGTACTGAATCCAATAATCCAAACTCGATGCGAAGTACTGTGAGACGAGGAAATGGGGAGCATGTTTTGAGGACAAAGTCTGATGAGACATTATACCTAGGCAGTCCTGAACAGGTGATGGTTAGTTGATTAACTCCTGGACATGATGTATGCAGCCCAAGCTTCCACAGATCAGCCACTAACTCATCATGTACATGTAGTTTGTCTACCGCGTTGTCATCAGATGTCTGTGAATTTTTAGGTTAAGGATAATAATTGAAGCAAACAAATAAGTTATCTAGAAATCTATTCATAAGCAATCTGTATTAAACTTCTGGCTTCAGCCTTTATACGGCAAGCACTATAGCAACAAAGGGCCTTCTTTCTCCCAGGTACCCAGTTACATTAACCCTATTTCACGATTCTCTATGTTGGGTCGAAATGTACAACTATAAAATGTCTTGTCTAGCCCGAGGCTAGAATTAAAATTATAACCTCCTGCATAATGAACATACCTGGGTTTTCATGAAATAGCAATATGAAAAGCCCAAATACTTCGAAAACAGCCAAGATATTTCCATCCGCAGTGAAGATAGTGTTAGGGCCCATGTACGGTAATGACAAGAGAAACAATGATCACGATGATGTGAAAATAGGCTGTAAGCCTCATTACTATAAGGATATGGACAACTTCTGCATGGAAAGCCATTTACTAGAAATCCAATTTTTAATTTATGTCCTCTTATAATTAGGTATGAGTGCATAATGTGTATTTGCTTATCATTTGTTTATCATTAATCAGTATTTGTATATAATTTTGATGTTGCTTGTTATTTTTTTATGATTAGAAACTTGAAACTTGAAGCATTGCCGTGACCACTACACGCCTTACGACCAGACAGCGTATAGCTTTTGAAAGTAAAATTCTTTGAAGTGAATTTACCAACTACTGTACTTAGATGCCTACTAAATTCACGGTTATTCATAAAATCTTAATAAGAACCTTACTAGCTAGTGTCCAATTAGGTAGGATTTATTTGTAAAGTTGTCACTTTCACGAAATGATGAGTTGCAAAGTGATTTAGTTAATAATTAATAGTTCTGTATATTAGGACCCCGCTCACAAGCACCTCGCTTTAAAGGGTATCCCATCATTTTATATCCTGATTTACTTGTTATGGTTTACCTATGTTCCTATTTGCTTAAAAATTGTGTGTTAAGAATGGAAAATGAATTTGATAAAATGAAATAAAATTAGAGTTAGTTTACATCAACTCCGCTAAAATTTTGTAAGAAATTTGCCAATTAGCCTTTTATAGTCAGGATTTACAATAACAATTTCAAATTTATTTGTCAACTAAATAAAGCAAATTCAGAATGCAGTAAGGGACGATTAAGTTGCCAACAAAGTTTTGTGAATGGGGCATTATAGTTGCAAACTGTAACGTTTCATGAATAGTAATACCTTCTTGTGCCGAGTTGACCACTAGGGAGCCTCTTAGTTTCCAACCAATGTAAGCTTAGTAGGATTATATGCCCATGAGTCTTTGTTCAACAATCTTTACAAGACCTTAGAATAGTGTTAGAAACATTCCGAAATATCAACTGAAATCAAATTCAGCGAATTAAATTAAATGTGTATTTACAAGCATTACCCATTATATACATACCTCTTCCCATGTGTCTCCTTCATTTGTTTCAGTGCACTTGATATCATACCCGAAGGTGAGTGACTGAAGACATGGCAGTGATAGAAACGAGTGGAGGGTATGACGAGTCATCGTGAGTCCGTCCAATTCCAGGTCCTTTATCTATCATAGACATTCAGAACTGCATCATTTTACTGCATTATTACTTTATAATCAGGAAGATTGACTGACTATGTGCATTAGTGGTGTTATTAATTCTTTAAATAGTGTAGAAATCCTGCCTCTACATGGAAAATTCAGAGAGGAAGAGAAAAGAGAGGTGGGCCTAGACAGGAATAGAGAGAGGAGAGGGGGGGGAGGGGGGGGGGGGAGAGAGAGGGGAGAGAGAGAATGGAAAGACAGCTTCTCAATCTGTTGGGATATCAACAATATACATGTATATTCCAATAAGATTTTGAATGAAATTAAAGAGTGAGAGAAAGTGGGGAGAAAGAGAGAGAGAGAGAAAGAGAAAAGGAAGAGAAGGAATATTGTACATACAGAGCAAGGAGAGGGGGTATAATGGAGAGAAATTAAAAAAATACTTTCCTTATGTTATAATCAATATAGATACCTTTGACCGAGGTGAAACATCAACCATTGTAGAGTAGAATTCATCATCTAGTTTCACACTGTTCAGCTCCAGTGATCTTAGGTTTGGCATGGAGAAGAGACCTCTGGCGTATTGCTGAGATGCACAAGGACCTAGACTGGATAAACGATGAGTCAGTTTCTCAATCTGGTGACAGGACATGGGAGAATGAAGATGTGATTATACAGATTACCAAGGTACAACATTCGATTCATCACGGTTGATGGGATGTACAAAATGCCGTTATAAATTTGAAGATAGAAAGAGGGAGAGAGAGAGAGAGAGAGTGGGGAAGAGGGGAAATGGAATGGAAGGAAATCAGAAGTATTTTCCTAATGTTATGATCAATAACTTTGACCGAGGTGAAGCATCAACCATTGGAGAAAAGAACTCATCATTTAGTTTCACACTGTACAGAGTCAATGATCTTAGGTTTGACATGGAGAATACACCTCTGGTGTATTGCTGAGATGCAGAAGGACCTAGACTGACGTCATGATGACTCGGGTACCCAATCTGGTGGCAGGATAGAAGAAACTTAAAAAACCATGGTACTCCTCTTACCTCAGAAAACTGTGCAATAAAAGACTGAGACTTTACAGAAAATACCGAAAGAAACCTACCAATCATAATAAAAATGGGTATAATTCATTTAGAAATCTTGTCACAAAAGAAATCCGGAAAGCAAAGAGGACTTACTATAATGAGAGGTTCAAAGATGCAAATGGAAATATGTCAGGGACATGGAAAGTAATAAACAATTTATTAGGAAAGAACAAAAAAACTAAGCTTCCTGATTTCAATGAAGATGGCATGACTATGTCTAATGAAGCTGTTGCCATAGGATTCAATGATTATTTTGTAAATGTTGCACCTAACATGCTATCAGAATTTCCCAATGCATCTCAGTCCAATTTATCTCCAACTGCTCACATTGAAAACAACTCAAATACTTTTTTTTGCAAACCTATAAATGAAAGTGAAATCATAAATATTGTATCCAATATGAGAAATGGTACCAGTCCAGGATATGATGATGTTCATATATATATAGTAAAAAAGATTATTAATTTGATATGCAAACCCATATGTGCAATATTTAATTCATCTATTATGAATGGTGTTTTTCCTGACAAGATGAAAGTTGCAAAGGTTATTCCTATATTTAAAAAAGGTCAGTCAAACTTGTATTCAAATTATCGACCCATTTCCCTCCTTCCTGTATTTTCAAAAATTCTTGAGAAATGTATGTATAACCGGATTATTTATTTCATTGACAAATTTCAATTGCTATACTGTAACCAATTTGGTTTCAGGTCTAAACATTCTACCTCTTCTGCTCTTATTGAGTTTACTCATACCATTGCTAGAGCTATGGATAAAAGTGAAATATCAGTGAGTGTGTTTTTAGACCTTTCAAAGGCTTTTGACTGTTTAAATCATAAGATATTATTAGACAAACTATCTTGTTATGGCATCAGAGGTATTCCTCTTAAGTGGTTTCAGAGCTATTTAGATGACCGTAAACAATTCACAGTATATGAAAATAGTCAATCTCAAATGCAAAATATCTCATGCGGAATTCCGCAAGGATCAATTTTAGGCCCCCTCCTTTTTCTAATATTTATAAATGATATTCATAAATCTTCTATCAAACTCAATTATGTTCTCTTTGCAGATGATACTACGCTCTCTTTGTCCCATAAGGATGAAGAAACTCTTATTCAAACTCTAAATGATGAATTAAAACATGTTAGCAACTGGCTCAAAAATAACAAACTACTTTTAAATACAAATAAAACTCACATGATGATTTTTACCAAAAGAAATATTGATATTTCAAATTATAAGGTATATTTAAATGGCTCTGAGATCAGCATAGTTTCTAACACAAAATTTCTTGGAATTCAAATTGATGACAAATTGTGTTGGAACTACATATAGATTATGTCAGCATGACAGTTTCACGAAATATTGGTGTTCTTAACAAACTAAACTACCTGCCAAGAAATATTTTATTATCTCTATATTATACCTTGATTTATCCTTTTCTTATATATTGTAATATTGTTTGGGCTGCAACTTCTCAACAGAACTTGTCAAGAATATACAAACTGCAAAAAAGAGCGGTGAGGATAATATGTAATTCTCCTTTTCTTGCCACCACTAAACCCTTATTTGCACAATTACAACTTTTGAATATATTTGATTTATATGAACTGAGACTAGCTATGTTTATGTATTGCAGTCATAGAAAAATGTTGCCATCATCTTTAACTCGGTATTTTTCCTTCAACTCTGATACCCACTCTTATTCTACCCGCTCATCTGCAGACTTTTATATTCCATATGCAAGAACTACAACTTCTCAAAGAACTATTTATTATGCAGGTCCCAAACTATGGAATTCTTTACCAACTAGTCTCAAATCGACATGCTCACTTAATATATTCAAAAAGCAATACAAAGAAAGGCTTTTGCAAACTCGTACCTGAGTCGCATATTGTTTTTTCCCGCTTGTTTGCTATATATACATCTGTACATGTACAGTCTCTTTAATTTTTTTTCTATTTTAATGTTAATTTAATCATCTAGTTTGTTACTTTGTATGTTACCTATATATATGTCTACAATTTATTATGTAAGTGGGTCCTTTAGGAGGGTCTTCTATTCATTATACTCATTCCCTACTCTATTCTCTAAAACTTCCTATTTCCCTTTCATCCTGTCTTATCCTTTCTTATCCTTGCCTTCGCTCTCTTCTTTGTATACCCCTTCTCGTCGACCCACGCCCTCTTTTGTGCTATTGTCTTGTACATGCAACCACATACCGGCACAATTATTTTTACCACGGGGTGGAATAGCCAAGATCTTCAAAGATCTTTAATCTTAACCCCCACTCATTTATGTCTCTTGCTTTCCTATACAACTGTTTATTCCTAATGTACTTGTTATGTTTTCATATTTTATATGTATGATCATTACGTGCAATTATGCACTTTGAACATGTATGCTGTTTTTTATATTGAGTGAAATAAATGAATCTTGAATCTAGAATCTTGAAAATAAAGATGTGATTATTCAGAATACCAGTGTAAAACATTAGATTCATCACGATTGATGGCACGTCAAAAATATGTATTCTGTTATAAATCAGAATGAAGATAGAAAGAGAGAGAGAGGGAGAGAGAGAGAGAGTGAGAGAGAGAGAGAGAGAGAGAGAGAAAGTAAGAGGGGAAATGGAATGGAAGAGCTTACCATTGTATAACATTAGATTCAACAGTGTTGATGGATGTCAAATATATTGACTTCTTTGTACATCTGGATAGAATTGAATTTAGACGGATAACTAGAAGGGGGAAATTAAGATAGATAGAAAGACAGAGGGAGATAGAGGGGGGGGGGGGGGTGTGTGGAGGAAGAGAGCCAGGGTTTAAGGGAGAGAATGAAAAGAATGTACAAATACATTTCTCACATGTTGTAATCAATATATACCTTTGACTGAGGTGAAACATCAACCATTGTAGAGTAGAATTCATCATCTAGTTTCATACGACCCAGCTCCAGTGATCTTAGGTTTGGCATGGAGAAGAGACCTCTGGCGTATTGCTGAGATGCACAAGGACCTAGACTGGATAAACGATGAGTCAGCTTCTCAATCTGGTGACAGGACATGAGAGAATGAAGATGTGATTATACAGATTACCAAGGTACAACATTCGATTCATCACGGTTGATGGGATGTACAAAATGCCGTTATAAATTTGAAGATAGAAAGAGGGAGAGAGAGAGAGAGAGTGGGGAAGAGGGGAAATGGAATGGAAGGAAATCAGAAGTATTTTCCTAATGTTAGGATCAATAACTTTGACCGAGGTGAAGCATTAACCATTGGAGAAAAGAACTCATCATTTAGTTTCACACTGTTCAGAGTCAATGATCTTAGGTTTGACATGGAGAATAGACGTCTGGTGTATTGCTGAGATGCAGAAGGACCTAGACTGACGTCATGATGAGTCGGGTACCCAATCTGGTGGCAGGATAGAGGAAAATAAAGATGTGATTATTCAGAATACCACTGTACAACATTAGATTCATCACGGTTGATTTATTGTCAAAAATATGTATTCCATTTTAAATAAGAATGAAGATGGAGAGTGAAAGAGAGAGAGAGAGAGATTAAGAGGGGAATGGAATGGAAGAGCTTACAATTGTACAACATAAGCTTCAACAGTGTTGATGGATGTCAAATATATTGACTTCTTTGTACATCTGGATAGAATTGAATTTAGACGGATAACTAGAAGGGGGAAATTAAGATAGATAGAAAGACAGAGAGAGATAGAGAGAGAGGGGGGGGGGGTGTGGAGGAAGAGAGCCAGGGTTTAAGGGAGAGAATGAAAAGAATGTACAAATACATTTCTCACATGTTGTAATTAGTATAGATACCTTTGACTGAGGTGAAACATCAACCATTGTAGAGTAGAATTCATCATCTAGTTTCATATGACCCAGCTCCAGTGATCTTAAGTTTGGCATGGAGAAGAGACCTCTGGCGTATTGCTGAGATACAGAAGGACCTAGCTTGACGTAGTGATGAGTCAGGTTCTCAATCTGGTGACAGGACATGAGAGAATGAAGATGTGATTATACAGATTACCAAGGTACAACATTAGATTCATCACGGTTGATACGATGTCAAAAATGCCGTTGTAAATTTGAATGAAGATAGACAGAGACAGAGAGAGAGAGAGAGAGAGAGAGGTAGATGAGAGAGATAGAGGATGAGAGAGATAGAGGGAGAGAGAGAGACAGAGAGAGAGAGGAAGAGGGGAAATAGAATGGAAGAGCTTACCATTGTATAACATTAGATTCAACAGTGTTGATGGGATGTCAAAAATATTGACTTCTTTGTACATCTGGATAGAATTAAATTTAGACGGATAACTAGAAGGGGATCTAGCTTGACGTATTGATCATTCAGCTTCTCAATCTGGTGACAGGACATGAGAGAATGAAGATGTGACTATACAGATTACCAAGGTACAACATTAGATTCATCACGGTTGATACGATGTCAAAGAAAGAATATTACTTTCCATGTCCCTGACATATTTCCATTTGCATCTTTGAACCTCTCATTATAGTAAGTCCTCTTTGCTTTCCGGATTTCTTTCCGGATTTCGTTGTAAATTTGAATGAAGATAGAGACAGAGAGAGAGAGAGAGAGAGAGAGAGGTAGATGAGAGAGATAGAGGATGAGAGAGATAGAGGGAGAGAGAGAGACAGAGAGAGAGAGAAAGAGGGGAAATGGAATGGAAGAGCTTACCATTGTATAACATTAGATTCAACAGTGTTGATGGGAAGTCAAAAATATTGACTTCTTTGTACATCTGGATAGAATTGAATTTAGACGGATAACTAGAAGGGGGAAATTAAGATAGATAGAAAGACAGAGGGAGATAGAGTGGGTGGGGGGGGGGGGGGGGGGTATGGAGGAAGAGAGCCAGGGATAAAGGGAGAGAATGAAAAGAATGTACAAATACATTTCTCACATTTTGTAATCAATATACCTTTGACTGAGGTGAAACATCAACCATTGTAGAGTAGAATTCATCATCTAGTTTCACACGGTCCAGACTCAGTGATCTTAGGTTTGGCATGGAGAAGAGACCTCTGGCGTATTGCTGAGATGCACAAGGACCTAGACTGGATACACAATGAGTCAGGTTCTCAATCTGGTGACAGGACATGAGAGAATGAAAATGTGATTATACAGATTACCAAGGTACAACATTCGATTCATCACGGTTGATGGGATGTACAAAATGCCGTTATAAATTTGAAGATAGAAAGAGAGAGAGAGAGAGAGAGAGAGTGGGGAAGAGGGGAAATGGAATGGAAGGAAATTAGAAGTATTTTCCTAATGTTAGGATCAATAACTTTGACCGAGGTGAAGCATTAACCATTGGAGAAAAGAACTCATCATTTAGTTTCACACTGTACAGAGTCAATGATCTTAGGTTTGACATGGAGAATAGACCTCTGGCGTATTGCTGAGATGCAGAAGGACCTAGACTAACGTCATGATGAGTCGGGTACCCAATCTGGTGGCAGGATAGAGGAAACTAAAGATGTGATTATTCAGAATACCACTGTACAACATTAGATTCATCACGGTTGATTTATTGTCAAAAATATGTATTCCATTTTAAATAAGAATGAAGATGGAGAGTGAAAGAGAGAGAGAGAGAGATTAAGAGGGGAATGGAATGGAAGAGCTTAACCATTGTACAACATAAGCTTCAACAGTGTTGATGGATGTCAAATATATTGACTTCTTTGTACATCTGGATAGAATTGAATTTAGACGGATAACTAGAAGGGGGAAATTAAGATAGATAGAAAGACAGAGAGAGATAGGGGGGGGGGGGGGTGTGGAGGAAGAGAGCCAGGGTTTAAGGGAGAGAATGAAAAGAATGTACAAATACATTTCTCACATGTTGTAATTAGTATAGATACCTTTGACTGAGGTGAAACATCAACCATTGTAGAGTAGAATTCATCATCTAGTTTCATATGACCCAGCTCCAGTGATCTTAAGTTTGGCATGGAGAAGAGACCTCTGGCGTATTGCTGAGATACAGAAGGACCTAGCTTGACGTAGTGATGAGTCAGGTTCTCAATCTGGTGACAGGACATGAGAGAATGAAGATGTGATTATACAGATTACCAAGGTACAACATTAGATTCATCACGGTTGATACGATGTCAAAAATGCCGTTGTAAATTTGAATGAAGATAGACAGAGACAGAGAGAGAGAGAGAGAGAGAGAGGTAGATGAGAGAGATAGAGGATGAGAGAGATAGAGGGAGAGAGAGAGACAGAGAGAGAGAGGAAGAGGGGAAATAGAATGGAAGAGCTTACCATTGTATAACATTAGATTCAACAGTGTTGATGGGATGTCAAAAATATTGACTTCTTTGTACATCTGGATAGAATTAAATTTAGACGGATAACTAGAAGGGGATCTAGCTTGACGTATTGATCATTCAGCTTCTCAATCTGGTGACAGGACATGAGAGAATGAAGATGTGACTATACAGATTACCAAGGTACAACATTAGATTCATCACGGTTGATACGATGTCAAAGAAAGAATATTACTTTCCATGTCCCTGACATATTTCCATTTGCATCTTTGAACCTCTCATTATAGTAAGTCCTCTTTGCTTTCCGGATTTCTTTCCGGATTTCGTTGTAAATTTGAATGAAGATAGAGACACAGAGAGAGAGAGAGAGAGAGAGAGAGGTAGATGAGAGAGATAGAGGATGAGAGAGATAGAGGGAGAGAGAGAGACAGAGAGAGAGAGAAAGAGGGGAAATGGAATGGAAGAGCTTACCATTGTATAACATTAGATTCAACAGTGTTGATGGGAAGTCAAAAATATTGACTTCTTTGTACATCTGGATAGAATTGAATTTAGACGGATAACTAGAAGGGGGAAATTAAGATAGATAGAAAGACAGAGGGAGATAGAGTGGGTGGGGGGGGGGGGGGGGGGTCAGGAGGAAGAGAGCCAGGGATAAAGGGAGAGAATGAAAAGAATGTACAAATACATTTCTCACATGTTGTAATCAATATATACCTTTGACTGAGGTGAAACATCAACCATTGTAGAGTAGAATTCATCATCTAGTTTCACACGGTCCAGACTCAGTGATCTTAGGTTTGGCATGGAGAAGAGACCTCTGGCGTATTGCTGAGATGCACAAGGACCTAGACTGGAGCTATAATGAGTCAGCTTCTCAATCTGGTGACAGGACATGAGAGAATGAAGATGTGATTATACAGATTACCAAGGTACAACATTCGATTCATCACGGTTGATGGGATGTACAAAATGCCGTTATAAATTTGAAGATAGAAAGAGAGAGAGAGAGAGAGTGGGGAAGAGGGGAAATGGAATGGAAGGAAATTAGAAGTATTTTCCTAATGTTATGATCAATAACTTTGACCGAGGTGAAGCATCAACCATTGGAGAAAAGAACTCATCATTTAGTTTCACACTGTACAGAGTCAATGATCTTAGGTTTGACATGGAGAATAGACCTCTGGTGTATTGCTGAGATGCAGAAGGACCTAGACTAACGTCATGATGAGTCGGGTACCCAATCTGGTGGCAGGATAGAGGAAACTAAAGATGTGATTATTCAGAATACCACTGTACAACATTAGATTCATCACGGTTGATTTATTGTCAAAAATATGTATTCCATTTTAAATAAGAATGAAGATGGAGAGTGAAAGAGAGAGAGAGAGAGATTAAGAGGGGAATGGAATGGAAGAGCTTAACCATTGTACAACATAAGCTTCAACAGTGTTGATGGATGTCAAATATATTGACTTCTTTGTACATCTGGATAGAATTGAATTTAGACGGATAACTAGAAGGGGGAAATTAAGATAGATAGAAAGACAGAGAGAGATAGAGGGGGGGGGGGGGGGGTGTGGAGGAAGAGAGCCAGGGTTTAAGGGAGAGAATGAAAAGAATGTACAAATACATTTCTCACATGTTGTAATTAGTATAGATACCTTTGACTGAGGTGAAACATCAACCATTGTAGAGTAGAATTCATCATCTAGTTTCATATGATCCAGCTCCAGTGATCTTAAGTTTGGCATGGAGAAGAGACCTCTGGCGTATTGCTGAGATACAGAAGGACCTAGCTTGACGTAGTGATGAGTCAGGTTCTCAATCTGGTGACAGGACATGAGAGAATGAAGATGTGATTATACAGATTACAAAGGTACAACATTAGATTCCTCACGGTTGATGTCTTATAAATTTGAATGAAGATAGAAAGAGAGAGAGAGGGGGGGGGGGGGGGAGAAAGTAAGAGGGAGAAAGTAAGAGGGGAAATTCGCGCCTTCTTCCTTGTATATTACAATTTCTTTGATTATATTACTGTTACTTAATATACACGTTTATTATTTGAATATGTTGTAAAATATGTAATGAGTGAAAGAAAGTAAATTTGAATTTGAATTTTAACAAATTTACATCTTTGTCATGGGTGAGTCATCGTTTTTGATGAGGCTTCTAGATATAATTGATTTCATGTTTTCTACATCGTGTACATTTAAGTTAGTGATAACACAATGTTCGTTATGCCATATTTTTCGGGTCTGCTCGCTATTCATAAGGACCACTATTAATAGATATTATTTTCGATGCCCAAGTTTTGGTTTGTAATCTATTCCTAATTTTTGTACAGCCAGATTGAAATGTTGCATTAGTTGTAAAATAAATGACAGTTTTATTGATAATAGCCCACAACTCTGAACCTGCTTCGAATTAAAGATTGCATATGATGAAGTTGAAGGATGTCTAAATTTGTTCGGATTGCGTTTTATATTTCTTCAAAATATCTTTTCAAAAGTTAATAATAATAATAATAATAATATTCCGCTTTTATATAGCGCATAATACATCGGCGATGTCTCTAAGCGCAGATATATTAATTTATTACCCCGGTCATCGGATTCTGACTTGCCGCGCACAATGTATGCACATTCTCCACTCCCTAAGCAAACAACATTAACTTTCGCATCCTACGTACAGGGTACCCATTTAACAGAAATGAAAGATAATGCCTTTCACTAAAGCAGAATTTGTTATCACTACATCACACAGTTCCAATGTTTAACCGATCATTTTTTTAATTACGTAAATTGATCAAGTAGAGAGATAAAAAAGGTGTTATAGAATTTGAAGGTTTGCATGGTGAAGTTGTAATTCAGAAAAAAGGTTTGCGGTACAACCATATGTGAGTTGGAATAACTCCACGTTCCGGTCAGAATTCTCCTGACGACGGCCAGAGCATTCTGACCGGAACGTGGAGTTATTCCAACTCACATGCTGTACCGCAAACCTTTTTTCTGAAAAAAGGTGTTGCCGAGGGAAATCAGACAAAGATAAAGAAAACAGACAGCATGGTACGTCGACAGGTTACTGTTTCATCCATTATGTTCCTGCTCATATTGGCACGAATCATTATAAGTTATTTAGAATTTTCATTAAAGATATGAAGATGAAAAAAAAAATGATTTTGAAAAAGCTCTGAATTCACTATAAAGAACCCTGTACTTTGCAATTGCAAAATAACAAATTCAATTTGATGACGACTACATTGTATGTTGTAAGCGAAATACCTGTGATTGTGATGCTGTAGTAGCCATTCCTTTGTAGAAGTCATCATCTAGTTGTATATTCAGGTACAGCCTTCTCAGATTCTCCAGAGCGAAGAGACCTACTCCTGCTAAATATGATGAGCTTAAAGAAGCACTGGGATTCGGAGGATTGGCAAGGTTTTGAGTTTTGGAACTCTTCTGTTTGAACAAAGACAGTAGTAGATGAGAGGCAATCGTTATCATGACGTACAGACTTTGAAAACTTTATCAACATATATTAAAGGACAAAACGTTGCATGTTTAAAGGCCCGGTCCCACTGGCCGATGGACACAAAACGTATGCAAAAAGGACACAGCGGACGAGCAAAATTTCGGCGGTGGCTCCAGAGGATGCCCAGAGGATGCAGAGAGGACACAGCGGACGTTTAACGGATGATAACAGACACAGAACGTTTTGTTGCTCGTACGTCGCGGATTTGCATCATACACGGCGGAAAGTTCATCCGTTCTAAAAGTTTTGTGCAGCTCAAAACTTTTTGCGCGGATGAAATCACAGTGGACGGATGCTCGATGGATAGAGCGTATGAAACACGTATGCAATGAGTACACAACGGATGGCAAGATTTTTTTTACGCGTTTTACATCCTCTTTGCATCCGTAAGTGCAGTGGGACCGGGCCTTAAGGGAATAAATGCAGCTCCATGTTTTCGGTTGACTAACGTAAAGGCATCGTAATTATGTTAATGACTGTGTTATTTTGTGTCGTCAGCGTCAAAACCCAGAACAGGCCCCAGGAGCTTAATATAATATATCGTGTATCTCAATTCGACTTTAACCCAATGCCTACTGGAACCAGGTGGTCCCTGTATAAAGTCTACGGGAACAGAATAATTCAGTAGTCACCAGGTTAACCCATAGACTACGGGAACTGGGTGGCTCCTGTATTAGGCCTATGGGAGTTAATTAATTCAGTAGTCAACTAGTTAAGACATTTATAGCATTTGCGGCTCTATTATAGGTTTCCCGTCCAATTTCGCACTTAGTGCATGCAAGAGTATAAATAGTTCATTCAATTTCGTTATAGGTCATTCAAAAATTCCAACTAGTCATTCAAAATCGCCATAGGGCAGCCAAAAATTCGTAATGGGCAGTCAGATTCGCCATAGAGCAAGCAAAAGTGTAAAAATATCATTCAAATTCGCCATAGTGCATTCAAATTAGCACGGAAGAACACGTGACTGAAGATAGAGCATTCAATTTCGCCATAAGGTATTCATGTTCCTAACTAATGCATCCAATTTAGCTCTGTATTCACATGATTTGTAAACAGTAATACATATACGAATAATTATAATTATGTACATTGTTAAACATTTAAAGATTAAATTCTTTAGGAATGTCCTCTGACTTCTTTCAACTCATATTTTGCTTGTCGAGTTTCTGAATTATTTATATTTAAAAGGTCTGTTTGCGCAACATTTAACACTTTATTGTTAACGTTCTATTTTCTATCTGCGAGATCTTTTTCAAACATTCTTTGCACGTTCTCCCAGCGTTACATGGCCCGCTGTCTGGCCCGTGAAATCATCAATGGCTAAAAAAGAGACGGAGTTTTGAGCTTTGACATGACATGCATGTTGAAAGTCTTTAATATGAGATAAAAACAGAAAAAGTAAATAGGCCTATGTAATAGCCCTCACACCTGACCGAATGTAGGAGGACGAAGGGTGACGAATGGGAAAAATGCACGAAATGCACGCGAATCAACGAATTCAAATAAAATTTCCATCAAATCATGCGATCAGTAACTATTGTCAAATTTTATCAACGAACGGTAAGCGAAGGATAAATATGACATGCGAAGGATATCGATTTTTCGGTTCACCTCTTTGAGTAAATTGCAGGCGATTGCGAGTAAAGGGTTGATATAACCCAATAAAACGAACGAACAGTGAGCAATGGTTTGATATGGCGTGCGATTAGAAACGAAGACATGCCTACAGTGAAAGGAAGAGGCAAAGGCAGAGGGAAGGTACGAAAGACTGCATCTACCGGGAGTAAATCCACAACCTCGGGATGCTCACAACCATTCGCAATCCATAGTTTGTCTTAGTATCTCTTAGCCTTGTCTTCGTGTATGTATCGCTATTAAAATTTAAATAAATTCTTGGTACTGCAAAATTTCAATATGGCACGAAAAAGAGACATGATAACGAAGCTTTTCGACCTGCACTCATCAGGTTATCACGCAGGTATATAACAAATTACTTGAAATCAACTATATTATACTCGGTGAACCCGGACGCAACCTAGACGCCGTAATTTCAGAATAATCGCAAAGCTTGGACGAACTCCTTTTGTCTGCACAGAAGAGGTTCATGCGATTGAATGTAAGCAGCTTCCAGAAAGCGTAAATGCGCTGAGCTTCTGGCCCGGGACATAATTGAGAATTGATCGTCGGCATAGCTTTGTGCGCAAGCTGGATTGTTCAGCAAGTGGAGACCAATCGCTGAATCGCATTTGGCTATCTTTGGTCTGTTAGCGTGCATTTCAGATTTGCAGGCACGGACGGGCTGCGTGCGCTGATTGGTTGTACGGTTCCGAATAATCGATGGAATGTGTTGTTTAATGCGATCAGCCAACCATCAGACAAAAGGAGTTCGTCCAAGCTTTGCGATTGTTCTGAAATTACGGCGTCTAGGTTGCGTCCGGGTTCACCGAGTATAATATAGTTGATTTCAAGTAATTTGTTATATACCTGCGTGATAACCTGATGAGTGCAGGTCGAAAAGCTTCGTTATCATGTCTATTTTTCGTGCCATATTAAAATTTAGTAAAAGTTAGTATTGGTTTCCCTTCGCATAGAAGATGGCAAGCGAAAATCCGTTTGTCATAGTATCTTCGTTTCCATGCGCAACTCATATTTTGTCATCGTGTTGCTTCGTTAAGGGTTCTTTCGAGATCGGTCCACTTTGGCAAAAGCGCGATGAGGGACTATGCGCGACAATAACACACGAACGAAAAAAGAACGATTACCGCAGACTAAATAAGAGATGCGAATACCAACGATTTTTCAATTCGTCGGGAAATTTTAAACATGTTCAAAATTTCCGCGCGAATTTGAATAATCGCAGCTGTTAGTTCAGAAGGTGTACGAACCCAAACACGAAGGGTAAATATGATTTACTATCAGTTACCATTGAAAACGATTAAAAAAAAAATTCCTTTCGCCAGCCATCGCAAGGCATATTTCAGGCAATTCGGTTAGGTGTGACGGGCTATAAACCATATGAAAGAAGAAAATCCTGATATCGTACACATCCTATGATTTATGTCTCTAATCAATGCATGTAAATGATGAGATGATGCAAAATAACACAAGACAATACACATTATGAAAGAAACTTTATAAAGATAAAAAGGCATATGAAATAACATATAAACATACAGAATTTGCTTAAATTTACCAACTTGCCCAATAAGAAGCACGACAGTAAGCTGATACAGTTGCTTTTGTCCCCTCCTTTGGCCATGTGATGAATATGAAAAGAATGACCCCCCCCCCCCCCCCCAGCTTAAAACAAGAGTAAGCTCATAAACATGAAAAAGCAAGTGAAAAATAAAACAAAAATACATGTGTTAAATTGGATGCACAAATTGTATAACTGGATGCCCAATGGCAAAATTGAATGCTCTAACTCGAGGTGGTTTCACGGGCGAACTTGGTTGCACTATGTATAAATTTGTATGACAATTGGCGAATGTGGTTACCCTAAAGTGAATACGAATGGCAATTGACCATCTTGGCTGCACTATAGCGAATTTGAATGGCGATTGGTGGTGTTGGCTGCCCTATCCGCGAAATTGAATGACCTACACTATGAACACGATGACAAAAGAGAGCGGACAAAATATACAGCTCCTCATTGTACCCTCCACAATTGTTCTGGTAGACAAAAGAACATCCCTTCATTGTTATTATGTGAAATAAGTAGCACAGGTGAATATGCATGTGACACCTGTTCTACATATTTTTACATAATAGCAATGAAGGGATGTTCTTTTGTCTACCAGAACCAGTGTGGAAGGTACAATGAGGAGCTGTATATTTTGTCCGCTTCTTTGTTTGCATGTTCATAGTGCTATTTACTTTTTCTCATGCACTATGGACAAAATTGAATGGCCTATCTTTACTTGCATGCACTAAGTGTGAAATTGGACGGGAAAACCTATACTATAGCGAATTTGAATGGCGATTGGCGGTGTTGGCTGCCCTATCCCATAGAAATTATGCGTTGTGTCTCTGTTGGCCTCTTACATATTTTATAACCTAACAACGAATGAAATTCAGTGATCAGTTTTGCTTTTTTTGTCTTATTTTTTACTATGTTAATATTCTTTGAGGGATCCACGATTTACAAGCAATGCTTTTTAGTGGATTCCTCCATTTCCGCAGAAAGTAGAAAAAAATGCAATGTTTTTTTTTTCCTCTTAATTATAATACTGTTATTTTCCATTTATTTAATTGTCATAATTATTGGTTATCGTGTTATTTTGTTAAAATGCACTTTGATATGTACCTTTCTGTTGGAAATGAAAATAAAATTGAATTGAAATTGAATGACCTATTTACTTTTTCTCATGCACTATGGGCAAAATTGAATGGCCTATCTTTACTTTTGCATGCACTAAGTGCGAAATTGGACGGGAAAACCTATAGTAAAAGATGCGTTCATCAAATTACATGGTAACATATATCACATATACTCACTGCTCTTTGGCCACATCTTCCTAAAGTGAGAAGGTAGCCATAGACAGCATGATTTCTCTCGAGATGAAGTGTCCTTTCTCTTCTGACGATGTTCACCGCAAGTTCAACAGCTTCCTTATCTTGACATTCCAATGCAACCTCCACAATCAAATCTATATCTTGAGCTTTCTCACAATGTGTACAAAGTGCTTCCATTACTGACCTTCCCACTGCCCCTCCGTATGCTGCTGTAAAATACAAAACGTATCTAAAGTCTCCTTTCCTTATCAACAGCTCATCTCTCAAGACTCTGTTGAATTCAGAACGATCTGTACTGTACAGTGATGCAAGGTAGTGGCCAGCCAGGAATTCTTGCATGAGTTTATGAGGAAAGCGGAACTTGTCGACGAACTGCTTTCTTTCTTTCTGTCTGATTTCCCTCGGCAACCGTTTCCTATCTTTGGTGAGAATTCCTAACTCACATAAAATCATTACTTCATCAATGATTGATAGTGCGATTTCGTCTTTGTTGAAAACGAGCTGCTTTATCAGCAATCCCTGAAAGGCAACAGAACCAATCTCTGCCATAGCCTCTTTAGTTCTATTCATATGGGATGTATAGTCATCTGCTCTGTCAGAGTATTTAGAAGAGTACTGCTCTTGAAGTGAGAATACCATCTCCTTCATCAATTGAGAGTATGTTCTCAGTTTTTGCATTGCTTCTCGTCTGGATTTAGATTGCCACAAGTGACAGAGCATGCTGCAGAAGATTGGGTAAGGTGCCATTTGCTTAGCAATCACTTCGTTTGAATTCATGAATTCAATAAGACTTGCAGATGAATCCGTGTCGTCTTCAAAGAATCCCTTTACATACTCTCTCATGTTTTTCCTCGTAAAACCTTCAACTTGTACCATTGTGTACTGTTTACGCAACTTCTCATTGACCTTGATCTGATCAACATGTGATGGTCGTGTGGTGACGATGACTGCGGATTCCCTGAATCTATCCCCACGCAGGATCGAAACATTTGCATCATCACGGTCTGGATGCTTTAAATCCATTTTGGATTCATCAAGGCCCTCAAACAGAAAGAGAACTTGCCTCTGATGGCTTCTGATAAACCCATCTATCTCTTTCCCTTCTAACTCGATGTCATCCGAAACATAGTTCAAGGCAATGTCCCCGTAATACTGTGTTTTGATCATTTCTCGGAGAGGCAGCAAGAAAAGGAGAGCAATATCTTGGAGACATTTCCCCGTCGCCCAATCAAAAGCTATTTTTGCAAGCAATGTTGATTTGCCTACACCAGCTTCTCCGATGAATGCAAATCGTGTTTTCAACCCACTTTCTGTCGCAGTCCCGATGAGTTTGAACAAGTCATCGTATTCTAGTGGCTTCTTCTCATCATCCTTTAGGATCAATTCAAGCTTGACATAAATCTGCTGCAATCGCTTTTCTGACTCTGGATCTAGAGGAGATGTTTTGATCATACTATATTCCCGGAGATAGGTATCCTTCAATTCTTTTTGGAACTTTTTCATCTCGGGTGACATTTGCTCATCTTGCTGGATACTCTCAGCTGGAATCGAGGGATGCCCTTCCAGACAAATACAGAATAGATATATGATTTAATGGATACAAGCGCCAACACAGCCAGACACATAGCGTCAGACAGCGACAGAGATAGGCCAGGAGCCTGTCCGGAAATAGTCACCCATTTACCCATAATTTTTGACCCCTTGAACTTAGACCATCTAAGTCATTGACAAAAGGTTGTGAGCCTGGACGTAGCCGCTGGGTTAGCCCCCAGAGCCCCCCCCCCCCCAAAGAGATCCCAAAGTCGGGTCGATTTCACCCTATCTCCCCAATGCGCCAAACTTTGTCAGTAGGAAGCCGTATGACAGGACATTACAGAACACAAAGAACTGACAAAAAATTTCCGTCAGGATAGGGTGTCAGACGGCTCCTAAAAATTGTAAATTTTCCCCCTTGAAGGAAGAGCTATAGATGTACATTCCAAAATACAAAAACTGACAAAATTGTCAATCGGGAAGGGGTGTCAGACCCCAGAAATTAAAACCCCAAAGTGCCCTTTGTCAACGCTTTGCCGCCCCCATGCTCTTTATGTAAAGAAAAGAAAAATATTACCTTCTGACTATGATAACTCAGAAGTATTTCATTCAATTCAATTAATTCTTTCATAACATAATTTGAGTATGATAATCTTCTTACTGTGTAAGTTTAGTTCAATTGGTCTTTTGATTAATAAGTTAATTGTGAAAAATGTATTGCTTTCTCAAAAGTAGCTAAGAAATATGGTCAGGATTATGTAAACACACCCACTGTCCCTCTTCACCTGTTTGACAAGGCATAATACGTAGTACATAGCATCGATGCTTTGTAAGTCTCGAAACTATTTCCAGTACGTTCAGACAGGCCATGATCGACTTGCTTCTATCACCCACTCGTGACTATCCATCGCTCACTCGCTGCCAAAACAATAATTACTACGCCACACACGGTGACCCGAGTATAATTGGTATTGAAGTTTGTGCACAGGGGTCATATCATGCGAAGTTGCGAGTGAAGATAGCAGCGAGTGAAGCAGCGATTGCGTTCACATTACAAATAGTCACAAGCGCAGTGGGTGTTCTACCGCAAAGCATCGATGCTTTTTCGCTGGATTCTGAGATTTACTCCTGCCAAACTCGCTGCCAGAATAGTTTCTAGCTCCAACTCGCTTCTATCTCGTGACTATCTGCGTTCAGACAGCGTTTGGTCTTAAAACTATCTGGTCATGACCAAAATAGTCTCGAAACCTAGATAGCATCGATGCTATCGCTCTACGTGTGAACGTACCTATACTCAAAATTATGTTATGAAAATAACTTTTGAGTTATCATAGAGCATTTTTTTTTGGAGGGGGGGGGGCAAAACGTTATCAAGTGGCTCTTTGGGGTTTTCATTTGAGGGGGGTCAGACACCCCCTTCCCAATGGACAATTTTGTCAGTTTTTTAATGTTTTGTAATGTCCAGTAATCATACTGCTTCCTACTGACAAAGTTTGGTGCATGGGGGAGTTGGGGTGAAATCGACCCGACTTTGGGGCTTCTTTTGGGGGCCCTGGGGGGCTAAACCCGACAGCTATGATCAGGCTGACAACCTTTTTGTCAATGACTTAGATGGTCTAAGCAACTTTAAGAGGTAAAATTTTGTCATTTTTTAGTTGTTTTGAAATTGAAGGTGATCCGACATCTTTTAAAAATATGGTTACCATGGCAACAGTGTCGACTCCGCCCACATCAAAAACAATAGGCTTCTTCATCTTACCATAATGCACCTCCATGCGAAATTTGAAGGTGATCCGACAAAAACTGCAGCCGGTAGAACGCTCACAAGAAAATCTTTACCATTTCTTTAAAAAATATGGTTACCATGGCAACGATGACTCCACCCACACCAAAAACAATAGGCATCTTCATCTTACCATAATGCACCTCCATGCGAAATTTGAAGGTGATCCGACAAAAACTGCAGCCGGTAGAGCGCTCAAAAGAAAATATTTACCATTTCTTTTAAAAATATGGTTACCATGGCAACAATGTTGACTCCGCCCACACCAAAAACAATAGGCGTCTTCACCTTACCATACTGCACCTCCATGCGAAATTTGAAGGTGATCCGACAAAAACTGCAGCGTGACGATGCCAAATCCATAGTATCCCCGAACTCTAGTTCGGGGATACAATTAAAATTAATATATACAATATATAACAAGAAATGTGACCGCTAGAGCGCACAAAAACTATCCACAAAAATATATGACCTTTTACCCTATAAAGACCGAACACTGGGGGCAGCATCACCAGAAATTATAGGTTTGTAGATTTTACCAAGCTAAAAATCATAAAATCATAAAAAGTTAAAAAATAAAAAATCAGTCGGAATTGAGAGGTTCTGAAGGCATGTGCAGATATTCTAAGTAAACCAATCACGTATTTCATTAATAGATCAATTACAGAGGGAAAAGTTCCAAAATCATGGAAAATAGCGAAGGTAATACCGCTTCATAAAAAGGGGGACAGGTCAAACCCAGATAACTATAGGCCAATTTCTTTGTTGCCTTGTACTTCGAAAATATTAGAGCGATTAGTTCAATCTCAATTGTTACGTTTCCTTCAAGAAAACAATATACTTCCATCAGTTCAGTCTGGGTTTAGGGCTAAGCACTCTACTGTGACGGCGCTTGTGAAAGTGCTGGATGACTGGATGATGGCCATGGATGAGGGCGAATATACTGGTGCAATATTCGTCGACTTAAAGAAGGCTTTTGACACTGTCGATCACAAAGTGCTGCTACAAAAACTGTTTGACATTGGAGTGAGGGGTTTAACCCTTAAGTGGTTTGAGAATTATTTAGTTAATAGGAGAATAGTAACAAAGGTCAATAATTCTTTATCGGAAGAAAAACAGTTAACCCACGGTGTACCTCAGGGTTCCATTTTAGGACCTTTATTGTTTTGTATATTTATCAATGACCTCCCTGACATTTTTAAATTGTGCCAAGTTCATCTCTATGCAGACGACACCGTAATCTATTTTTCTCATAAAAATCCAAATGTCGTAGAATCTGCTCTAAATACCGAGATGGAGGTTTTGGACAAATGGATTTCTCAAAACAAATTATTGATTAATTATACGAAGACTGATAGCATGCTCATTGGCACGCGTAACATATTAGCAAAGTATAATACCCTTAATGTGAAAGTAAATAATATGATCTTACAAAAGGTTGAAACTACTAAATACCTTGGACTTCATATTGATAAGGAATTGAAATGGGATATTCATATAAATAACATGTGTCAAAAAATTAGCAAGCTTGTCGGTTTCCTTGGTCGATTAAGACATGTTGTAAATGAATCAAGTTTAAATTTAATCTATAAATCGGTCATTATACCACATTTCGATTATGGAGATGTTGTGTGGCAATCTGCTCCTAAAAGTTTTCTTTCACCTTTGCAAAAAATCCAAAAGAGAGCGGGTCGCATCATTATGAAAATCAATCCTTTTTCTCATACATCAAATCAACATATTCACGACAAATTGGGTTGGGACCTTCTTGATTGCCGCTATAACAAACACATGTGTACAATGATTTATAGGATTTTGCATAATTTCACCCCAAATTAAATGTCTGACAATATCACAATAAGAACTTCCAATTACACACTCCGCTCTAATCAGAATTTATATCTCCCAAAGCCAAAGTCTAATCATTGTAAAAGAACTTTTTTCTACAGGGGAATTTCCATTTATAACCAACTACCCAATGAAATTCGAAGTGCAACATCTATTAGATCCTTTAAACTGCTATTGAATCAATATTATAAATGAGCATATAAGTGGGGGGGGGGGGGGGGGTGGTGGGTTGTCTGGGTTCGGGTATAGTCATTTTAATTTTATTAATTTCTTACTTGGTTTGAATGTAGTTTGCAAATTTGATTGATTTGTGTTTTTTTATTATCTTGTTTCTCTTTTTTTGTTGTTGTTTTTTTATTATATAATTGTGTTATGATATAATTTTTAATATATAATGCTATGTGGGACCCCAAGGAAGAACAGCGGCATTTTGTAAATACTGCTGAATTTGGGTCATCCTCCGTTTTTTTAAAGCTCATGTATACGTTGTATTTTATGAAATGTATGTGGTTTTCTTAATACGGAAATAAATACAAACAATACAAACAAACACCTCCGTACAAAGTTTGAAAGAAATATACGTCAAGGAATGTGGCAGTTAGAGCGCACACAAGAATGTGACGCTGCCGAATCCAAAGTATCCTCGAGCATTCTGCCGGGGGATAGAATAAAAGCTAAATAACTGCTCCCAGTAAAAGGTAAGCCGTTGGGAAAAGTCCCCCCTATTCAGCCACTTTAAAAAAAAGGAAAAAAAAAAGGAGAGCGAAAAAGCCGGGGAAGTGAGAGAAAAAAGGCCTAAAAAGCGTTACAAGCCGTTATCTTTCTTTCATAATTTGCTAAAACGTCAACATTTTGGGAACGGGGAAATAATTCTCCTCTCCCTGCACCCACCCCTGCCTCGAACTATAACTTTCCGCCGTAAAAAATTGTTTGCTACAAGCTAAAACTTCAGAGCTTTTGCCCTTCGCGCGGAAAGGGGGAATCTCCCCCTCTCTGCACCCATCTCTGTTACAGTGCAGTATTACGTCCAAATAACTGAAAAGCATACCCGACGTTGAAATAACCTTCCGCCTAAAAAAAATGTGCTACGAGCCATTATCTTTCTCTTAGATTTGCTAAAACGTCATAGCTAAATCGTCAGAAACTCCCCCTCCCTGCACCCACCCTTGCAACATACCATGCACTATTGCGTCCAAAATAACTGAAAAGGAGTCAGGGCGTCGAACTCTCCGCCTAAAAAAATTGTTTGCTACCAGCCGTGTATCTTTCTCTCAAATTTGCTAAAACGTCAGAGCTTTCGTGCTTCGCGCGGGAAGGGGGAAACCCCCTCCTCCCTGCACCCTTCCTGTTACACTGCAGTATTACGTCCAAATAACTGAAAAGGAGCCAGGGCGTCGAACTAACATTCCGCCTTTAAAACAGGTGCTAAAACGTCAGAGCGTTCGACCGGGCGGCCGAGGTCACTACCGGTTTGGCTGAGAAAACTGCCTGATGTACTAGGCTCGGTTTGGCTGATGGTACTATAGAGAGCAGGCATTTAGCTGCATCAATAGCTTTACATACTAAAAGCTTTGTTATCCATTGAATAAGATAATGAAATGATGTTGGGCTTTAAATATTCTCTACTTGGTTTGTTAAAATAGAACACCAAACAGATGTTGCAGAAGTATTACAATGTATATTCCTTTTCAACATTATATGCTCATGTGGAAAATATTCTATAAACATATTTGAATTACGATTGATTCTTAAAGGCATGTTTTGGAAGATATTTTATGAAAATTGTACTAGTAGAAATGATTGATAAAATTTTATGCTAATGATTTATTCTATGACTGACCTACTGACTGACTATTTATATATACATGTATAGCTACTGGCACACAGGACTCTAGTGGTCAAAAGTGCCATTCCTTTTACTACAACAACAGAGCGTTCGTGCTTAGCACGGAAAGGGGGAAACTCCCACTCCCTGCACCCATCCCTGTTACTGAAAAGCATTCCGGACGTTGAAATAACTTTCCGCCTAAAAAAGGTTCTACGAGCCGTTATCTTTCTCTTAGATTTGCTAAAACGTCAGAAATTCCCCCACCCTGCAACATACCATGCAGTATTGCGTCCAAATTAACTGAAAAGTAGTCAGGGCGTCGAAGAAGTGACTGAATTTGAACTTTAGAAGGATATATGTATTGGGCAGGATGTAGAGATTGCTCCATTTTGCTCCATTCTTCACCTCTAAATTCAACATATATTCTACGTTAAGGCGACAACATTATTGACTGACTGCTCAAAGGAATTGCCTTTCAACTTACCTGGATAAAAATGGATCTATAATCTTTCTTGAACTTGGAGTAAATTTGGATTGGAAATGTGACCCTCAAGTAAGTCTACATATTATTACTTAGATTAGTCCCACATGTTCAACTCAGTGAGGTGTAACTTTTATACACATTATCCTATGGGACTCAGCAAGAATTCAACCTTTAGAAACTGAACTCTTCAAGCAGAACATTCTCTTTATCTCCTCTGTAGCCCTAGCCTACCAGTGCACCTGCCTTCATTTCTTTCCACCATAACATATCTATTCTTCTCTCACATGATGCCTAATGATACCTCAACAAGCACCACTACTAGACAATCAGCAGCTATTGCCACGCAAGTGATGAATGATCTGGTGAAGAATAAAGATTTCATTCACTTGCTGGAGAACATTCTTGGTAACGCTATTGAGAAAAAACTTAGTGAAATCCTCATAAGCATAGACAAAGTGGAAGGTGAAGTTTTCAATCTAAGAAGAGACCTAGAAGAAAAGAGCAAAGAAGTACAAAAGCTTGGGGAAAAGGTCCTCCGTCAGGAACAAAATATCAGCAGACTAGAGAACACAATAGACAGCTTGGAACAATACTCGAGACGGCCATGCCTCCGGATTTTTGGCCTGGAAGAAAACAAAGGGGAAAATACCGACATGCTCGTTACCGATGCCATTCGATCAAAGTTGGGCGTGTCCCTGGACCCAATGAAAGACATCGACCGATCCCATCGGACCGGGAGATCTCGGGAGCCTGGTGCCTCGTCAGGTCGCTCATCCACACCAAAACCCCGCCCTCGTCCGAACATTGTGAAGTTAAGCAGCTACAGAAAGATAAAAGAAATCATCGTCAATCGCAAAAAATTAAAGGGATCAGGCATTGTCATCGCAGAAGACTTGACTGTAAAAAACCAAAGACTACTGACACTGGCTCGTGCGTCAAAGAACATCATATCTGCCTGGTCCTCTGATGGGCGGATTATTGCCCTAATCAGTGCCTCAGATGGTAAGTCTGTAACAAAACTGATCACCAGTGAAGAAGACGTGAAGAAATTGCATTGACATGAAATGAAACTGTCTCATAACTATACAGTAAACGCAGTATAACAATGTTACAATGACAATCCTTTACTCCGATTTATGCAGTTTTGTTAATTATATCATTGCATCTGAGATTATTAGTGTTTATGTGTATTATATTGTGTATTTATTACATGTATGTGTATTTAATGTTTTATATGATGTATATACCATTATCTCACTATTTATTACCCTATTTTTATCCTCTGTCCTTTGCTGTTGCAATTAATATCAGAGTACCATGTACTCTTGTACATGGTTCTACATTAAAAGTAGTGTGTATTATATTAAATTCCTTTGAAAAATGTAATGTTTAATAGTGTTAATGAAAATGAAGATTTAGTCTTTGCATCTGAAATTGAATCAATGTACATAACCCCAAAAGATTTTTTAGACTCTTATGCATCAGTCAAAAATCCTTTTTCAACATTGCATATAAACTGTAGAAGCTTCCCAAAACATTATGAACATATTTCCAGTTTACTGTCATCATCAAATTATTTATTTGATGTTGTTGCTTTAAGTGAAACGTGGTTAGATAGTAATATGAGAAATGAAATAATTATTGATGGATATAAGACAGAAAGTAAGATGAGGAATGAAAAACGAGGAGGAGGAGTAGCACTTGCTATAAAAAAGAACATAACATATATTGTGCGTGATGACTTATCAGTATTTAATAGTCATTGTGAAAGTTTATTCATTGAAATTCTGAATTTAAAGAAGAATATTATTGTAGGTGTATTTTATAGACCACCTGAGCAATCAAAATCAGATTTTATTAGTACAATGAGAAATATTCTGTCTTCTATTTCAAGAGAAAATAATGAATGTGTTATTCTGGGTGATTTTAATTTTGATTTATTGAAAATGAATGTTCAATATGTATGTAATGAATTCTTGGAATTGCTATTCTCATTCTTTTATTACCCGTTAATCAATAAAGCAACAAGAATAACAGACACTACAGCTACCTTAATTGATAATATTTTTACCAATTCTATTTCATATTCTACATCTGGCATAATGACATGTGATATTGCAGATCATTTACCAATTTATGCAATCTTTGATTTTGTGGGTTTTAGTAATGATGAGACTGTAATTTATAAACATGACATTAATGATGTAAATATTGCCTTGTTCTATTCTTCATTGGAAAGTGTCAATTTTGAACATGTATTATCTCAATGTCATACTGATCCTGATATTATGTATAAAAGATTCATAAATGTATTCTTAGAAAGGTACAATACATGTTTTCCCATTAAAAAATGTAAAATTAAATTGTGCAATAAACCGTGGTATACTAAAGGATTGAAAAAAACACGTTCAAGAAAAGATAAATTGAATAAAACTATCTTATGAATCGTTCTGAACATAACAAGGATGAGTATTTAAAATGTAGAAATAAATACAATAAGGAAGTAAAGCATGCCAAAAAGCAATATTACAATTCCAAATTTTTAGCATATAAAGGTAATATGAATAAGACTTGGAAACTTATTAAGGAAGCTTTACATATGAAAAAGGAAAATGATGTGTCAATTGCATTCAATAATAATGGTATAATGATGACTGATTCTATGGAAATTGCTGAAGGTTTTAATAATTATTTTAAAGACATTGGCCACACTATTGCAAATGATAATTTTATCAGTAGTAATGATAATGTAAATTTTTCTTCATATCTTACAGGTAATTTTGTAAATACTGCCTATTTTCATCCAATTAGTGAAAAGGAGATTATTGAATATGTCTTGTCTTTCAAGAATGGCAAAGCACCTGGTTTTGATGATGTAAATATCAATGTAGTAAAAAAGGTTATTCATCTTATATCTAAACCATTATGCATTATATTTAATACCTGTTTGCAACAAGGAATTGTTCCTATTGAGTTTAAATTGGCCAAAATTATCCCTATACATAAGAAGGGTTCTAAAGATAGTTTCTCTAATTACAGACCTATATCACTATTGCCAGTCTTTTCTAAAGTTTTTGAAAAATGTATATACAAACGCCTTATCAATTTCCTGCATAAAAATGATGTATTATGTCACAATCGATATGGTTTCCGGGCCATGCATGCAACTTCTCATACCCTATTGCAGTTTTTAATTCATGTCTCCAAAGCTATTGACATGATTGATAACAAAGAAATTATTGTTGGTCTTTTTCTGGATTTTCAAAAAGCATTTGATTCATTAAATCATGAAATATTATTTGCTAAATTGTATTATTATGGAATACGGGGAATTGTTCTTGATTTATTTAGGAGTTATTTATTTAATAGGAGACAGTATACTGTGTTTAAAGGACAAGTAACCCCACGTGATATTCTAGATGCACCTATTGTCTGCTACGTCTTTCCATGGAGGCTGCCATTTTGTGCATGACACGGATCATTAGGTACCATATGCATTGATAATAGCCTACCTTTACAACAGATACGTCGCTTTGTTCTGATTGTATTACGATTGTTATTGGCCATGGGCCTAGATAATTGACGACCCATGAGTTCTAATAGCCATCCTGTAAAGCAGATTCCTCGCTTTGTTTTGGTATTGTTACGATTGTCTCCGTCCTTGACGTCAATTCTCCGTCCTTGACGTATATTTTTTATGAAGTATATTTTTTATGAACAAATTAAGACCTTTTAAAAAATATATAAAACTAAACTTACATTTCAGAATATGTGACTTTATCTAATATATATTTGTCCTCTAAAAATCAATTACAAGTTAACGATGAAGGAAATTTTACTTGGGATGAAAAATATGTTCGTGTACACATAAAGTAATGGCAGCCCCCTTATTATTGCTAGCAGACGATAACTTGGCTGGAAAATAGTGATTTATATCTATATCCTGTGTTTTTACATGAAATTGCATGTATCAAATAAGAGGCATATACTACACCATTCAAAATAAGCTAATTCATACGCTGAGGTTACTTTCCCTTTAATTATCAAAATTCTTGTCAACAGACAGTCACTTGTGGGGTACCGCAAGGGTCAATCTTAGGCCCTCTTTTATTTTTAATATACATTAATGACTTATCTTTGGTTTCCCCCAAGTTACATTACTTGTTATTTGCTGACGACACAAACATTTTTTATAAACATAGGGATGTGGATTGTTTGACCCGAGAATTTAATTTTGAATTGAAGAAACTGAGTACATGGATTAGGGCAAATAAATTGAAACTGAACTATGAAAAAACAAATATTATGGTATTCAATGCAAGAAATGTGGATGTTAGGAATAAAGTAAATATTTATATTGATGATCATCATATATTGCATGTTGATTCTACAAAATTTTTGGGCTTGTGTATTGATAAAGATCTGAAATGGACTGGCCACATTAGAAACACGTTAAATAAGATTTCCAAAATAATTGGCATAATGAGTCAACTTAGAGGTGAAATACCTCAGAATATTCTGTTATTGTTATACAATTCATTAATTCTCCCACATTTGTCCTACTGTACTATTGTTTGGGGTAGTTGTAGCAAATACTTAATGAATCGTATTTTATTGTTACAAAAGAGAGTTGTTAGAATAATTTGCAATAGACCCTTCTTATCTCATAGTAGACCACTCTTTATCTCCTTAAAGGTTTTACCAATTAATCTTTTACATGACTTTCAGCTTGGTGTCTTTATGTATTCTTATTATAATAACCTGTTACCTAAGTCTTTTGATAATATATTTCAGTGCAATAGTGATGTACATGGTTACAATACAAGATTGGCTTCTAATACACGTGCTGTTTATGGACGAACCACTTTTGTTAACTCTTTATTTTTATGCAAAGGCCCTTTAAAGGGCGAGTCAATTAGAATAACATTAGGGCTAAAAATGTAGTACATAGGTCCAATGACACAATTCTGACATTTTTACAGAAAAAAAAATGCCCAGTAACAAGAAATTGGTCAAAAAACTCACTAATTTGGGAACGCCCCCAAAAATTGACAGTTGATTGGCTAGAGCGATTTGACGTAGCATCGGGAAGTCCCCCGCGAAGCCACTAAGGTTGACTAATATGTTGGCAATGTAAATGAATGATAATTTATCCATTTTCATATCACTATTTATACAATTTCGACAATCTTTAAGTCCCCCAAAAGGATTTGAATAGGTTGTTTAGACATTTTAGTAGAGGTCAAATGACAAGTCTGGCATTTTTTCAAACACTTTACCCATGATAATTCCTCTTTTGGATTAGGTTTATGTTTTGGAAAAACGTAATATTTTACAGACAAGTAGACGTGTGGACAGTCGCTTTACTGCTGACCGTACCTTGCGAATCTTTGTGTGCGTGCTTATGATAACAACCAAGTACACTGAAAGACTGGATGAAAGTCTAAATATATTACAACAATTACAGCAAAATCGTGTGCTGCAAGCTAGCTGCCTCGGGGGGGGGGGGGGGGGGGGCACTCACATATATATGTCACACATGTATGTGCCGCTGTGACGTCCCCCATTTTCAACCTTCTCGGGTCGCTCCCATGATATGCGATTTTCAGATTTTCACTAACCGCACCTCGATTGGCTTCCGACTCGCTCCCTAGAATATGAGAAAACAATGCGCACAGCCCATTGTCCGGGAACGGTCGCTCCCTAGCCTCCCAGGCCAGCGCAGCGGGGAGCTGGGCGACCTAGTGCCCCCTAACTGAACGCGGTATTACTAGTGCTAGCGGCGGCTCAGCGAGATCAATCTGCATGCGACATCGAGCCAGTGCAGTTCATGCACCGTATGTGTACCAGAGTAGTGAGATCGCGAGCAGCTAAAATTAGCTCTGCCCATGAGCCCGTTCTCTCCTTAGACCCTCAAAAATGAGCTTCCTCAATTAACCATTTAGCTCCTTAGCCCCCTGTTTTGAGATTGGCAGCGGCACACCCACATCCAAAAACAGGTTGAGTGCCCCCCCCCCCCCCGGGCTCTACGGTACGGTACGGTAGACCTACCCTCTTTTTCTCCAGTGACTCCAGCTTCAGAACTGCAGACCGACTCTTGTTTTTTTAGCTCCCTGTGTTTGGCTTCCAGTTCCACAGCCCTCAGTTCCCAGTCTGATGACAGGGATAGCTGTCGGCTGCAGCATTTTATTCTTGGGCGCAAATCCTAGCTGGTCATACAGCCCCTGGCCTGAGGGCCTGACTATCGAAGTCCTCCTCCCTGAAGTGGTCACTGCAAACAGTACTGTGAGCGGAAGGGCCATCCCACTGAGCTAGCTCGCGTCAGCTTGATCCTTGAAATCCAAATTTTTCGAGTTGCATCACCTTTAGGAAAGGTGTGCAGACTGACACCATCGCTGGTGCCTTTGCTGCACCCAGCAACAACACATCTCCGCCGCATTTTCTTGAGATATGCACTCCTATCATGCCTATCCAAAATTCCCTGCACTGGATATACACAGACAAGCGTCGTCCGCTAGCTAGACGTTCCCGATGGTACGTCACAGGTCACCTGACAAGGCACGTGACTGGGCCCTATTTTTCGAGGGGCGTGACAGACTAGCTGATAAACGTGCGATTTAGGCAATTTCAACGAAGCTTAGAGAAGTACACAGATCTTTTTAATAAAAAGTATATGCGATTTCTAGCAATATTGACACAATACTTTGATATTATCATGAAATGTAATTCTAATTGACTCGCCCTTTAATGTGGAACAAATTACCAAGGGAAATAAAAGAATGCAACACACTGATGAGCTTTAAAAGAAACTTAAAATCACACCTGGTTAAATTGGTATAAATTGCAATAGCCCCCCCCCCTTTCTTTTTCATTTTTGGACATTTTCTTTGATCTTGTGTAATTATCCATTAGGTCATCTACGATAAGTTGTTTTTTTTAAACTTTTTTGATGACCCTTCCACTTTCTTGCTCATTTTACCTTGTCTTGTTTGTTAATGATTCTATGAACTGTTTTATATACTTTGTTAATTTCATTGTATATATTGTTATTTGCACTTTTTGTGTAAATTCGATGTACCATGTATGTATTTTTATGAAAGTGGAAAATAAACTCAATTCAATTCAATTCAACTATATCTTTCCGCCTATAAAAATTGTTTGCTACGAGCCGTTTATCTTTCTCTCAAATTTGCTAAAACGTCCGAGCTTTCGCGCTTCTCGCGGGAAGGGGGAAACCCATTCCCTGTTACAGTGCAGTATTGCGTCCAAATAACTGAAAAGTAGCCAGGGTGTCGAACTAACATTCCGCCTTTAAAACAGGAGCTAAAACGTCAGAAACTCCCCCTCCCTGCACCCATCCCTGTTACAGTGCAGTATTACGTCCAAATAACTGAAAAGCAGTCAGGGCGTCGAACTAACATTCCGCCTTTAAAACAGGTGCTAAAACGTCAGAAACTCCCCCTCCCTGCACCCATCCCTGTTACAGTGCAGTATTACGTCCAAATAACTGAAAAAAAGCAGTCCGGACGTTGAAATAACTTTTCGCCTAAAAAAGGTGCTACGAGCCGTTATCTTTCTCTTAGATTTGCTAAAACGTCATAGCTAAAACGTCAGAAACTCCCCCACCCTGCAACATACCATGCAGTATTGCGTCCAAAATAACTGAAAAGTAGTCAGGGCGTCGAACTACAACTTTCCGCCTATAAAAATTGTTTGCTACGAGCCGTTTATCTTTCTCTCAAATTTGTTAAAACGTCAGAGCTTTCGCGCTTCTCGCGGGAAGGGGGAAACCCCCTCCTCCCTGCACCCTTCCCTGTTACAGTGCAGTATTACGTAAAAATAACTGAAAAGCAGCCAGGGCGTCGAACTAACATTCCGCCTTTGAAACAGGTGCTAAAACGTCAGAGCGTTCGCGCTTCGCGTGGGAAGGAGGAAACTCCCCCGCTCTGCGCCCTCCCCTGTTACATGCAGTGCAGTATTATGTCCAAAATAACTGAAAAACAGTCTGGGCGTCGAATTATAACTTTCCGCCTAAAAAAATTGTTTGCTACAAGCTGTTATCTCGCAAATTTGCTAAAACGTCAGAGCTTTTGCGTGTCGTGCGGAAAGGGGAAAACTCCCCCTCCCTGCACCCATGCATCCCTGTTACTGAAAAGCATTCCGGACGTTGAAATAACTTTCCGCCTAAAAAAATTGTTTGCTACAAGATGTTATCTCGCAAATTTGCTAAAACGTCAGAGCTTTTGCGCTTCGTGCAGAAAGGGGAAAACTTCCCCTCCCTGCACCCATCTCTGTTACAGTGCAAGTATTACGTCCAAATAACTGAAAAGCACCCAGGGCGTCGAACTAACATTCCGCCTTTAAAACAGGTGCTAAAACGTCAGAGCTTTCGCGCTTTGCGCGGGAAGGGGAAACTCCCCCTCCCTGGACCCATCCCTGTTACTGAAAAGCATTCCGGACGTTGAAATAACTTTTCGCCTCAAAAGGTTCTACGAGCCGTTATCTTTCTCTTAGATTTGCTAAAACGTCAGAAACTCCCCCTCCCTGCACCCATCCTTGTTACTGAAAAGCATTCCGGACGTTGAAATAACTTTCCGCCTAAAAAACGTTCTACGAGCCGTTATCTTTCTCTTAGATTTGCTAAAACGTCAGAAACTCCCCCACCCTGCAACATACCATGCAGTATTGCGTCCAAAATAACTGAAAAGCATTCAGGGCGTCGAACTATAACTTTCCGCCTATAAAAATTGTTTGCTACGAGCCGTTTATCTTTCTCTCAAATTTGCTAAAACGTCCGAGCTTTCTCCCTTCTCGCGGGAAGGGGGTTATCCCTTCCTCCCTGCACCCTTCCCTGTTACAGTACAGTATTACGTCCAAATAACTGAAAAGCAGCCAGGGCGTCGAACTAACATTCCGCCTTTAAAACAGGTGCTAAAACGTCAGAACCCCCCCCCCCCCCCCCTTGCACCCATCCCAGTTACAGTGCAGTATTACGTCCAAATAACTGAAAAAAGCAGTCCGGACGTTGAAATAACTTTCCGCCTAAAAAAGGTGCTACGAGCCGTTATCTTTCTCTCATATATGCTGTAAAACGTCAGAGCTTTCGCGCTTCGTGCGGGAGGGGGGGGGGGGGGGAACTCTCCCCTCCCTGCACCCACCCCTGTTACATACAGTGCAATATTGCGTCCAAGTAATTGAAAAGCAGTCGGGGCGCTCTAACTTTCAGCTTAAATCATTGTTTGCTACCAGCTTTTATCTTTGATAATGACTGTCCATTATTTAGAGATCCATGCTACTGAATCAACCAGAGCCAGAGATAACGGCTTGCGAAGCTCACCTTCACCCGTGAAACATTTGTCTGCAATCTGCACCAGCCTCGCCTTTCTCAGTGCATCTCTGAGAGTTTGTTCTTGATCAGTAGAAGACACCTTGTCGGCCCATTCCCAAAGCATCTTTGTAGTACCACGTGTTGTTGCTTCTCCTTCCATCAGGTTTGTTCTTATGAACCGTTTGATTTCAGGGTATTCAAACCTCAGTGCATACCCAAGTCTCTCTATCTGATCATCATCTGATATTAACCTTGCCAGCTCAGGGATGATGTCTTCAAGCTCTTCCTGATAGCTTGGTGGCTGATCACTGAGTGAGAGATAACGCAATAGTTTGGTACAATGGACACTATGGATAGAAATTCGATTTATTCAAAGGTATGACAGAACAGCTCGCCACATGAAACCATACTCAGTAGTTATGTTCAATGCGACGATCTGTTTTATTTATAAATATGGATATATTCTTTAAAACAGTGATGACGGGTTAGGCGCTAAAGTTGATTATTTACTTTAGTGGGGAAATGGGGGTTTCAAAGTTAAGATAAGAGTGACTGATTTCTTTTATAAGTCAAAGTCAAAGGATCACGATCAAGTAAGTGAAACAATGTGGCTGATTTGAGTGTATGCACCTGAAGTTTGCTAGCTGGCTCTGATCGCCATCCTAAGAAATGGTGTAACTAAATGTTCCTATCATTATCATGTTCCAACCTCCTGGTCATAGGGGCACCGTTTTGACTACTTCCTGCTTTCTTGTTCTATCCTTCACCACTGTATGGTTAGCATGGTTAGTAGCCAATATAGGCCTGTCCAATCTTTGATATTGTCTCCCTGTTTATTTCCCCCTCCTGGTATACAGTACCATATAAAAAATAATAAGATACTTTGTTACGTTTCAGTTGCTTCAATCTCTTCCTGATAGCTTGGTGGCTGATGACTGAATGAGAGATAACGCAATAGTTTGGTACTATGGACGCTATGGATAGAAATTCGAATTATTCAAAGGTATGACAGAACAGCTCGCCACATGAAACCATACTCAGTAGTTATGTTCAATGCGACGATCTGTTTTATTTATAAATATGGATATATTCTTTAAAACAGTGATGACGGGTTAGGCGCTAAAGTTGATTATTTAGCATGGTTAGTAGCCAATATAGGCCTGTCCAATCTTTGATATTGTCTCCCTTTTTATTTCCCCCTCCTGGTATACAGTACCATATAAAAAATAATAAGATACTTTGTTACGTTTCAGTTGCTTCAATCTCTTCCCAGTTTCTAGTGATACATTAATTGCCATATTATTGATTTTCTTGGAATAGCTACTTTAAGTGTAAACTAAATTCAAGTTTGTCGTAAGGGAATACGAACAGCTGAGACATTCATCATACCCTGTAACTGGCGTGGATTCACTCCGTGGTACACTGGTTTCTTCAACCCTCTGCAAATTCATAGATTCCATCATTTCAGCCATTTTCAAAATATCACTTATCTGCAGAGATACAGAGACAAAATAAGATACAGTCATGTAGGTACAAACTTACTCTTTATACAAACATTGATTTAAGAGGAAGAATTATGATTTTTTTTTGTTGGTTGTGTGTTTCTTAAAAAAGGAACCCCCATGTCCTGATTAATTCTTATCATTCATTTCAAAGTTCAATTCATCCTCTTTCATATCATGCACATGATATCAAATATTTTCCTGGTACTACAAAATTTCAATATGGCACGAAAAAGAGACATGATAACGAAGCTTTTCGACCTGCACTCATCAGGTTATCACGCAGGTATGTAACAAATTACTCGAAATCAACTATATTATACTCGCTGAACCGCTTCGTTATCATGTCTCTTTTTGTGCGATAAAATATGTTTATAATATTGTTATGCATGAATGAGTTTGAAATGTTTTAAGTGAGTGATGTCAAAAGTAGTTTGCATACAGAAGTAATGCATAGTGTAATTCCGTTCAGTACAATGCCCCCCCCCCCAAAAAAAAAAAAGAGTGGCAGAAAAGATAAGTGATATTTCATGATGTTTCCTTATTCATTTTTCCAAATCTATGCAACATTGAATGAGATATGAGTACCTTCCACATGACCGCCATCATGGTCATCGAGTCAAGACAAAAAGGAAATGAAAGCCTAGTGAAATTCATTGTATTGATCGATGCATAAATCCTACTCTCTCGCGCACTGAAGCAATTTCACGTTGCTTTCAAAAAATTATTTTAGTTCGATGATCCCAGACTCTATGTGGTATTACCCTTTTCAATGATGTATTACAATAAATTTAGTTATGTTTATTTGACAAGACGTTCCTGGAGAAATTTGGGTTTCCTTTTTAAAGAAACACATGCACTGTACAGATATGGCACAAATTCAATCAGAACCTGAGAGCAATTTATTTTCTCTTGATGCTCATGGAAATTTATGTCCACAAGTCCCAGAAACCTCTGACAAGCCTCTTCACTCCAAAATTAGCTGCCAGCACCAACATCACCTTTCCAGGATCTTGTATAGGGGTGCAGCAGTCTCATTAAGTCCCATTCTTGTAAACGTTGACCAATTTGCCTTTGCTTAAAGGACGACGAGAAAACTACATTAACCAGCAATATTGCTATTTTCCTATTTTTGTGCTGCCACTGATGTAATTGAAATTGCGTCCAATCTAATTATCCACCAGAAGATTCGATCCTAGGATATAACCAGAAACACTGGCGTATGCGGCTACACACATTACCTATATACGCCCAAATATCGTCTTACCAAGGACGATAGCATGTAGCATGCAGCATTATTCACATCGTCAAAATGATCACATCGATTATGTATTGTTAAATGTTTTCTGAACTGTGAAATTCTTTCCTTTGACACTTAACAGTTAGATATGAATCACAAAGAAAAGTGTTCATCACGTGATGTTTTGAATATGATTCTGTGTGGCTGCGTGCCAAATTCATAACGATATCCTAATAGAATATTGATGTTGCGCGTGATTAAATTTATGGATTTATTATGTAATGCTTTCAACGAGTGTATTCCCTCTCAGATTATTAAGCGTAGGGATTATATGGGTTACTAAATCTTTGCTTAGGTGTATAAATTGGAAAAATATTCTTTACTACAGATTCCGTTCTAATCCTTCAGATGCTTCTCTTAAAGAAAATATGCCACGTATAGAAATATATTTACATCTTTGTTGTGAACTGCGAAGAATGATTATTATTGCTCTCAATTTGATTTGTCTAAAAATAATACTGAAGCCACTTGGAAGGTTATTAATAGTGTGCTAAATGGGTGTAGTCAAAAGAAACAACCTGCTAAAATCTTGTTAAACAATGATTGAATCGATGATAGCAAGCTGATGCTGATGCATTTAATGATTTTTTTTGCAAACATAGGTCCCACTCTTTAAAAAAAAGTACCTTCCACTGAAAATAAATTTCCTTTTTTTGGGAAGGATCGTAATTTTTTTTTATTCCGACTCATTGGATAGAAATAAAGCGTATAGTACAAAATCTGAAAAATAAACCCAGTACAGGCCATGATGGTATCAGTTATATTGTGCTAAAAATATAGTGGATGAAATTATGATTCCTTTGGAACATATCTTTAATCTTTTTTGGTGCATTGGCGGATAATAATACAAAGGATAGTACATATATCATAACAACTCAGTATAATAAATATCTCCCAGTAGGTGTAATAAACGCACACGGTATATACACTTGTGGGGGAACCTATTAAAAGCGAGGCTTGTCGAGTTATGTCGCCATTTAGCGAGAAAAGGGCTGGAAAGTAGAATGGGGAGGTAAAGATGAGAAGAAACAAAGAAAGGACGGAAATCAGCAGACAGAAACAGAAGAGAACATAAAAAATTAAGTAGTTATAGAGTGAAAGAGAGATAGAGATAGAGAGAGAGTGTGTGTGTGTGGAGAGGGAGAGAGAAAAGAAAAGAGAGTATATGGTTTCAGCGAAAGAGATTTCACTTGTTTTTTTTAAATGG
Organism: Heliocidaris erythrogramma; assembly: GCA_025617745.1. Taxonomy (NCBI): domain Eukaryota; kingdom Metazoa; phylum Echinodermata; class Echinoidea; order Camarodonta; family Echinometridae; genus Heliocidaris; species Heliocidaris erythrogramma. Next base: position 44,614 of record CM046855.1, read on the forward strand.
TGCAGTCTCTCTATTTCCTTAAGGTCTGGCTCGAGACTGTTCCAAAATTTGGGACCTGTAAAGACGAATGCTTTGTGTGCTCGGAGCGTTCTCGTGCGGGGAAGATGGAAAAAGTTTGATTGTCTCGTTGGGTAGTTGTGGAGTGTATTGTTAGTTGTGAAAAGGTCTGAGAGAGCATCCACAAGTTATCCACATTATTTATTAGTTGGAACATAAATTGACGCAGATGATAAAGGTATAAGTCAGACACTTTGAGAACTTTATTACTATGAAAGAGCTGGTCAGTATGTGAGAGATAACCTGTAAGAGATACAATCCTCATGACCTTTTTTTGAAGTAATAGTAATCTGTTTAGTTGTTGCGCGGTAGAGTTGGCCAATGCTAAAATTTCTTAATTAAGATGTGGAAAATATAAGGCTAGGTAAAGAGACAACAAAATAAACGATGGAAATTGATATTTCAACTTATTAATTACTCCTGTGTTTCAATTTTGACAAGTTATCAGTATGTGGTTTCCAAGAGAGCTTGGAAGAGAATTTAGTAGTTATCACTTCTTCGATAGGTATGTTATCAAAAAGAATATTACCAGGCAGGGATTGAAGAGTATTGCTGAAGAGCATGTAATTTGTTTCATTTAGGTTTAGAGACAACGTTTTTATCCAATCCGTAACACGTTTCAGCTCGGAAGTGACTGTTGAAAGTAAAATTGCAGGGTCTCGATGGGGAAAAAAAGAGATTGGAATCGTCAGCAAACAAATATGAAAGATAAAATGGAGGAAGATTTGTAAAAGTCATTGATGTATAAGATAAAAAGCAACGGTCCAAGGAGAGATCCCTGCGGTACTCCACAATTTACTGGTTTAATACAAGAACTGTGCCCGTTGAGTGATACATATTGGTTTCTATTAGAAAGGTAGCACGTCATTGGCCTGCTGTTTCTCATACAACATGAAAATGATTTATCTTGGACTTTTTTTAGCATTTTAATTGATCCTGTATGATTTCTAGAATATTTTCTCAAACGCACTTATAGTTCATTGATGAAAATTTGCAATAATTGGTGCTGCATTATAACCCTCTAGTATGGCACGCGTGCAACGATATGCGCATGTACGCGCATAAGCGCAAACATGTAAAAATGCTTTTATTATCGTCTGTAATTTAATTTAATCTAATCCATTTTGAATTTAATTTTATTCCATTCATTCATAAAAACGCATAAATATACAAAGTAAAACAAAATATTAATATAGGAATGTGGAGACAGCTTAAAAAGAAACAAGTCTTATAAAGTGCTGCCACCTAATGAAAAATTTAATCTAAGTTGATTTCACATCGTTTTGACACTTTAAGAAACTGCACTGTGCACGCGTCAAAACTGCCATGGAAGGGCCAAGGAGAGATCTCTGAAGTATCCCACATCCATTGATAATTAGATATTGTTTCCTATAATGAAGATAACTTCTGAACCAGTCAAATGCTTTGCCTCTTATACCATAATGACATAACTTATATTTTAAAATATTATGGTCAACCATATCGAAAGCCTTCGAAAAGTCCAAAAAAAGTCCAATAGTAAGTTCATAATTTTCAACGGCAGCTGAAACCTTATGGATAAAATGTAAAATAGCATGGATTGTAGAATGTTTTTCTTTAAAACAGAACTGGAATTTGACAAATACCTCACAGTTATAATGAAGTTAATTATTAAATTGTCTCCAACGGCCACCAGAAGGTGGTAACACACGCAACTGCTGTGTGATAGGTTGCTCGACTGCTGTGAAAAAAAATCACAGGCAGACCGAGCAGGAGACAATAGGGCGGTTTACGCGATGACGTCAACCCCCCTTACTTTCTAGTTACTGTTACTAACTCGGGCAAGCTTTGACCGATCGCCATCTTGGATTTTGCCCGATCTCCATGCAAAGTCATGCGCGTCTCTCCCTAGCTGTTATCGACGATAATGACTATTATATAATTTCTTACAATTGCATCGACTTCGAGTTCATCGTCAAGGAAGTCAGTGGAGGATTTGGACAGTCAGAGATTTGACAGACTTCTTGAGACAAAGAGGTGTGAGTACGAGCGGGTATAATAAGGAAAAACTTGTCAAACTTGCGACGGCTGTTGGTGACTTGGATCTTCCTTCCGTGGACCCCGATCTCACCCAGGCAGGTACCGCCGGTACGTTGCGGGAGAAACTCTCGCGAGCCGGATGCCCGGACCCAACGAAACTGACAGGATATACGAGAGACTTCTCAGACATTCCTGAGTTTGGATTATTCCATATTTGATTATTAACAGAACAGACTATGACGGGAAAAACTCAAAGGTTATAAATCATTTGAGGATGTCTGTGATGTGTGACGATGCCATGTAATCACACTTTTCATCTCTCAATAAGAAATGCTATACCGGTACGTAGCTTCAAAATATGTGTAACAAAGTAATACATGTAGGCCTACAGTATTGATGGAAAGAAAGTTGAAAGTTTCCCACATTGACCCACTGATGTCTGTAATAACAAAGGATACAAATAAGAAAGTACATGCGATAGACACAAAATAAAGTATGTAGGCCTATATATGCTATACACCCCTCCCCTCACTCACACTTTGTACTCATCTATTGCCTCAAACTTTTAAATACAAACTAATTTCAGTAAAAATAAAGAGTTATGAAAAGTTATAAAGCATGGATCCTGTAATTCATAAACTGCCCCCCCCCCTCCCCCACTTGACAGAAGGGAGTATGGGGCAATAGGAACAATAACTCATGCTTCCTTCTGTCGGGGGGGGGGGGGGGTAGATTTATACATATTTATTACTACGATCCACAAAATTGTAGACAGGAACCTCCAGGGGAACATCTTGCATGTCTTGAATTTCTTCTATTTGAACTGCCTGATGGCTCTTTGGACTCGGAGGCAGAGCTAGAGGCGGAGTTTCCAACAACCGCTTTCGGGCGGAGACCGCAGAGGTTTTGTGGCAATTTGTCGCGCGCTCAAGCTCGGTGACTGCAGCTGGAATGGGGAGGGGATGTTCGATTGTCGGGCCGTTCCTCCCACAAAATGCTTGGAACAGATGTAGGTATCCTTGGTGATTCGGTCTATTCCAAAGTCCTTTCGACCACACATTTTCATCCAGGTTGTACATTTGTCCAAATATGTCTTTGGTTTCGGGAAAGGGATGAAAAACACCGCCAGCATTTCGGGCCTTTTCCCAAAATATCGTGAATCGCTGTTGCACGTTCCATAACACTAACAGCAATGTTTTCCTCCCATTTTGCGGAAACTGTGGAGAAAAATCCTCTTTTGGCGTACTCTCTCATGTGAAATTAAACCTTGATTTAGATCTACGGTGTGCGATGTGATGTAGAATTGATTTTCTTTCAAGTATTGATGAGATAAGCTTTGATGCGACGCACTCTATCGGTACTCTACACGTACTTCTATAGATGGGACTAATAGAGCAGCCCCCAGCAGTCGACGTCGACAGTTCCTTTGCCCGAGGTTGCGGGCCGTGTGCAAAATTAAATGTCTGTGCATATATTAAGTAAACCGCCCTAATTAACTTCATTATTTCATGTTACCCAACGGATTAATTCTATAACATTGATTTTACCTCACAGTTGTTTAAAAATATAACCACTCTTGTATACAAAAATCCCATTTGAGATTTAAAATATTTAACAGATATCTATTAATATAATACATGTACACTATTTGGTTCAAATAGGCTCCTCCCCTGGCCCTGTCGGTCCCCGCCTTTTGGTACCCACGGGTGGGGAATGGTTCTTAGAGTGGTGGGAGGCACTTCTTAAGGGCTGACGTCCCGTCCATATTTCATAAATTCATTTTTAAACATTGAAATTCCGCAGGGAGTAAGCCTAATAATTCTGCCAACCCATGAAGCGGGTTTGTAGCTTCATGCTCAGCCCAACCCATACATTTTACGTGTGAAGGGGAGGTATGACAAATTAGAACAGCGTGGCCATATCCGCATGCATGGATGGCTTCAATGTACAGTACAGTATTATACACACGTGTTAGATCGTGTACAGGTCATACAGGTACATTACGCATAGAGTTACATAATTTGAAGCTTCATGGTCACACACACAGTTTAGTGTGTATGGATCGTCTATGGTCAAAATGCATACTTTCCTTCCAAAAGGGGGGGGGGGGGGGGGGGGGGTGGGGAGGGCACGGGCCGGAAGTACCCCCCCCCCCCCCCCCTCTGGATCCGCCAATGCACATGTTGTAAATACTTCTTGGTAAAAATAACTTTACCCGACTTTTTTATTTATTCACTTCATTATTGTAACAAGTATACGGTACGGTGATTAATCATAAACACAGCTAGCGCTCGTGGATGTCCACGGGCTGCTTCTGCTAGTATACATATATTCTAAAAATAAAAATGTGTTTTACATTTCTTTGAAAATTACGATTTTACTAAATATAAATCTATTTTCTTGATACTATGACGTACGCGACGGAGCGAATTAATTCGAATTTAAGGATGATGATTTTCCCGAGCGTCAATAGTGACAAATTATGCATTCACCTGCTTTGAGATAATGAACTTCAAAAGTCAGAATGCGCGTTGTATAAATTATGTTCTGCTTTGCCAGGTAAGCCTATCGAGTAAATCTATTTCTAGTTAGCAAAACCAGAGAATTTAAAAAGAAATCTATAAATTTCAAATTTTAAAATATATGTATACACCTGTTATGTATTTTCCGTCATATATTGGGGATTTTTATTTATAATGAAGAGAAGCAAATAGCTCGAGGAATAAAAATATCTTTCTGACAGAACGGTTTCCAATGCTTCATGTACAACTCCATGTCATCAAGAAAATGGCAGCCCCCATGTAAAGTGTTAGATGATACCGTGAGCTAGAATTTCTTGATTTAAACCCTTTTCTGATACTTTATTTCAAAAGTGATACAGGTCAATGATTAAGAATATATGACACCTTTGAACATAAGTATATAGTCTAGTGTTAATTCTCCATTAATTTCTTCTTTGATATCATTTCACAATGACATAAACATGGTGTAAAGAACCAGAAAGCTCACAATTTTCTTTTCATCTTTCACAGAACTCTACATTCTCGCCTACCATATACATCATCATACTCAGTAATCTGCGACACCATGCCTTTGAACGTGGCGACGTATTTGAATTAAACGATCTGTCTACACTTTCTATAAATATGTTGCTTTGAGGTACGGTGTCAAATGAAATGCAGAGGACAAAGCTTGTTTTTTTTACACATCGTTGTTGTTCACAACTTTATTGTGTTTTCAAAGCACAATTACCGTGCAGATGTTATATGGTTTACAGATGTTGGGTGTGATAGACAATGAAGGGGAGAGAGAGGGACAGAGTGAGAGAGATAGAGACAGAGAAAGAGACACGGATATAGAGACATGCACTATGATGTTGCTGTTTTATTTCTCTTCTTAGATACAATTCTATGAAAATAATAATAGTGAACGTTTGAAAAAAACTGGAATAATGCAGGTAATACTCAGTACTCTGCGACATCATGCCTTTGAACGTGGCGACGCATTTGAGGGGTACTGAGAATTAAACGATCTGTCTTTACTTTCTATAAATATGTTGCTTTGAGATACGGTGTCAAATGAAATGCAGAGGACAAAGCTTGTTTTTTTTTACACATCGTTGTTCTTCACAACTTTATTGTGTTTTCAAAGCACAATTACCGTGCAGATGTTGGGTTTGATAGACAATGAAGGGGAGAGAGAGGGACAGAGGGAGAGAGACAGAGATAGAGACAGAGAAAGGGACACGGTAAAGAGACAATGCACTATGATGCTGCTGATTTATTTCTTCTTCTTAGATATAATTCTATGAAAATAGTAAGAGATCAGTGAACGTTGGAAAGAAATTGGAATAATGCAGGTAATACTGTGAAAATGTCTTTAATTATTGTGTGTACGATATTTTGTGTACGATCTCAATGTGCCTCAGCGTCACGTTCTTATAGTCCCATCCGCAAAACTTTCGGGGCATTTTTTCCCTAAGCCAGATAAAATTCCAAATGTTTCCTCGAAGGTTTCAGAGAATTATCCAGTTAACCCATTGAATTATCTCATTCCCATTGCTTAAATACAGGGATAATTCGGTTCCCGTAGGCAATGGGTTAACATATTCAAATAGCACCAAAAGAGAAATTGCTCAGAAAACTCATGTCTCCTCGATGTTACTGACCTCTAATCATTCAAGGTTTTACTATATCATCGCATGAAGTTTAAAGCCGTGATAGAGCTTGGTTGAGAGAAAAACATGAAGAAAAACGATACTTTCGATATTTAGAATGCAACACTACTTGGTTTACGTGTTGGCACAGGCACAGCCAGAGGTTTTCAATAGGGGGGGGGGGGGGGCAGACGTGAAGGATCCAACCGCATAGCCATGATTTCATTTTAGGGGCGGTTGTGGGGCACGCTAAGAGTGCGAAATTGGTGATAATGCAGGTAATACTGTGAAAAGGTAAATTGCCACTTGGTCTAATGCCAACTGGTCTAATAACCAAATGGTCTAATCATCATTTCGTCTAATAGCCATTTTGTCTAAACCCATTTGGTCTAAAACCCACATCGTTTAATCATCACTTCGTCTAATTACCTTTACGGTCTAATCATCGTTTGGTCTAATTCTCAGTTCGTCTAATAATCGTTTGTCACTTTTCTCTCTTATTTACATATTCTCTCTATTAAACCTGTTTCTTGAGAACATTGCTCCACTTATCTACATTCCATTCCATTCATCCCTATTCACCTTAAATCTTTTATTCTGTCCGAGGCCCACTGAACCTTGCCTAACATACCATCTACATTAACTCACTGACTATCCTTCCTGATTTACTTGTCTCACGATCCATTAGCATTCTATCTTTTCTCATTGGTACACACTTCTTACGGACTTCTGATTGGTTCTTTATGCTTATTTAATTGTCAGCCACTTTGAATTAATGTACATCAGTGCAACAAAAAACAAACTGAAATTAAATTGTAGTAAAACAGTTGGTATGTTATTTGGTAATCGGCACAAGTTAGCAAGACATAATAATCTTGACTTGCGTATTTGTGAAAGTAATATTCAAATGGTAGAAAGTTTTAAGTATCTTGGGGTTTTTATAGATAAGGAACTCAAATGGAATGTCCATATTGATCATATGTGTTCAAAAATCGGTAAAATGATAGGCTTCCTTGGCAGAATTAGACATTTTGTTAATGAATCTAGTTTAAAAATAATATATTCTTCGGTTATCATTCCTCATTTTGATTATGCTGATATAATTTGGCAATCTGCATCACAAAAATATTTGATATTATTACAAAAGCTCCAAAACCGAGCAGGAAGAATTATTCTAAAAATAAATCCATATTCTCATACTTCAACCTCATACATACATGATATTCTGAAATGGAAGAAATTAACTACTCGTCAAAGGGAGCATATGTACGTAATGATGTTTAAAGTTCTAAATAATTTTGCACCTGAATATATGAAAATGTCATTTTCGCAAAAGTCTTGCCCTTACTCACTTCGAGCAATAAATCACCTTAGTCTCCCTAGACCGAAAACAAGTAGCTGTAAACGAACATTTTTTTATAGGGGGGCTACACTTTACAAGCAATTACCTTCTTATCTATCAGCAATGTCAACGGTCCATTCCTTTAAATCCAATATCCAAGCCTATCTCGATTTTCGGTAACTGTTGTTGCCTATTGTTGCAATTTGTTTTTGGGGGGGGGGGGGGGGGGGGGGGGGGTAGGGTTGTAAGATATTTTATTTTTCCCCTTTTGTGTGTCATGGGTTTTAATGTATTATGATTAAGTTTTGTTTTATTGATTATGATGATTTGTTATGTTTTATATGCATGTTATTGTTTATATGTCAAGGACCCCATGGAAGAACAGTGGCACTGTGTTAGTGCCGCTGAAATGGGCTATCCGCCATATTTGTACTCATTGATAATTATTTAAACATGTATATCTGTCTTTTTAATATGGAAATAAATACAAACAGACAAACAAACAGTGCACCCAAGTCTTCTAGCCTGCAAGACCTGTTTTGTTGTGTCTGCTACAGTATTGTAACATCTATCCTATCTTACTTTCTTTCTTTCTTTCCCATTCCCTCTAACTTTCTATTATATAATATGTATATATCCAAGTCCACTTGAGTTGTTTAATTTTTTTGTTTTTTTGGTGAACGGGTATCCCAAATCACAAGCATCGTTATGCTATTCAGGGGCCATGCCTTCAGTTGTACCTGAACGTTTTATCTTGTTTGTAATTTCATGTATGTAACAAATCAGAAGAAAATAAATGTTGAACTGAATCATATACTTTGTTTATTTCCACATCATAGCACTTTCTCTTGTCTTTCACTCTTAATTTTTCTTACAGGTTGACGCAATTGTCCATCTACTACAACTGACATTTAAAAAAAAAATATGAAATTAATATTATAGAATGACACAATCTTGATAAAATTATCTAAGTTTCTGGACATCTTATACACAAGCTTTGCTTTTAAACGTGTCCAGCTGTTTAACAAAAAAGCGTTATAACGGTTTAGCGTTAAGCCCGGCGCTCACTATACCATCCGACTGCGACCCGATTTTCGAACAAATTGCAGTTTGCATTAAATGTGAAAGTTTTAAAAAGTGAAATTATCTCATTTGAAGTTCGGAATAATGATACGAATACTTATATCGAATTTTGGTTGACTGCAATTCTTCTGGTTAGAGTAAAGGCCAAATGGGCTTCGAATCTTAGTCGATCGCAAGATTGGTATGACGTCACTACGATTTGGAATTGAATCCTCTTTTATTCCTACACGGGGGCTCGCAGTAACCCGGAATTTCGATTTTAGTATTCATACTACTATTCGGAACTTTGATCACGAAGATTTTACATGTTTGTAGGTTCATATTAAATGTTATAACAACTTTTAAAACGGGTTCAAGAATGTAGCCATCCTGATTGGTCAAATAACACCACGTGACTGTGCAAAAAAAGTGATAACATACAGCAAAAGAAGGGAACTGTTGCACAGGTAAACATGTCAACAGGTAAACATGTAAACATAAACATGTAAACATTCATGTAGCGCAGACGATACGACTCGATTTTGCTATATGTTTTTACACGCTATACCCTATACGCTATCGATACCGCAATATCGATCGTCGCGTTAATGCGAACAGATCGTTCCGACGATGATCTTCAGCCGTTAAGACGTGTTTTCGCGGACCCTCTCCCACTCATATACGTTTGTGCACTAAGTTTCTCGGTCATGAGCAGCAACAAGAACTTAACGAAGCATGGTGCCGCTAAGCGGCTCCGAACATCCCCACGCTCGTCGGGAGCCCCGTGTAGCCCCGAGGAAGATACCTGGACGGACATGAAAGCGTATCTTGATGATCTTATGGGGAAAATGAATGATCGACTTTCCTGCATAGAGAGCAAAATAACAACACAAAGTAGCCGAATGGAAACCAGATTTGATGAGCTAATGAACACAGTCGCGTATCAGGGAAAAGAAATCGAAGAGCTGTCCGAAAAGATGAAGTCTGTAGAGGAGGAGAGCCAAATTATAAAGAATGACTTGTTAGGAGAAATAGATAGGCTCTCGGCCTATGTTGCTAGAGAAAACTTAGTGTTTCTCGGCATATCGGAAAACAGAAAGGACGAAAACACTAAAGAAGTACTGAACACATTTCTTGTAGAGAAACTCAAACTAAAGGAGGAGAAAGTTGGAAATATTGAGTACCAGAGTGTACACCGTGTGCCTACCACTCGGACACCACGCCCTATAAAGGCGAGATTTCTGCGATTTTCAGATAAAAAGTTAATCCAGTCGAATTCAAAGTTGCTGAAGGGAACGAACATGTTTGTTGCGCCGGACTTGCCCAAGAGGGTAAGGGAGGAGCGGAGAGCACAAACGACGGCTTTGCGAGCTGCTAGGCAAGTGGGGAAACTAGCATTCTTCTCTAACGCGGAGCCGACTAAGCTCATGGTGAATGGCCGCTGGATCCCCCGTGCTGAGCAGAACAAACTAGTAAAAATCTGGGAAAAATCTGCATTGGAAGGAGGAGCTCGAAAGGAGGAAAACTGGCAGGAAAGGAGAAAGTATCAGGAAAGGGGAGAACAAGCGGGAAGTGAAAGGCGGATCAGGGAGAAGGTTGGCCGGGACCCAGGTGATAGCACAAATTTGAATACCACCATGGTATCTTATGCTGATGCTGGAGATGGGGAGTGTCTGGGAGCAGTAGGAGGAAAGGAGCTGTGAGTTTGGATGTCTGGAATAAATGCCCGACAGATCAGGTAATCTCTTTCATTCGCAGAACAGATAATTTTAAGCTCGAAGTAGAAATTCTTTATAAAAGTTGAGTGAGGAAAGTTCTGAGGCATTTTGATCAGCAGACGGAAATAAGAGAAATAAGTTAACACTAACAGGATTATATAGAAAAAAGAAAAGGAAGAAGACTTGAGGACAGGATGAAACACAGTCAAGATAGTGGTGCAAGATAATTGGAGACCATGCAGATAAAAATTGAAAGCTGAATTTACTGGTATGAAAATTACAGCAACTGAAGACATGTTCGAACAAGTGAATATTTTTAAATTCGTTTTGAGAGCATATACGTATATGATTCGTCACTTGGAGAATAAGAACTTTAACTTCATGTTACGGATAAATGGTAAAGTCGTTTTTTTTTTTTTTTTTTTTTTTTGTACTTTACCTTGTAGTATATATATCTTTTCTTTTTCCCTTTTTATGATTTTAAGGTTCACTGGTGAAAGTATAGGAGAAAAGAAAAAAAAAAAGATGTTGAAAGGGATGTAAAAGATGCATAAATTTGTATCAGTTGAAGACTATATTTATGCACCAGGTGCTGCAAGAATATATATTTGAAGATAAATAAAAAAGAGAAATAAAGGAAAAAAAATGAAGCATGTATAGATTAGAGAGGGAAGAGGGAAGAGAGAAAAAAAGAAAGAAGGAAAAAAAAAAAAGCTATTGAATAACAACAAGTTTATCAAGACACTGTTTTATAACCCAAGCCAGATATCGGTGATATTGATGTCTTATTCTTAGGCCGACATGCAAATAATACTATAAGAAATTCCAAATCACTGGGTATAACACAAGACAGAGTTTAGTGATATAGTTCTTAAGAAAAGGTCGAATGTTTTTTTTTGACTTGTTTCAAGGGTCGTTCGTGTGCAACGAAGATTATTAGATGGTACGATTCAATCTTGCCTAGGTTATAGTGAGACAATGTACAAGAATCTCATAAGATGAAGGTAAATGTAGTGATGTTGATGGTAGAGTCGCAAAAAAAAAAAGGGGGAAAAAGGAAAATCAAATGTTCTTGTGTCATTATGTTAAAGCTCCAAACTATTTTTTTTTTCTCCTTGTATGGCAACGGAGGATACAAACACAAAGATAGGCATATAGTTAAAGCATGGCTGAAGAGAAAGTAACGAGCTTAACTGTTTATGGTAGGGTTGCAACAATTTCAAATGATGTAAAGAGATTATTAGATGGTAAGATCCAACCTTGCCTAGTAACAGTGAGACAATACAAGAATCTCATAAGCTGGAGGTAATTGTGAGTCTGGTGATGTTGTAAAACAATTTCAAAAGAGGTTCCTATCTTGTGTTATATGTTAAAGCTCTAAACTATTTTCTCCTTTCCTTGCATGGCAACAGAGGGTATAAACCCAAAGATAGGCCTGTTAAGTTGAAAGAAAGGCTCGGTTGTCATTGTTCATTGGTAATTTAGAATATAACAAAGATTATTGAAGGACGATGATTAATCTTGACTTGCATGCAACAAGGTTTTCTTGAATATTTATTCTCAATGATATGATTCAGGGTTGGCATGCAAATAATACAATAAGAAGGTAATTGTAGTGAGTCTGATGTTGCAAACAATTTTCAAGAGGTTTTTCTTGGATCATTATGTTACAGCTCCAAACTATTTTTTTTTTTTTTTTCCCTTGCATGGCAACAGAGGGTACAAACCCAAAGATAGATAGATGTTGAAGAGAATGTAACAAGTAACTGTTTATGATGCAAATATTAGAAGAGAAAAAGGCCAGGTTGTCCATTGTTTGTTGGTAATTTAGTATATAACGACTTTTGAATGACAATGATTAATCTTGCTTTATATGGCAACAAGGGTTATCTCCAATACCTGCTTTCATTGATATGATTCAGGACTGATATGCAAATAATTAAAAGGAAAAAAAAAAGGAAATTCCAAGCCAGGTTTTTTTTTTTTTTTTTTTAACTGCAAATACTAAATTAATGGGTTATAACACAAAACAGAGTTCAGTGATGCAGCTTTTATGAAAGATCGAATGTATTCTGACTTGTTTTAGTGGTCGTTTGGTATGTTATGGAGATTAGATGGAAGCTTGTCTAGTTTATAGTGAGATAAGGTACGAGAATCTCATAAGCTGGAGGTAATTGTAGTGAGTCTGATGGTAATGTAAACAATTTCAAAAGATGCTTTTGTGTCATTAAAGCTCCAAACTATTTTTTTTTTCTCTTTCCTTGCATGGCAACATAAGGTATAAACCCAAAGATAGGCCTATTAAGTTGAAGCATGGTTGAAGAGAATGTAACAAGTTGTAACTGTATATGATGCAAATATTTGAAGAGAAAAAAGAGCAACTAGTTTTTTCCATTGTTCATGGGTAATTTAGCATATATAACGAAGATTATTGAATAACGATGATTATTCTTGCCTTATATGGATTAATCTCCAATACCTACTTTCATTGATATGAATCAGGACTGATATGCAAATTGAAAAGAAAAAAAAAAAAAAAATTCCAAGTCACTGTGTTAAACCCAAGTCAGATTTCTTTCTTAGGCTGACATGCAAATAATACTAAAAGAAAAATTCAAAATCAATGGGTTATATAACACAAGACACACTGTTTAGTGATACAGATCCTATGAAAAGGGTTAAATGGTTTCTGACTTGATTCAATGGCTGTTGGGTATGTTATGAAGATTATTAGATGGTAAGATCCAACCTTGCCTAGTAACAGTGAGACAGTGTACAAGAATCTCATAAGCTGGAGGTTATTGTAGTGAGTCTGGTGATTTAAACAATTTCAAAAGATGTTCCTCTTATGTTAAAGCTCCAAACTTTTTTTTTTTTTTTTTTTTCCATGCATGGCAATAGAGGTCAATTTGTAGCATGGTTGAAGAGAATGTAACAAATTGTAACTGTTTATGATGTAAATATTTGAAGAGAAAAAGGCTAGGTTTTCTAATATCCAACCTTGCCTAGTAACAGTGAGACATTTCTTGTGTTAAGTTAAAGCTCCAAACTATTTTTTTTTCTCTTCCTTTCCTTGCATGGCAACATAGGGTATAAACCCCAAAATAGGCCTGTTAAGTTGAAAAAAAAAGGCTTGGTTGTCAATTGTTCATTGGTAATTTAGTATAAATAGGATTATTGAATGACAATGATTTAATCTTGACTTGCATGGCAACAAGGTTTCTTGAATACCTATTCTCAATGATATGATTCTGGGTCAACATGCAAATAATACAATAAGGACATAATTAAGTCACTGTGTTATAACCCAAGCCAGATTTCATGCAGTGACAAAGTTGTTTTATTCTTAGGCTGATATGCAAATACTAAAAGAAATTCCAATTACTGGGTTATAACAGAGTTCATTGATGCAGTTTTTTAGCTCACCTGAGCCTATGGCTCGAGTGAGCTATTGCGATGGAAATTTGTCCGTCGTCCGTCGTGCGTCGTGCGTCGTGCGTCGTGCGTCGTCCGTCGTCCGTCGTCCGTTAACTTTTTACATTTTCATCTTCTTCTCCAAAACCCATGATCGGAATTCAACCAAACTTGGTAGGAATCATCCTTAGGGGTAGGGGACCCAAAGTTGCTAAAATGGTACATGTGGCCCCCAGGGGGGCCCAGGGGGAAGGCCCCCAATTGTAAAAGCTATGTAAATTTCAAACATCTTCTTCTCCAGAACCAGGCATAGCTCATACTTGGTATTGTGTATGGAGATACCTCTATAGATGAAGAATGAATGTTGTTCATGAAATTTCTCTGAGTGGCCCTATAGGGGCCCTGTGGGGGTAACATACTGGAGGGGGGGGGGCGCTGCCAGGCAAAATGTACATTCTGATCTTCTTCTCCTAAACACATGATCGGAATTCAACCAAACTTGGTAGGAATCATCCTTAGGGGTAGGGGACCCAAAGTTGCTAAAATGGTACATGTGGCCCCCAGGGGGGCCCAGGGGGAAGGCCCCCAATTGTAAAAGCTATGTAAATTTCAAACATCTTCTTCTCCAGAACCAGGCATAGCTCATACTTGGTATTGTGTATGGAGATACCTCTATAGATGAAGAATGAATGTTGTTCATGAAATTTCTCTGAGTGGCCCTATAGGGGCCCTGTGGGGGTAACATACTGGAGGGGGGGGGGGGGGGCGCTGCCAGGCAAAATGTACATTCTGATCTTCTCCAAAACACATGATCGGAATTCAACCAAACTTGGCAGGAATCATCCTTAGGGGTAGGGGATCCAAAGGTGCTAAAATGGTACATGTGCCCCCAGGGGGGCCCAGGGGGAGAGCCCCCAATTGTAAAAGCTATGTAAATTTCAAACATCTTCTTCTCCAGAACCAGGCATAGCTCATACTTGGTATTGTGTATGGAGATACCTCTATAGATGAAGAATGAATGTTGTTCATGAAATTTCTCTGAGTGGCCCTATAGGGCCCTGTGGGGGTAACATACTGGAGGGGGGGGGGGGTTGCTGCCAGGCAAAATCTACATTCTGATCTTCTCCAAAACACATGATCGGAATTCAACCAAACTTGGTAAGAATCATCCTTAGGGGTAGGGGACCCAAAGTTGCTAAAATGGTACATGTGGCCCCCAGGGGGCCCAGGGGGAGGGCCCCCAATTGTAAAAGCTATGTAAATTTCAAACATCTTCTTCTCCAGAACCAGGCATAGCTCATACTTGGTATTGTGTATGGAGATACCTCTATAGATGAAGAATGAATGTTGTTCATGAAATTTCTCTGAGTGGCCCTATAGGGGCCCTGTAGGGGTAACATACTGGAGGGGGGGGGGGGGCGCTGCCAGGCAAAATGTACATTCTGATCTTCTCCAAAACACATGATCGGAATTCAACCAAACTTGGTAGGAATCATCCTTAGGGGTAGGGGATCCAAAGGTGCTAAAATGGTACATGTGGCCCCCAGGGGGGCCCAGGGGGAGAGCCCCCAAGTGTAAAAGCTATGTAAATTTCAAACATCTTCTCCAGAACCAGGAATAGCTCAGACTTGGTATTGTGTAAGGAGATTTTTTTCTGGGTGGCCCTATAGGGGGGGGGGGGGGTAACATACTGGGGGGGGGGGGGGTGGGGCAAGTTGTCCGCCATCCATAAACTTTTTACATTTTCAGCTTCTCCAAAACCCATGATTGGAATTTAACCGAACTTGGTAGGAAGCTCAGACTTGGTATTGTGTATAGAGATACCTCTATAGATGAAGAATGAAAGTTGTTCATGTGCGAGAGAGAACATGCACCAGATGTGAATTGATCCACCTCAGGTGAGCGTCGTGCCCCTGGGGCTCTTGTTTAATGAAAAGGTTGAATGTTTTCTTCTAACTTGTTTCAATGGTTGTTGGGTATGCAACAGATTATTAGATGGTAAGATCCAACCTTGCCTATAAGTAACACGTGAGAGACAATGTACAAGAATCTCATAAGGTGGAGGCAATTGTACTGAGTTTGATGGTAATGTTGCAACAATTTCAAAAGATGTTCTTCCTGTGTCATTAGGTTAAAGCTCCAAACTTTTTTTTTTTTTTCTTCTCCCTTCTCTCCTTTTTGTTTTCTTGCATGGCAATAGAGTACAAAAGATAGGCCTATTAAAGTTGAAGCATGGTTGAAGAGAATGTAACAAGTTGTAACTGTTTATGATGCAAATATTTGAAGAGGAAAGAAATAGCTAGGTTTTCCATTGTTCATGGGTAATTTAGCATATAACAAAGATTACTGAATGACAATCATTATTCTTGCCTTATATGGATTAATCTCCAATACCTACTTTCATTGATGATTCAGGACTGATATGCAAATAATTAAAAAAAAAAAAAAAAAAAAAATTCTCAAGTCACTGTTGAACCCAAGCCACTGTTGAACCAAGCCACTGTGTTAAACCCAAGCCATATTTTTCTTTCTAAGGCTGACATGCAAATAATACTAAAAGAAAATTTCAAATTACTGGGTTATATAACACAAGACAGAGTTCAGTGATACAGATCTTATGAAAAGGGTTAAATGGTTTCTGACTTGCTTCAATGGTTGTTAGGTATGTAACAGATTATTAGATGGTAAGATCTAACCTTGCCTAGTAACAGTGAGACAATGTACAAGAATCTCATAAGCTGGAGGTAATTGTAGTGAGTCTGGTGATGTTGTAAACAATTTCAAAAGATGTTCCTCTTATGTTAAAGCTCCAAACTATTTTTTTTTCATGTATGACAACAGAGGTCAATTTGTAGCATGGTTGAAGAGAATGTAACAAATTGTAACTGTTTATGATGCAAATATTTGAAGAGAAAAGGGCTAGGCTTTCCAAGATCCAACCTTGCCTAGTAACAGTGAGACAATGTACAAGAATCTCATAAGCTGGAGGTAATTGTAGTGAGTCTGGTGATGTTGTAAACAATTTCAAAAGATGTTCCTCTTGTGTTATTATGTTAAAGCTCCAAACTATTTTTTGTTTCTTTCCGTGCATGGCAACAGAGGGTACAAACCCAAAGATAGGCCTATTGAAGCATGGTTGAAGAGAATGTTATGAGTTTAATTGTTTATGATGCAAATATTTGAAGAGAGAAAGGCTTGGTTGCCCATTGTTCATTGGTAATTTAGTATATATAACAAAATGACAATGATCATTCTTGTTTTGCATGGAACAAGGTTTTCTTGAATACTTATTCTCATTGGTATGATTCAGGGTTGACATTCAAACAATACAATAAGGAGGTAATTGTATTGAGTCTTGTGATGGTGTAAACAATTTTCAAAAGATGTTCTTGAATTATTAAGTTAAAGCTCCAAACAATTTTGTTTTCTTTTTCTTTTTCCTTGCATGGCAACATAGGGTATAAACCCAAAGATAGGCCTATTAAGTTGAAGCATGGTTGAAGAGAATGTAACAAGTTGTAACTGTTTATGATGCAAATATTTGAAGAGAAAAAAAAAGCAGCTAAGTTTTCCATTGTTCATGGGTAATATAACATATATAACGAAGATTATTTAATGATGATTAATCTTGCCTTATATGGATTAATCTCCAATACCTACTTTCATTGATATGATTCAGGACTGATATGCAAATAACACACACAAAGAATAGAATTCCAAGTCATCGTGTTAAACCCAAGCTAATTTTTTTTTTTTTTTTTTTTTTTTTTTTGTTGACATGCAAATAAAAGAAAATTCCACACTGGGTTATATAACACAAGACAGAGTTCAAGTATACAGATCTTATGAAAAGGGTCAAATGGTCTTGCTTCAATGGTTGTTTGGTATGTTACAGAGATTATTAGATGGTAAGATCCAACCTTGCCTAGTAACAGTGAGACAATGTACAAGAATCTTAGAAGCTGCAGAGATGCCAACCGTTCCGGAATATGCATGAGTCAAAATTAAAATGTGAATTACGCAACGGTTGAATGCTTGTGAGAGAAAACATGACAACAATAACCATGCTCTCCGCTATTCACTTGTCATGAAAGCCTTGAAATCCACCTCATACATATTCCGGAACAGTTGCAACTCTGAAGCTGGAGGTAATTGTAGTGAGTCTAGTGGTGGTGTAAACAATTTCAAAAGAGGTTCCTATCTTGTGTTATTATGTTAAAGCTCCAATTTTTTTTTTTTTTTTTTTTCGTGCATGGCAACAGAGGGTACAAACCCAAAGATAGGCCTATTGAAGCATGGTTGAAGAGAATGTAACGAGTTTAACTGTTTATGATGCAAATATTTGAAGAGAGAAAGGCTTGGTTGCCTATTGTTCATTGGTAATTTAGTATATATAACAAAATGACAATGATTAATCTTGTCTTGCATGGAACAAGGTTTTCTTGAATACTTATTCTCATTGGTATGATTCAGGGTTGACATTCAAACAATATAATAAGGAGGTAATTGTATTGAGTCTTGTGATGCTGCAAACAATTTTCAAAAGATGTTCTTGTGTTATTAAGTTAAAGCCCCAAACAATTTTGTTTTCTCTTTTTCTCTTTCCTTGCATGGCAACATAGGGTCTAAACCCAAAAGATAGGCCTATTAAGTTGAAGCATGGTTGAAGAGAATGTAACAAGTTGTAACTGTTTATGATGCAAATATTTGAAGAGAAAAAAAGCAGCTAGGTTTTCCATTGTTCATGGGTAATTTAGCATATATATAACGAAGATTATTGGATGATGATTAATCTTGCCTTATATGGATTAATCTCCAATACCTACTTGATATGATTCAGGACTGATATGCAAATAACACACACAAAAAATAGAATTCCAAGTCATCGTGTTAAACCCAAGCCAATTTTTTTTTCTGGTTGACATGCAAATAATAAAAAAAATTCCACACTGGGTTATATAACAAGACACAAGTTCAAGTATACAGATCTTATGAAAAGGGTCAAATGGTCTTGCTTCAATGGTTGTTTGGTATGTTCCAGAGATTATTAGATGGTAAGATCCAACCTTGCCTATAGTAACAGTGAGACAATGTACAAGAATCTTATAAGCTGGAGGTAATTGTAGTGAGTCTGGTGGTGTTGTAAACAATTTCAAAAGAGGTTCCTATCTTGTTATTATGTTGAAGCTCCAAATTTGTTTTTCCTTTCTGTGCATGGCAACAGAGGGTACAAACCCAAAGATAGGCCTATTGAAGCATGGTTGAAGAGAATGTAACGAGTTTAATTGTTTATTTGTTTATGATGCAAAATTTGAAGAGAGAAAGGCCTGGTTTTCCATTGTTCATTGGTAATT
The DNA here is from genome assembly GCA_025617745.1 of Heliocidaris erythrogramma. NCBI lineage: Eukaryota > Metazoa > Echinodermata > Echinoidea > Camarodonta > Echinometridae > Heliocidaris > Heliocidaris erythrogramma. The sequence continues at coordinate 63,736 of CM046855.1, forward strand.
TAGAATATAACAATGATTAATCTTAACTTGCATGCAACAAGGTGTTCTTGAATACTTATTCTCATTGATACATGTATGATTCAAAGTTGACATTCAAATAATACAATAAGGAGGTAATTGTAGTTAGTCTGGTGAAGTTGCAAACAATTTTCAAGAGAGGTTTTTCGTGTATCATTATTTTAAAGCTCCAAACTATTTTTTCTCAATACCTACTCTCATTGATATGATTCAGGGTTGACATGTAAATAATACAATCAGAAAATTTTCAAGTCGGTGTGTTTTATAACCCAAGCTAGATTTCAATGACAGATGTCTTATTCTAAGGCTGATAACACTAAAAGAAATTCCAAATTACTGGGCTATAATTTCTTGAATAACTAAAGTAGAAGCATAGGAGAGGGTAGCGGTAGCGTAACAAGAACTCAAATGTCCACGAGGGTCTCTGTATTAGACACGTCTTTTCTTGGTGGGGTCTCTTTATTTGTTTTATGTATATGTCTTGAATGTTTTTGGTTTTCTTTGTTTCTTTCCATGAGGTCAGTTAGCAGCGGCATTTTGATCCTGATCAGCTTTAGGTGGGGGGCAAAGATCTTCCTCTTCTCATCCTGCATTATTTTCTCCTCAAACACTTATGTATAAACCTAAAACTTCCATTTGCAATTTTATATCACTAATGTTAAGGGTATTCGAGAGAAAAATAAGAGACGAGGTATTTTTAAATGGTGTAAAGAAAAGAGTGGACATATTATTTTTCTGCAGGAAACCTTCAGTACTCAAGATATAGTCAATAACTGGAACTCTATGTGGGATGGGAATTGCATTTACAGTCATGGTACAAATCACAGTAAAGGCGTTATGATATTAATTGATAAAGGGGTCGATATTAAATTAAAACACACTATTGTGGATTTGGAAGGCAGGTACATTTTCACAATCGGGTCGTTACAAAATCAACAGGTAATACTTGGAAACGTTTACTTCCCTGTTGGAAGTAAAGCACAGGAACAACTAGAGTTTTTGCATAAGATTATTCAGATTTTAGAAAAGGAGGAATTTAAAAAACCTTTTGTTGTAGGAGGAGATTTCAATATGGTTAGGGATATATATTTAGATTACAAAGGAGGTAATATTAATAAAAAGCAATCCAAGCTAAGTATGCAGTTTGAAGATTTTTTAATTAAATACAAGGCACTAGACATATGGCGATTACAAAATGCCACAAAGAAACAATTTACATATCATCAAGAAAAGCCTTACATGCAAAGTAGATTGGATTATTGGGTAATTTCAGATGTTTTAAAGGAGAAAGTGTTACATTGTAAAATAATACCTTCATTATCACCCGATCACTCAGCAATAGAGTTGAATATTAATTTCATTGCTATTAATCCTGTGAAAAAAACAGGTTACTGGAAATTTAATAATAGTTTATGTAATGATAAAGAATATGTTAAAAGTATGAAAGAAGAAATAATTCGTTTAAAACTAAAATTATCAAAGGAGATTACAGATGGTAGAATATTATGGGATTATGTTAAAATGGAAATTCGAGGTTTTACTAGAAAATACTCCAAGAAAAAAGCTAAGGAAAGAAAGGAGAAGGTTGCCAAGTTAGAAGATGAAATTGTAAAAATAGAAGAACTACAACAGCGACCAACACATAGAAATAGTGATCTGATTGAGACTCTGGCAAGAAAAGAAGGTAAAGACCTGACGCTTATTAGTAACTATAGACCTATTTCCCTACTCAATGTAGATTACAAAATTCTCACTAAGATACTCTCTAAGAGAATAAAAACTATTCTGAGTTATGTGGTGTCGGTTGATCAAGTAGGTTATTTAAATGATAGGAATATTGGCGAAGCTATTAGAATAATTAATGACATGATTTTTCACACATCAAATTTTAGCAAACCAGGGTATTTATTAGCAATTGACTTCGAAAAGGCTTTCGATTCGGTGTCACATGTTTTTATTCAAAAGGTATTAAACTCATTTGGTTTTGGACCGATATTCAGGGAATGGGTTAAAATACTTTATTTTAATGCACAGAGCTGTGTTTTAAATGGAGGGTCATCAACCGGATATTTCAAAGTCGAACGGGGCTAAGGCAAGGAGACCCCCTGTCTCCATACCTCTTTATTTTATGTATAGAGTGTCTTACTCACTGTATTCGGAACGATAATTTGGTAAAGGGGATTCGTTTTGGCGAAACGGAAATTAAGCAAATTCTTTATGCTGATGATATGACAATATTTGTTCAAGATTTTGACTCGATACATAGACTGGAGGTAATCCTAGAGAATTTTAGAAAAATATCTGGACTTAAGATTAATACAAATAAAACATTCATTTTGCCCCTGGGGCCCTCTGGGTTGTCTGGAGTTATTTTTCCCTTTGGGAAGGAAGTTGATATAGTTAAAATTTTAGGCATATATTTCTCATTAGATCCTGATGTTGCAGAAGAAATGAATTATAAAGAGATCTTGAGTAAAATTAAAAAGTTACTAAACTGGTGGAAACAAAGGGATCTCACTTTGATTGGAAAGATCCATTTGTTAAAAACGTATGCGTACTCAAAATTAATATATGTTAGCTCTCTGACTCCGGTGCCTGAATGGGTTTTTAAAGAAATCGGTATCTGTTTCGATTTTTTATGGCGAGGGAGGACAAAATAAAAAGAAGCACCTTATATCTAGATTATAAACAAGGGGGGCTAAAGATGCTTAATTTTAAACTTTTTGTTATGGTACAGAGGGTAATGTGGATCAAGAGACTCGTAACTGGAGATCAGAAGGTAAAATGGAAAAAAATACTTTAAATTTCTTCTCAGACCATTCGGTGGCAATTTCATTTTTTATTGCAACCTTTCGCCTGATATGATCAATGTAAAGTTACCCAAATATTATCAGGAAATGCTTAGTATTTGGTTTGATGTGAATGTGTTTATTATAAAGGATATAAGTAATAAAAGAAACGAAATTTTCTTTAACAATAGATATATTCAGAAGAAAGGAAAACCATTTTTTCATGAAAGTCTTTTTCTTAAAAATACATTTAAATTGCATCATATTACGGATGAAGAAGGTGCACTTAAGTCAGACACTTATTTCACATGTATGGGACTAGATGAAGAAGAAATAACAGTGATCAAAGAAATATTTGCAAACACCCCTGGAGAATGGAAACGTGAATTTAAAGGGCATACTTTGGTTGATGGGTTAAAAATTGAATTTAGGTTCTGTAAAAAAGTTTTCCAATTTGAATCAGTATGTTCGAAGAATTTGTATAGGGCTTGTATTAATAAGATGGCCGATATTCCAATTAGTTTTCACAATTTAGAATCATCATACAATATGTCGATTAAAGAAATTGAAAAAGTCTTTTATCGTCCTAGATTAAGTACCTTGGACAACAAATTGAGAGAATTTCAATTTAAATTACTATATAATATTGTTTTTGTAAATCATCATCTACACAGGTTTCAATTTATAACAAGTAACAAATGTTCTTTTTGTGGTAAAGATGAGGAAACATATAGACATATATTTATGGATTGTGAGACAGTAGGGACATTGTGGAAATTATGTAGTGTTCTGTTTAATCTTCCAATTCTTAAAGAATTAAGTTGGAAGGAAATCCATATTGGGGTAGATGAGGCAGCTGAAAATAGACAATTAGTTAATCATATAGTTTTACTAATTAAATATTTAATATACCTTGGGAGAGGAAAAAATAAGCCACCGACTGCGGAAGAGATACGAGAAGAGCTACTTAAGAGTAAAGAAGAAGAAAAGAAGATTGCATTCGAGCGAAACACATTAACAAGACATTATAAAAAATGGGAATATCTAAAAGTATTATGCACTAATCAAAACCAGAAAGATGATGGGAGGGGGCTGCCGGGTTCGCCCACTCAGGGGCTTGATCGATCCTCGCCGCTGTAGACTGTCTCTTTGTTTTGTTTTTGTTTGTTTTGTTTTTGTTTTTGTTGTTTTTGTTTGTTTGTTTGTTTTTTTTTTGTTTTGTTTTTGTTTTTGTTTTTGTTTGTTTTAGTTTTTTGTGGGTGGGAGGGAGTGGTTATTTTTTTTAATTATGTTTATTTTCGTCGTCTGTCCTGTGATTTTTTTAAGGGGCGGGGGAGGGCATGGCCAAATCAATTTCCGATTCATTCAGGCGATATAAGTTGTTTGACTATTCAAATATTAGGTTATATTAGCAATATGATACTATGTTTTATGAAGTTACATTATGTGTTATGACTTTGCAAGGTTCATGATTAGACTTATGTTAATGTGGAGATATAATATATTTTCTATGATTGAACTGACAATCAAATACTACTAAAAAAAAAAAAAGTTTGTTTAAATTTAGATTTATTCAGGTGATATAAGTTGTTTGACTATACAAATATTAGGTTATATTAGCAATATGATACTATGTTTTATGAAGTTATATTATGTGTTATGACTTTGCAAGGTTCATGATTAGACTTATGTTAATGTTGAGATATAATATATTTTGTATGATTGAACTGAATGAATCAATAAATACTACTAAAAAAAAAAAAAAAAAAAAAAGAAAAAAAAAAAAATCAACAAATCAACAAATCAACAAAATTACAGCTGTGAAATTTGCATTTTCAAAGCTTGAAAGTTTCGCTAAACTCAGTCGCACGGACCTATCCACCAAGGCCGTACGCAGAAATTTTTTTCCTGGGGGGCAAAATGATCGCTTTCAAAGGAACCCATAACTTGAAGTCTAAAACCCGATTAAAAAAAAGTATGATTTTGAAATTTCTGGGGGGGGGGGGCAACTGCCCCCCTTGCCCCCCCCCCCCCCCCCCCCCCCCCCCCCCCCACTGCGTACGGCCTTGCTATCCACCATCACGCAACGTGAGTAAGATACGCTGTTAATTAATGTTGAGCCATTTCTATGCAGGCATATCAGAAAAGCGGATGGAACGGACTACACAAAGAACACAACTGTGCCAAGTGATTCCTACTCCGAGTCCTACTCCTACTACTACTACTAGTCCTGTTCCTACTACGAGTGCTAGTACTGGTACTAGTCCTACTCTAGTCTTAGTGCCATTGGTGGTACCTTGCTCAGCCAAGCTCAAGGAAGTGAAAATACATCCGTGAACCAGATTCAATACCACTTCCATTACACATTACTTACAAATAGGTCTAAGACGAGGCCTAAACATTGTAAATAAACACGTGTAGGCCTATATACGTTCGCAACGGTCTAGACTAGTAGGCCTAAACATTGTAAATAAACATTGTACGTTTGAAACAGTCTAGGCCTACTACATCATGTTTTGCTGAGCAGGATTCACGCATGGGACATGCCATGACAGTTTGAGGTAAGTGAAAACACTAAGACTGTAGACCCGTTTGATAAAACTGTTAATACATGGTTGTGAGGTCGTGCATGAGTGTGATCCGGCAACACGCAGGTTTTTATCGTGGTGTCTAACACACTCGGCTACGCCTCGTGCGTTAGGTACACCACGATAAAAACCATTGTGTTGCCGGATCGCACTAACACACTCCCAACCATGTATTAACAGTATATTTTATAACAACTTTTCCCAAAGTCGCATCGTAGTCAGATCGTGCAGTGTGCGCCGAGCCTTATATTTACTGATTGTTACGTAAGCCCCTTATTCGAATTTGTGATAAATTTGTGATATCAAAAATTCGATTTCTTGATATTTATGTGATAAATGAATGGGAATTTGTGATATGAAAAACTCATGTTAAATAGCAAAAAGGCTTGCCATACGCACGCTCGTGGATCGTGAAATATACAGTACCTGAACTAATTTCCTGAAACTTTTAGCAACGGTACCAATCTTAATTCGCCCTTTATCATGATTAAAATCTTGAAATAAGGGGAGGGGTACTTCTTACAATAAAATATGGTGTGCTGTTATTAATGATATACTTGGCAATGAAACCAACAAAAATTTCTGAAAAGCCCGCACTATTTTAATGGTGATCTGAAGAGTAAAAAAAAATTAAAAAATCACAAAACAGAAAAATTAAAGGAGGCGCGCGCCCTTGGCGCCCCTGCCACTGATTTGAACCACTAGCGTTTGCTCCAGCTATAGCTCTTAGGTCAAGCAACATGTTAGACCCTATCAATCGCTTGAGCATTTACTTGAACATAAGCTTTTTCCAGGGAGATTTAGCTTACAATCAAATGCTACTTTTCATAGTTACGGTCCCTAGTCCTTTTTCAACAGTCTCTATTCTTACTTATACTTAAAGATAATATTTACATCTTATCTTTATCGAACCACTCGCACTACTCGCTCATACAATTAGCACTTGCCTTTGTGTAACTTATCTTGATTATTGTATTGCATGCATTTCACTTCAAATTACCCAACAACCTAATTAACTAAAAGAAAGATAAGTCAAGAAGGTCATCTCATATCACTCCTATATCAAACCTCTTTACTAGCTTTCTATTTAACAGCGTATCAGTTTAAAATTGTATTTTAACCTATTGTGCATTAAATGACCTGGTTCCTGGACCTTCACTTTCAACTCCCTCCAAGTCGTTCTAATTTGCGTTCATATAGAGAAACATTGCATGTAGACTTTAAGAAGACCCGAACTAAAGAGGTTCTTTTTTTATTGGTGGGACCAAGAAACAGCAGCTCTTTTTTATCATGTTTATGGAATAAGTAACCCTTTTCTCTTCAAGTGTTAGTAACCTTCAAAAATTCAAATCGCAACTCAATACTCACCCAATGCTCAATCCCTGCAAATAATTGTTCTTATTGGCTTTTTTTTTAGTGAGACTTTAAAAAGAAAAATCTACTTATACAGCATAGTCTTTATTTCTTTGACTGTATGTATTGCATGATGCATTCTATGTTGACTTTTCTTATTAGAGTATTTAATTACATTTATTTTGTTGGGTCATTGAGTATCTGTCAAGATGGATATGTCCGAGATAGGTAGCAGAGCGAAATTTTAAATTTAGTGGTACGAACAGACGCGTCCATGGAACGCAAAATGCATATTGCTGAAAATCATAATTTATTTTTTTTTTAAAGTAAAAATTGCTATATCTGGGTTTTTTATATTGTTTTTAAAGGAGAATCAATCCCTAATTACAAATTTACTTATATTGGAAGGTGTAATATATTCCTACTTATTGGCCTAAAACATTTTCTATTAAGATATCAGAAAATGGTATAAATAAAGATATTCCAAAACCCGGTATCTTCTCCTGCTCATTTCCATGGGGGCTGCCATTTTCTTGCTGATTTGGAGTTGTACATGAACCATTGAGAAATGTTCCAGTCAAGAAGATATCTTGAATCCAAGACCTAAATTGCTTTTCTTCATTACCTAAAATCCCATATGTGACGAAAAATATAAAGTGGGTGTTTACATGTATTATAAAAATTAAATCTTAATAATGTTATTTTTAAATTGTCTGGTTTTGCTTAACAAAAATCTATTTTCTTGGGTTTGCCAAACAGAGCAGAACATAATATATGCAGCATGCATTCTGACCTTTCAAGTCCATTATCCGAAAGCGGTTGCAATTCATAGTTTTCCGCTATAGATGCTCAGGGAAGAAGCATCCATAAATTTGAATTAATTTGCTCCGTCCCATATGTCACAGTATAGAAAATAGATTTCTATTAAGCGAATTTTCAACAGAAATATATAAGGAAATCTTCAGTTTAAAAATAAATTGACTTATCTATTCTATATTTTTAATCTCAAACGGATTTTTAATTTTGAAAAAGGCAATTGGGCATTTCGATTAAGAAAATCTTCATGTACACATAAAAAAAATGGCAGCCCCCATGTACTGCTAGCAGACGATACATACTTCGAGCAGAGGATAAATTTTGCTCAGAAAATCTTTATGCGTATCGATCTCGTATATTTTGACGCGAAGCCATATAGTAGGAATAAATAACACCTTTCAACACTATCGTCTTTATTTTTTGAGATTAATTCTCCTTTAATATAATTGTTTGGAAAGCAAAATGCATATTGCTGAAAATCATAATTTATTTTTTTTTTAAGTAAAAATTGATATATCTGGGTTTTGAATATTGTCAATAATATAATTGTTATCATTGTTTCATGACTGTTTTTTTATTTTTGTTATTATTATTTTTATTATTATTCTTAATATTATTATCATCATCATTGTCATTATCATCATCATCATCATCATCATCATTATATAGGTAATACAACGACTCAAACATGAAGTTCTCACCTTCTATATACAATGAAACTTGTTTTGCGTCAATGTAGAGCAGATTCTCCAAGTTTACTCAGAAATAATGACATATATAATGTCGTCTTCTTGAGAGAAAGATGCATGAATCCAGAAAATAATTTTGTGCTTAATGCCCCACTCTCTATATCTAAAGTATTCCACGTAATATAGGTACACGTATCGGCCGCTACATTTGATAATCATGCATATAGGCTGCTGGCCTGCTGCCGTGGCGTATTTTGGTGAAAAGTTTCATGATAAAATATCGATCTGAAGTCCCATTCGTGTAAACGTTGACTAATTTGCCTTTGCTTAAAGGACGACGAGAAAACTACATTAACCAGCAATATTGCTATTTTCCTATTTTGTGCTGCCACTGATGTAATTGAAATTGCGTCCAATCTAATTATCCACCAGAAGATTCGATCCTAGGATAACCAGAAACACTGGCGTATGCGGCTACACACATTACCTACGCCCAAATATCGTCTTACCGAGGACGATAGCATGTAGCATGCAGCATTATTCACATCGTCAAAATGATCACATCGATTATGTATTGTTAAAGGCTTTCTGAACTGTGAAATTCTTTCCTTTGACACTTAACAGTTAGATATGAATCACAAAGAAAAGTGTTCATCACGTGATGTTTTGAATATGATTCTGTGTGGCTGCGTGCCAAATTCATAACGATATGCTAATAGAATATTGATGTTGCGCATGATTAAATTTATGGATTTATTATGTAATGCTTTCAACGAGTGTATTCCCTCTCAGATTATTAAGCGTAGAGATTATATACGGCAAGCCCGTCAACCATGGGTTACTAAATCTTTGCTTAGGTGTATAAATTGGAAAAATATACTTTACTACAGATTCCGTTCTAATCCTTCAGATGCTTCTCTTAAAGAAAATATGCCACGTATATAAATATATTTACATCTTTGTTGTGAACTGCGAAGAATGATTATTATTGCTCTGAATTTGATTTGTCTCAAAATTATACTAAAGCCACTTGGAAGGTTATTAATAGTGTGCTAAATGGGTGTAGTCAAAAGAAACAACCTGCTAAAATCTTGTTAAACAATGTTTGAATCGCACACGGTATATACACTTGTGGGGGAACCTATTAAAAGCGAGGCTTGTCGAGTTATGTCGCCATTTAGCGAGAAAAAGAGCTGGAAAGTAGAATGGGGAGGTAAAGATGAGAAGAAACAAAGAAAGGACGGAAATCAGCAGACAGAAACAGAAGAGAACATAAAAGTATTTATAGAGTGAAAGAGAGATAAAGATAGAGAGAGTGTGTGTGTGTGTGGAGAGGGAGAGAGAAAAGAAAAAAGAGTATATGGTTTCAGCGAAAGAGATTTCACTTGTTTTTTTTAAATGGTGCAGTCTCTCTATTTCCTTAAGGTCTGGCTCGAGACTGTTCCAAAATTTGGGACCTGTAAAGACGAATGTTTTGTGTGCTCGGAGCGTTCTCGTGCGGGGAAGATGGAAAAAGTTTGATTGTCTCGTTGGGTATAGTTGTGGAGTGTATTGTTAGTTGTGAAAAGGTCTGAGAGAGCATCCACAAGTTCATTATTTATTAGTTGGAACATAAATTGACGCAGATGATAAAGGTATAAGTCAGACACTTTGAGAACTTTATTACTATGAAAGAGCTGGTCAGTATGTGAGAGATAACCTGTAAGAGATACAATCCTCATGGATTGGAAGTAATAGTAATCTGTTTAGTTGTTGCGCGGTAGAGTTGGCCAATGCTAAAATTTCTTAATTAAAGGAGAATTAACCCCTGAGTACAAATTTACTTATATTGAAAGGTGTAGTATATTCCTACTTATTGGCCTAAATCATTTTCCAATAAGATATCAGAAAAGGGTATAATAAAGATATTCCAACACCCGGTATCGTCTACTACTCATTTACATGGGGGCTGCCATTTTCTTGCTGATTTGGATTTGTACATGAACCATTGAGAAATGTTCCGGTCAGGAAGATATTTTGAATCCAAGACCTAAATTGATTTTCTTCATTACCTAAAATCCCATATGTGACGAAAAATATAAAGTGGGTGTTTACATGATTTATAAAAATTAAATCTTTATAATGATACTTTTAAATTGTCTGGTTTTGCTTAACAAAAATCTATTTTCTTGGGTTTGCCAAACAGAGCAGAGCATAATATATGCAGCATGCATTCTGACTTTTCAAGTCCCATTATCCGAAAGCAGGTGAATGCATAGTTTGCCGCTATAGATGCTCAGGGAAGAAGCATCCATAAAATTTGAATTAATTTGCTCCGTCCATTGCGTCACAGTATCTAGAAAATAGATTTATATTAAGCGAATATCGATTTTCAACAGAAATATATAAGGAAATCTTCAGTTTAAAAATAAATTGACATATCTATTCTATATTTTAAATCTCAAATGGGTTTTTAATTTTGAAAAAGGCAATTGGGCATTTGGATTAAGAAAATCTTCTTGTACACATTAAAAAAAATGGCAGCCCCCATGTATTGCTAGCAGACGATACATATTGCTAGCAGATGATAAATTTTGCTCAGAAAATCTTGATTCGTATCGATCTCGTATATTTTGACGCGAAGCCATATAGTCTAACAAGTAGGAATAAATAACACCTTTGAACACTATCGTCTTTATTGTTTGAGGTTAATTCTCCTTTAAGATGTGGCAAATATAAGGCTAGGTAAAGAGACAACAAAATAAACGATGGAAATTGATATTTCAACTTATTAATTACTCCTGTGTTTCAATTTTGACAAGTTATCAGTATGTGGTTTCCAAGAGAGCTTGGAAGATAATTTAGTAGTTTTCACTTCTTCGATAGGTATGTTATCAAAAAGAATATTACCAGGCAGGGATTGAAGAGTATTGCTGAAGAGCATGTAATTTGTTTCATTTAGGTTTAGAGACAACTTATTCGTTTTTATCCAATCCGTAACACGTTTCAGCTCGGAATTGACTGTTGAAAGTAAAATTGCAGGGTCTCGATGGAAAAAAAAAAGAGATTGGAATCGTCAGCAAACAAATATGAAAGATAAAATGGAGGAAGATTTGTAAAAGTCATTGATGTATAAGATAAAAAGCAACGGTCCAAGGAGAGATCCCTGCGGTACTCCACAATTTACTGGTTTAATACAAGAACTGTGCCCGTTGAGTGATACATATTGGTTTCTATTAGAAAGGTAGCACGTCATTGGCCTGCTGTTCCTCATACAGCATGAAAATGATTTATCTTGGACTTTTTTTAGCATTTTAATTGATCCTGTATGATTTCTAGAATATTTTCTCAAACGCACTTATAGTTCATTGATGAACATTAGCAATAATTGGTGCTGCATTATAACCCTCTAGTATGGCACGCGTGCAACGATATGCGCATGCACGCGCATAAGCGCAAACATGTAAAAATGCTTTTATTATCGTCTGTAATTTAATTTAATCTAATCAATTTTGAATTTAATTTTATTCCATTCATTCATAAAAACGCATAAATATACAAAGTAAAACAAAATATTAATATAGGAATGTGGAGACAGCTTAAAAAGAAACAAGTCTTATAAAGTGCTGCCACCTAATGAAAAATAAAAATTTAATCTAAGTTGATTTCACATCGTTTTGACACTTTAAGAAACTGCACTGTGCACGCGTCAAAACAGCCATGGAAGGGCCAAGGAGAGATCTCTGAAGTATCCCACATCCATTGATAATTAGATATTGTTTCCTATAATGAAGATAACTTCTGAACCAGTCAAGTGCTTTGCCTCTTATACCATAATGACATAACTTATACTTTAAAATATTATGGTCAACCATATCGAAAGCCTTCGAAAAGTCCAGAAAAAGTCCAATAGTAAGTTCATAATTTTCAACGGCAGCTGAAACCTTATGGATAAAATGTAAAATAGCATGGCTTGTACAATGTTTTTCTTTAAAACAGAACTGGAATTTGACAAATACCTCACAGTTATAATGAAGTTAATTATTTAATTGTCTCCAACGGCCACCAGAAGGTGGTAACATACGCAACTGCTGTGTGATAGGTTGCTCGACTGCTGTGAAAAAAAATCACAGGCAGACCGAGCAGGAGACAATAGGGCGGTTTACGCGATGACGTCAACCCCCCTTACTTTCTAGTTACTGTTACTAACTCGGGCAAGCTTTGACCGATCGCCATCTTGGATTTTGCCCGATCTCCATGCAAAGTCATGCGCGTCTCTCCCTAGCTGTTATCGACGATAGTGACTATTATATAATTTCTTACAATTGCATCGACTTCGAGTTCATCGTCAAGGAAGTCAGTGGAGGATTTGGACAGTCAGAGATTTGACAGACTTCTTGAGACGAAGAGGTGTGAGTACGAGCGGGTATAATAAGGAAAAACTTGTCAAACTTGCGACGGCTGTCGGTGACTTGGATCTTCCTTCCGTGGACCCCGATCTCACCCAGGCAGGTACCGCCGGCACGTTGCGGGAGAAACTCTCGCGAGCCGGATGCCCGGACCCAACGAAACTGACAGGATATACGAGAGACTTCTCAGACATTCCTGAGTTTCGATTATTCCATATTTGATTATTAACAGAACAGACTATGACGGGAAAAACTCAAAGGTTATAAATCATTTGAGGATGTCTGTGAAGTGTGACGATGCCATGTAATCACACTTTTCATCTCTCAATAAGAAATGTTATACCGGTACGTAGCTTCAAAATATGTGTAACAAAGTAATACATGTAGGCCGACAGTATTGATGGAAAGAAAGTTGAAAGTTTCCCACATTGTCCCACTGATGTCTGTAATAACAAAGGATACAAATAAGAAAGTATGATGAATAACTACTTGTACATGCGATAGACACAAATAAAGTATGTAGGCCTATATATGCTATACACCCCTCCCCCCTCACTCACACTTTGTACTCATCTGTTGCCTCAAACTTTTAAATACAAACTAATTTCAGTAAAAATAAAGAGTTATGAAAAGTTATAAAGCATGGATCCTGTAATTCATATACTGCCCCCCCCCTCCCCCACTTGACAGAAGGGAGTATGGGGCAATAGGAACAATAACTCATGCTTCCTTCTGTCGGGGGGGGGGGGGGTAGATTTATACATATTTATTACTACGATCCACAAAATTGTAGACAGGAACATCCAGGGGAACATCTTGCATGTCTTGAATTTTTTCTATTTGAACTGCCTGATGGCTCTTTGGACTCGGAGGCAGAGCTAGAGGCGGAGTTTCCAACAACCGCTTTCGGGCGGAGACCGCAGAGGTTTTGTGGCAATTTGTCGCGCGCTCAAGCTCGGTGACTGCAGCTGGAATGGGGAGGGGATGTTCGATTGTCGGGCCGTTTCCTCCCACAAAATGCTTGGAACAGATGTAGGTATCCTTGGTGATTCGGTCTATTCCAAAGTCCTTTCGACCACACATTTTCATCCAGGTTGTACATTTGTCCAAATATGTCTTTGGTTTCGGGAAAGGGATGAAAAACACCGCCAGCATTTCGGGCCTTTTCCCAAAATATCGTGAATCGCTGTTGCACGTTCCATAACACTAACAGCAATGTTTTCCTCCCATTTTGCGGAAACTGTGGAGAAAAATCCTCTTTTGGCGTACTCTCTCATGCGAAATTAAACCTTGATTTAGATCTACAGTGTGCGATGTGATGTAGAATTGATTTTCTTTCAGGTATTGATGAGATAAGCTTTGATGCGACGCACTCTATCGGTACTCTACACGTACTTCTATAGATGGGACTATAGAGCAGCCCCCAGCAGTCGACGTCGACAGTTCCTTTGCCCGAGGTTGCGGGCCGTGTGCAAAATTAAATGTCTGTGCATATATTAAGTAAACCGCCCTAATTAACTTCATTATTTCATGTTACCCAACGGATTAATTCTATAACATTGATTTTACCTCACAGTTGTTTAAAAATATAACCACTCTTGTATACAAAAATCCCATTTGAGATTTAAAATATTTAACAGATATCTATTAATATAATACATGTACACTAAGGATTTGGGGCTCTTTTTTTGTTCAAATAGGCTCCTCCCCTGGCCCTTTCGGTCCCCGCCTTTTGGTACCCACGGGTGGGGAATGGTTCTTAGGGTGGTGGGAGGCACTTCTTAAGGGCTGACGTCCCGTCCATATTTCATAAATTCATTTTTAAACATTGAATTTCCGCAGGGAGTAAGCCTAATAATTCTGCCAACCCATGAAGCGGGTTTGTAGCTTCATGCTCAGCCCAACCCATACACTTTACCTGTGAAGGGGAGGTATGACAAATTAGAACAGCGTGGCCATATCCGCATGCATGGATGGCTTCAATGTACAGTACAGTATTATACACACGTGTTAGATCGTTCGCACGTGTACAGGTCATACAGGTACATTACGCATAGAGTTACATAATTTGAAGCTTCATGGTCACACACACAGTTTAGTGTGTATGTAACTTCACGACGTTCGCTACCGGTACGGTATAGTCTGCAAGCACAGACCCTAATTTGACACTTTATCAGAAAATCTGATAAGAAGAAAATTCCTTCGAAAATATTTCCACTATGATATGAATACGTATAATGATATTAATCCCTTCTCCCCTCGCGCTGGGGGTGATGGGATGACAATGGAATGGGGTGGGGGGGGGGGGGGGGGGGGGGGGGGGGGGGGGGGGGGGGGGGGGGGGGGGGGGAGGGGAGGGGGGTAGTAGGGGAAAGTCAATCCGTCGGTCCTCCCAAGACCCATCATAGGGGGCCATAATCCCCCTGAAAATAAAATGACAAATTCATTTTTTCTCATTTTTGCATCCTTTACAGGGGACGTACCGCTAATTATGGAGGTTATGTTTTCATGGCCATATAAATCGCTCCCTCTAGGTCTATGCATGGAAATTCTACTCGAACATTATTATATCCATATCATTAATTTTCATCAAGATGAAAATGCATTTTCTTCAGAACTCAAGCAAGCTTTGGATAAATAAGACTCACATGATCAGGGGCGGATCCAGAATTTAATATTTATAAGGCGGGGAACACAAGTGCAGGTTTGTCAACTTTTGGAAAAGGCAGACCTGGGGGGGGGGGGGGGGGGGGGGGGGGGGGGTGGCGAGAATTTCTTTTCGTCAGACCTACAAAATTCGCTCAGGAGGGGGTGGTTATGGGGGTCCCTCCATAATTCTCTGACAAGCAAAAAAAAAAGGTTTCATTCTAAAAGGGGGCGGGGGCACAATCGACAAAAGGGCGGATCGTCTATGGTCAAAATGCATACTTTCCTTCCAAAAGGGGGGGGGGGGGTGGGGAGGGCACGGGCCGGAAGTACCCCCCCCCCCCCCCCCCCCCCTCTGGATCCGCCAATGCACATGTTGTAAATACTTCTTGGTAAAAATAACTTTACCCGACTTTTTTATTTATTCACTTCATTATTGTAACAAGTATACCCCTGATAGCAGAAAGTGTTAAAAAATGACGTGATATTTACGTCGTGGTTTTCGTCTTTTTTACGTCCTGTAATTACGTCAATAAGACGACAACTTGCACCAACGCAAGACGTCAAGAGAACGTCTTATTTTGACGTCATCTCTACGTCTTCACTCCTCTTCCCTGATAGCAGAAAGTGTTAAAAATTACGTGATATTTACGTCGCGGTTTTCGTCTTTTTTACGTCCTGTAATTACGTCAATAAGACGACAACTTACACCAACGCAAGACGTCAAGAGGACGTCTTATTTTGACGTCATCTCTACGTCTTGTACACCGTAAAAACTAAAGTGCTACTTTTAGGGGCATGTATAGTGACTGCACCTGAAATGCTGTTTATAGCACTTGTAGTGTGCTAATTTACCAGCAAAAAAAAAAAAAAAAATGTGACCGTGGCGAGCCTCGAACCAGGTTCCGCTGATTGGGAGGCGCTGACGTTACCGATGGACTAACAATGCTTCTTGCAATCCAGTTTAGTCATGGCAGTCAAATAGATAACATGAACTATGTGGTGTCGTAAATTCACTATGTAACAATATGATCTGCTCTAAATCGTACAATGTGAGTTAGTCTAGCGGTAATGCCAGCAATTCTCGATCAGCGGACCATGGTTCGAAGCTCGCCCAAATCATTTTTTTGGTGAATGTTTAGCAGTTTAAGGAGCCTGTCCAGCTCCCGTGAAAGTGCTGATCTGAAATAGCACGCTGTGTGCATTCAATAGCACTCTGAGTGCAGTCCCTATGCATGCCCTCAAAAAGTGCTCAGCACTTCAGTTTTTGCAGTGTACAGATGACGTCAAAATAAGACGTCCTCTTGACGTCTTGCGTTGGTGCAAGTTGTCGTCTTATTGACGTAATTGCAGGACGTAAAAAAGACGAAAACCACGACGTAAATATCACGTAATTTTTACCACTTTCTGCTATCAGGGACGGTACGGTGATTAATCATAAACACAGCTAGCGCTCGTGGATGTCCACGGGCTGCTTCTGCTAGTGTACATATATTCTAAAAATAAAAATGTGTTTTATATTTCTTTGAAAATTACGATTTTACTAAATATAAATCTATTTTCTTGATACTATGACGTACGCGACGGAGCGAATTAATTCGAATTTAAGGATGATGATTTTCCCGAGCGTCAATAGTGACAAATTATGCATTCACCTGCTTTGAGATAATGAACTTCAAAAGTCAGAATGCGCGTTGTATAAATTATGTTCTGCTTTGCCAGGTAAGCCTATCTAGTAAATCTATTTCTAGTTAGCAAAACCAGAGAATTTAAAAAGAAATCTATAAATTTCAAATTTTAAAATATATGTATACACCTGTTATGTATTTTCCGTCATATATTGGGGTTTTTTATTTATAATGAAGAGAAGCAAATAGCTCGAGGAATAAAAATATCTTTCTGACAGAAACGGTTTCCAATGCTTCATGTACAACTCCATGTCATCAAGAAAATGGCAGCCCCCATGTAAAGTGTTAGATGATACCGTGAGCTAGAATTTCTTGATTTAAACCCTTTTCTGATACTTTATTTCAAAAGTGATACAGGTCAATGATTAAGAATATATGACACCTTTGAACATAAGTATATAGTCTAGTGTTAATTCTCCTTTAATTTCTTCTTTGATATCATTTCACAATGACATAAACATGGTGTAAAGAACCAGAAAGCTCACAATTTTCTTTTCATCTTTCATAGAACTCTACATTCTCGCCTACCATATACATCATCATACTCAGTAATCTGCGACACCATGCCTTTGAACGTGGCGAGGTATTTGAATTAAAGGAGAATTAACCTCAAACAATAAAGACGATAGTGTTCAAAGGTGTTATTTATTCCTACTTGTTAGACTATACGGCTTCGCGTCAAAATATACGAGATCGATACGAATCAAGATTTTCTGAGCAAAATTTATCATCTGCTAGCAATATGTATCGTCTGCTAGCAATACATGGGGGCTGCCATTTTTTTTATGTGTACAAGAAGATTTTCTTAATCCAAATGCCCAATTGCCTTTTTCAAAATTAAAAACCCATTTGAGATTAAAAATATAGAATAGATATGTCAATTTATTTTTAAAGTGAAGATTTCCTTATATATTTCTGTTGAAAATCGATATTCGCTTAATATAAATCTATTTTCTAGATACTGTGACGCAATGGACGGAGCAAATTAATTCAAATTTTATGGATGCTTCTCCCCTGAGCATCTATAGCGGCAAACTATGCATTCACCTGCTTTCGGATAATGGGACTTGAAAAGTCAGAATGCATGCTGCATATATTATGTTCTGCTCTGTTTGGCAAACCCAAGAAAATAGATTTTTGTTAAGTAAAACCAGACAATTTAAAAGTATTATTATAAAGATTTAATTTTTATAAATCATGTAAACACCCAATTTATATTTTTCGTCACATATGGGATTTTAGGTAATGAAGAAAATCAATTTAGGTCTTGGATGCAAAATATCTTCCTGACCGGAACATTTCTCAATGGTTCATGTACAAATCCAAATCAGCAAGAAAATGGCAGCCCCCATGTAAATGAGTAGGAGACGATACCGGGTGTTGGAATATCTTTATTTATACCCTTTTCTGATATCTTATTAGAAAATGATTTAGGCCAATAAGTAGGAATATATTACACCTTTCAATATAAGTAAATTTGTACTCAGGGTTAATTCTCCTTTAAACGATCTGTCTAACACTTTCTATAAATATGTTGCTTTGAGGTACGGTGTCAAATGAAATGCAGAGGACAAAGCTTGTTTTTTTTACACATCGTTGTTGTTCACAACTTTATTGTGTTTTCAAAGCACAATTACCGTGCAGATGTTATATGGTTTACAGATGTTGGGTGTGATAGACAATGAAGGGGAGAGAGAGGGACAGAGTGAGAGAGATAGAGACAGAGAAAGAGACACGGATATAGAGACATGCACTATGATGTTGCTGTTTTATTTCTCTTCTTAGATACAATTCTATGAAAATAATAATAGATCAGTGAACGTTTGAAAAAAACTGGAATAATGCAGGTAATACTCAGTACTCTGCGACATCATGCCTTTGAACGTGGCGACGCATTTGAGGGGTACTGAGAATTAAACGATCTGTCTTTACTTTCTATAAATATGTTGCTTTAAGGTACGGTGTCAAATGAAATGCAGAGGACAAAGCTTGTTTTTTTTTACACATCGTTGTTCTTCACAACTTTATTGTGTTTTCAAAGCACAATTACCGTGCAGATGTTGGGTTTGATAGACAATGAAGGGGAGAGAGAGGGACAGAGGGAGAGAGACAGAGATAGAGACAGAGAAAGGGACACGGTAAAGAGACAATGCACTATGATGCTGCTGATTTATTTCTTCTTCTTAGATATAATTCTATGAAAATAGTAAGAGATCAGTGAACGTTGGAAAGAAATTGGAATAATGCAGGTAATACTGTGAAAATGTCTTTAATTATTGTGTGTACGATATTTTGTGTACGATCTCAATGTGCCTCAGCGTCACGTTCTTATAGTCCCATCCGCAAAACTTTCGGGGCATTTTTTCCCTAAGCCAGATAAAATTCCAAATGTTTCCTCGAAGGTTTCAGAGAATTATCCAGTTAACCCATTGAATTATCTCATTCCCATTGCTTAAATACAGGGATAATTCGGTTCCCGTAGGCAATGGGTTAACATATTCAAATAGCACCAAAAGAGAAATTGCTCAGAAAACTCATGTCTCCTCGATGTTACTGACCTCTAATCATTCAAGGTTTTACTATATCATCGCATGAAGTTTAAAGCCGTGATAGAGCTTGGTTGAGAGAAAAACATGAAGAAAAACGATACTTTCGATATTTAGAATGCAACAATACTTGGTTTACGTGTTGGCACAGGCACAGCCAGAGGTTTTCAATAGGGGGGGGGGGGGGGGGGGCAGACGTGAAGGATCCAACCGCATAGCCATGATTTCATTTTAGGGGGCGGTTGTGGGGCACGCTAAGAGTGCGAAATTGGTGATAATGCAGGTTATACTGTGAAAAGGTAAATTGCCACTTGGTCTAATGCCAACTGGTCTAATAACCAAATGGTATAATCATCATTTCGTCTAATAGCCATTTTGTCTAAACCCATTTGGTCTAAAACCCACATCGTTTAATCATCACTTCGTCTAATTACCTTTACGGTCTAATCATCGTTTGGTCTAATTCTCAGTTCGTCTAATAATCGTTTGTCACTTTTCTCTCTTATTTACATATTCTCTCTATTAAACCTGTTTCTTGAGAACATTGCTCCACTTATCTACATTCCATTCCATTCATCCCTATTCACCTTAAATCTTTTATTCTGTCCGAGGCCCACTGAACCTTGCCTAACATACCATCTACATTAACTCACTGACTATCCTTCCTGACTTACTTGTCTCACGATCCATTAGCATTCTATCTTTTCTCATTGGTACACACTTCTTACAGACTTCTGATTGGTTCTTTATGCTTATTTAATTGTCAGCCACTTTGAATTAATGTACATCAGTGCAACAAAAAACAAACTGAAATTAAATTGTAGTAAAACAGTTGGTATGTTATTTGGTAATCGGCACATGTTAGCAAGACATAATAATCTTGACTTGCGTATTTGTGAAAGTAATATTCAAATTGTAGAAAGTTTTAAGTATCTTGGGGTTTTTATAGATAAGGAACTCAAATGGAATGTCCATATTGATCATATGTGTTCAAAAATCGGTAAAATGATAGGCTTCCTTGGCAGAATTAGACATTTTGTTAATGAATCTAGTTTAAAAATAATATATTCTTCGGTTATCATTCCTCATTTTGATTATGCTGATATAATTTGGCAATCTGCATCACAAAAATATTTGATATTATTACAAAAGCTCCAAAACCGAGCAGGAAGAATTATTCTAAAAATAAATCCATATTCTCATACTTCAACCTCATACATACATGATATTCTGAAATGGAAGAAATTAACTACTCGTCAAAGGGAGCATATGTACGTAATGATGTTTAAAGTTCTAAATAATTTTGCACCTGAATATATGAAAATGTCATTTTCGCAAAAGTCTTGCCCTTACTCACTTCGAGCAATAAATCACCTTAGTCTCCCTAGACCGAAAACAAGTAGCTGTAAACGAACATTTTTTTATAGGGGGGGGGGGGGGGGCTACACTTTACAATCAATTACCTTCTTATCTATCAGCAATGTCAACGGTCCATTCCTTTAAATCCAATATCCAAGCCTATCTCGATTTTCGGTAACTGTTGTTGCCTATTGTTGCAATTTGTTTTTGCGTGGGATGGGGGGGGGGGGGGGGGGGGGGTAGGGTTGTAAGATATTTTATTTTTCCCCTTTTGTGTGTCATGGGTTTTAATGTATTATGATTAAGTTTTGTTTTATTGATTATGATGATTTGTTATGTTTTATATGCATGTTATTGTTTATATGTTAAGGACCCCATGGAAGAACAGTGGCACTATGTTAGTGCCGCTGAAATGGGCTATCCGCCATATTTGTACTCATTGATAATTATTTAAACATGTATATCTGTCTTTTTAATATGGAAATAAATACAAACAAACAAACAAACAGTGCACCCAAGTCTTCTAGCCTGCAAGACCTGTTTTGTTGTGTCTGCTACAGTATTGTAACATCTATCCTATCTTACTTTCTTTCTTTCTTTCCCATTCCCTCTAACTTTCTATCCTCTTATATAATATGTATATATCCGAGTCCACTTGAGTTGTTTAATTTTTTTGTTATTTTGGTGAACGGGTATCCCAAATCACAAGCATCGTTATGCTATTCAGGGACCATGCCTTCAGTTGTACCTGAACGTTTTATCTTGTTTGTAATTTCATGTATGTAACAAATCAGAAGAAAATAAATGTTGAACTAAATCATATACTTTGTTTGTTTCCAAATCATAGCACTTTCTCTTGTCTTTCACTCTTAATTTTTCTTACAGGTTGACGCAATTGTCCATCTACTACAACTGACATTTAAAAAAAAAATATGAAATTAATATTATAGAATGACACAATCTTGATAAAATTATCTAAGTTTCTGGACATCTTATACACAAGCTTTGCTTTTAAACGTGTCCAGCTGTTTAACAAAAAAGCGTTATAACGGTTTAGCGTTAAGCCCGGCGCTCACTATACCATCCGACTGCGACCCGATTTTCGAACAAATTGCAGTTTGCATTAAATGTGAAAGTTTTAAAAAGTGAAATTATCTCATTTGAAGTTCGGAATAATGATACGAATACTTATATCGAATTTTGGTTGACTGCAATTCTTCTGGTTAGAGTAAAGGCCAAATGGGCTTCGAATCTTAGTCGATCGCAAGATTGGTATGACGTCACTACGATTTGGAATTGAATCCTCTTTTATTCCTACACGGGGGCTCGCAGTAACCCGGAATTTCGATTTTAGTATTCATACTACTATTCGGAACTTTGATCACGAAGATTTTACATGTTTGTAGGTTCATATTAAATGTTATAACAACTTTTAAAACGGGTTCAAGAATGTAGCCATCCTGATTGGTCAAATAACACCACGTGACTGTGCAAAAAAGTGATAACATACAGCAAAAGAAGGGAACTGTTGCACAGGTAAACATGTCAACAGGTAAACATGTAAACATAAACATGTAAACATTCATGTAGCGCAGACGATACGACTCGATTTTGCTATATGTTTTTACACGCTATACCCTATACGCTATCGATACCGCAATATCGATCGTCGCGCTAATGTCAACAAATCAACAAATCAACAAAATTACAGCTGTAGCGCTACCGCGGGCGGATCGTTGCAATTCAGTACCGAAAATGAAAGTTTAAGTTTAATTTTTGACGATAGAAGCGTGTAAAAAATGGCTGTATCTTCTAATCTCAGTTTTGCACTTCTCACGGAGGAAGAACTCGACGATCTACTGAATGGGGAAGATTCCAACAGAACGAAAAGAGCAGTGAAATTTGCATTTTCAAAGCTTGAAAGTTTCGCTAAACTCAGTCGCACGGACCTATCCACCAAGGCCGTACGCAGAAATTTTTTCCTGGGGGGGGGGGGGGGCAAAATGATCGCTTTCAAAGGAACCCATAACTTGAAGTCTAAAACCCGATTAAAAAAAAGTATGATTTTGAAATTTCGGGGGGGGGGGGGGGGCAACTGCCCCCCTCCCCCCCCCCCCCCCCCCCCCCCCCCCCCCCCCACTGCGTACGGCCTTGCTATTCACCATCACGCAACGTGAGTAAGATACGCTGTTAATTAATGTTGAGCCATTTCTATGCAGGCATATCAGAAAAGCGGATGGAACGGACTACACAAAGAACACAACTGTGCCAAGTGATTCCTACTCCGAGTCCTACTCCTACTACTACCAGTCCTGTTCCTACTACGAGTGCTAGTACTGGTACTAGTCCTACTCTAGTCTTAGTGCCATTGGTGGTACCTTGTCTTCATCTTCAGGCTTCAATATAAGCTCAAATTCGAACATGCTCAGCCAAGCTCAAGGAAGTGAAAATACATCGGTGAACCAGATTCAATACCACTTCCATTACACATTACTAACAAATAGGTCTAAGACGAGGCCTAAACATTGTAAATAAACACGTGTAGGCCTATATACGTTCGCAACGGTCTAGACTAGGCTAGGCCTAAACATTGTAAATAAACATTGTACGTTTGAAACAGTCTAGGCCTACTACATCATGTTTTGCTGAGCAGGATTCACGCATGGGACATGCCATGACAGTTTGAGGTAAGTGAAAACACTAAGATTGTAGACCCCGTTTGATAAAACTGTTAATACATGGTTGTGAGGTCGTGCATTAGTGTGATCCGGCAACACGCAGGTTTTTATCGTGGTGTCTAACACACTCGGCTACGCCTCGTGCGTTAGGTACACCACGATAAAAACCTTTGTGTTGCCGGATCGCACTAACACACTCCCAACCATGTATTAACAGTATATTTTATAACAACTTTTCCCAAAGTCGCATCGTAGTCAGATCGTGCAGTGTGCGCCGGGCCTTATATTTACTGATTGTTACGTAAGCCCCTTATTCGAATTTGTGATAAATTTGTGATATCAAAAATTCGATTTCTTGATATCAAAATTTTGTTTTATGTGATAAATGAATGGGAATTTGTGATATAAAAAACTCATGTTAAATAGCAAAAAGGCTTGCCATACGCACGCTCGTGGATCGTGAAATATACAGTACCTGAACTAATTTCCTGAAACTTTTAGCAACGGTACCAATCTTAATTCGCCCTTTATCATGATTAAAATCTTGAAATAAGGGGAGGGGTACTTCTTACAATAAAATATGGTGTGCTGTTATTAATGATATACTTGGCAATGAAACCAACAAAAATTTCTGAAAAGCCCGCACTATTTTAATGGTGATCTGAAGAGTAAAAAAAAAATAAAAATCACAAAACAGAAAAATTAAAGGAGGCGCGCGCCCTTGGCGCCCCTGCCACTGATTTGAACCACTAGCGTTTGCTCCAGCTATAGCTCTTAGGTCAAGCAACATGTTAGACCCTATCAATCGCTTGAGCATTTACTTGAACATAAGCTTTTTCCAGGGAGATTTAGCTTACAATCAAATGCTACTTTTCATAGTTACGGTCCCTAGTCCTTTTTCAACAGTCTCTATTCTTACTTATACTTAAAGATAATATTTACATCTTATCTTTATCGAACCACTCGCACTACTCGCTCATACAATTAGCACTTGCCTTTGTGTAACTTATCTTGATTATTGATTATTTCACTTCAAATTACCCAACAACCTAATTAACTAAAAGAAAGATAAGTCAAGAAGGTCATCTCATATCACTCCTATATCAAACCTCTTTACTAGCTTTCTGTTTAACAGCGTATCAGTTTAAAATTGTATTTTAACCTATTGTGCATTAAATGACCTGGTTCCTGGATCTTCACTTTCAACTCCCTCCAAGTCGTTCTAATATGCGTTCATATAGAGAAACATTGCATGTAGACTTTAAGAAAACCCGAACTAAAGAGGTTCTTTTTTTATTGGGGGGGGGGGGGGGGGGCAAGGAACAGCAGCTCCTTCTTTATCATGTTTATGGAATAAGTAACCCTTTTCTCTTCAAGTGTTAGTAGCCTTCATAAATTCAAATCGCAACTCAATACTCACCCAATGCTCATTCCCAACAACTAATTTTCCTTATTGGCTTTAAAAGAGACTTTAAAAAGAAAAATCTATTGATACATCATAATTATAGTCTTTCTTTCTTTGACTGCATGTAGCACATGATGTATTCAATGTTGACTTTTCTTATTAGAGTATTTAAATAAATTTATTTTGTTGGGTCATTGAGTATCTGTCAAGATGGACATGTCCGAGTTAGGTAGCAGAGCGAAATTTTAAATTTAGTGGCATGAACAGACGCGTCCACGGAACGCAAAATGCATATTGCTGAAAATCATAATTTATCTTTTATTTAATTTAAAAATTGATATATCTGGGTTTTGAATATTGTCATTAATATCATTGCAATCACTGTTTCATTGTTCTTTTTTATTGTTATTATTAATCATTATAACTTTTTAATAAAGCCTGAAAATATCATAGCGCTCTGACCGGGAATCGAACCCGGCCACTGGCTTAACGTACCAATGCTCTACCACTGAGCTACCGAACACGGCCGGACGGTACAATCATTTCAGGCTTATAGTCACTTGTTTTTTACCAAACTATACAGGGAAGGCATCCACAATTCATTCTTGACCGTATAGCAGGCCTCCTCCAATTTAAGTGACGGCCACATAGAAGCGGTGAAATCCATTACCTATGCAGCATATTGTAATTATAAAGAGGAGATTATTAATAATCATAATATTTTTTGAATAAAGCCTGAAAAAATTGTAGCGCCCCGACCGGGAATCGAACCCGGGCCACTGGCCTAACGTATACCAATGCTCTACCACTGAGCTACCGGGTTCGATTCCCGGGCGGGGCGCTACGATTTTTCAGGCTTTATTTTAAAAATATTATGTTTATTAATAATCTCCTCTTTATATAATTACAATTTAGTATTATTATCATCTTTGCATTGTCATTATCATCATCATCATCATCCATCATCCTCACTATAATTTATAGGTAATACAACGACTCAAACAAGAAACACTTGTTTCGCGTCAAAGTAGAGCGCATGGATTCTCCAGGTTTACTCAGAAATAGTGCCATATATAATGTCCTCTTCTTGACAGAAAGATGCATGAGTCCATAAAATGACTTAGTGCTTAATTCCCCACTCTGTATATCTAAACGGTCTTCCACATAACACAGGTACTGGCCGCTACATTTGACAGTCATGCATATAAGCTGCTGCCGTGGCGTATTTTGGTGAAAAGTTTCATGATAAAGTATTGATCTGAAATCCCATTCGTGTAAACGTTGACCAATTTGCCTTTGTTTAAAGAACGGCGAGGACACACATTAAAGGACAATTAACCCCACGTGATATTCTAGATGCACCTATTGTCTGCTACGTCTTTCCATGGAGGCTGCCATTTTGTGCATGACACGGATCATTAGGTACCATATGCATTGATAATAGCCTACCTTTACAACAGATACGTCGCTTTGTTCTGATTGTATTACGATTGTTATTGGCCATGGGCCTAGATAATTGACGACCCATGAGTTCTAATAGCCATCCTGTAAAACAGATTCCTCGCTTTGTTTTGGTATTGTTACGATTGTCTCCGTCCTTGACGTCAATTCTCCGACCTTGACGTATATTTTTTATGAAGTATATTTTTTATGAACAAATTAAGACCTTTTAAAAAATATATAAAACTAAACTTACATTTCAGAATATGTGACTTTATCTAATATATATTTGTCCTCTAAAAATCAATTACAAGTTAACGATGAAGGAAATTTTACTTGGGATGAAAAATATGTTCGTGTACACATAAAGTAATGGCAGCCCCCTTATTATTGCTAGCAGACGATAACTTGGCTGGAAAATAGTGATTTATATCTATATCCTGTGTTTTTACATGAAATTGCATGTATCAAATAAGAGGCATATACTACACCATTCAAAATAAGCTAATTCATACGCTGAGGTTAATTTCCCTTTAACTAGCAACATTGCTATTTTCCTACTTTTTCCTACTTACGCCCAAATATCGTCTTACTGAGGACGATAGCATGTAAAATGCATCATTATTCACATCGTCAAAATGATCAGATCGATGTATTGTTAGAGGCTTTCTGAACTGTGAAATTCTTACCTTTGACACTGAACAGTTAGATATGAATCACAAAGAAAAGTGTTCATCACGTGATGTTTTGAATATGATTCAGTGTGGCTGCGTGCCAAATTCATAACGATGTTATGCTCTATAAAAATATGAATGTGACATTGATGTTGCGCATGATAAATTTATGGATTTATTATGTAATGCTTTCAACGAGTGTATTCCCAATCAGATTATTAAACGTAAAGATTATACACGGCAAGCCCGGCAACCATGGGTTACTAAATCTTTGCTTAGGTGGATAAATCGGAAAAATATACTTTACTACAGGTTCCGTTCTAATCCTTCAGATGCTTCTCGTAAAAAAATATACCACGTATAGAAATATGTTGATACCTTTGTTGTGAATTGCGAAAAATGATTATTATTGCTCTCAATTTGATTTGTCTAAAAATAATACTAAAGCCACTTGGAAGGTTATTAATAGTGTGCTAAATAGGTCAAAAGAAACAACCTGCTAGAATCTTGTTAACAATCGATGATAGCAAGCTGATGCTGATGCATTTAATGATTTTTTTTTTTTGCAAACATAGGACCCACTCTTTCAAAAAAAGGACCTTCCACTGAAAATAATTTTTTTTTGAAGGAACGAAATACTAAGTCCTTGTGTTTTATTCCGACTCATTCAATAGAAATAAAGCGTATACTAGTAGTACAAAATTTGAAAAATAAACCCAGTACACGACATGATGGTTTTAGTTATATTGTGCTAAAAATATAGCGGATGAAATTATGATTCCTTTGGAACATATCTTTTGGTGAATGGAGTTGTTCCAGGAAAAATGAAAGTAGCTAAGGTTGTTCCAGTTTTTCAAAAAAGACACAAGCTTGAATTAAACAATTATCGACCAATATCTTTGTTACCTTCAATATCTAAAATTCTTGAAAAACTTGTCTATACAAGAGTGGTCAAATTTTTAAATAACTGTGAGGTATTTTCAATATTCCAGTTCGGTGGTTAGAGAAAAAACCTTCTACCATCCAATCATGCTATTTTACATTTCATCAATAAGGTTTCAACTGCCATTGAAAATCACACTATGGGACTTTTTCTTGACTTTTCAAAGGTTTTCGATATGGTTGACCATAATATTGAAATTATTGTTTCCCTCACATGTATTACTGTTGTTGTATTCCACCTTGGTTTTACCCTACATGAATTATGGTATTCTTGCTTGGGGCAACTCTATACTAAGTCTCAATTGGACAGAATCTCAGACTTTATAAAAAAACGGGTGATGAGAATAATTTTCGAAAAAAGCATAGCCTAGCTCCGTCTAAAATATTATTCTTTTTAAAATAAAGCGTTGAGACTAAATGATTTGTTTTATTACTAGTTAGGCAGTTTAATGTATCAAGGACGATTTCATGAATTGCCTCATGAAGACCTCAACTTTGACATAGTACAGATAAATAATGACAAAGAAATGTGTAAATCACGTGATGTTTTGGAGGCATTTCAGCATGTTCAGTGTGGTTACGTGGCAGCTTTATAGTGATGTAAATGCTCCAGTGATCTGTTTTATATACCAAGGATTGTCACGCCATCAAGCTCCGCTTGAGTTACTACTAAGTATCCTTTTTTATGATTCATTTACTCTACCGCAATGTACTTTACTTTTATAATGTATCCATCGTCCGCTCCTTATCCGAACAAAGGTTTGCCCTTAAACTTAAACTTAGTTTCATTGACGAACTGTGCATTCGAATAAATACACAACTTGTATACTTTTCCTTCCTATAGTTAAACATCTAATTTCTTAGCAAAGCAAAGTCTGTATAAGTAGATTAAAAAGTTGTTTATTAGCAATCGGTTTTTGTTCTAAAGATGTACATCATAATTTGACCTCTCTTATTATCATATTTCTCTTTGAAATTCACATGCTGTAATTAAGCCTTGCTTCATTCTAAAATATACGTTTTCAGTATTCATATTGAATGTATACTTCTTTGCACTTTTTTATTTATATGAATTAACAGTGACCAGTTTATGAATTTTCAAACATATCTTGTAAGGTAACCTTGTTATGACATAATATATAGATGTATTGTCTCCGTAATCACTTTTCTCTCTTATTTACATTTTCTCTCTATTCTACCTTACACCTGTTTTCTTGAGAACATTGCTCCACTTACCTACATTCCATTCTTGTCGCCCCTATTCACCCTAAATCTTTTATTGTATCCCCCGAACTAGTGTTCGGGGATACTAGAGGTGTCGTGGTCTAGTGGATACGTCACCGGACTGTGGATCACATGGTTCGCGGTTCGAATCCCGCCGCGGCGCTAATGTCCTTTGGCAAGACATTCATCTACATTTGCCACTCTCCACCCAGGTGAAGTAAATGGATACCCGGTAGGAAGAAATTCCTTGAATGCCTTAGCGCCTATCGTGGCAGCTCGGCTAAAGCCAGGGTAATAATGTGATAATGTGATCACCTTCAAATTTGGCATGGAGGTGCAGCTCTGAGGTCATTTTATTACACAGTAAGGTTCATTTTAACTTAATACACTATTATTTTTTTCTAATATTACAATACTAATCAAAATAATTCAGTATGGCACCTTTCATGATATCTACAGCTCTTACCAATGGCAGCTTTATGGGCCTTCCCCTCCACTAATAAAGTTTGTTCAATCATATCCTTTAAAAAAAAAAAATTTCTTATGGTTTTGGCTTGGAGATGTCTGCTAATGACCTTTAGTGGCATGACGTACACTTCCACACTTGGTAAGTACTGTCAAAACAACTAAAAATTGACAAAAGTACCAAAGGTCAAATTTGTCAGCAGTGATACCCGAGGTCCCAAATTGTCACTTTATCCATTTCAGTCACAACATTGATTCAAATGGGGGATGGGTGACGGGTTCGGGGGATACATGTACTCGGACTGGTCCCCCCTCCGAGTGCTCTAGTTCTAATTCGAATTCGTGATATCACGAATTTGAATTTGTGATATCAAGAATTGAATTTGTGATATCACGAACTCGATTTCTTGATATAAAAAATTGGGTTTATGTGATAAATGAATGGGAATTCGTGATATCAAAAATTCATTTCGTGATATCACAAATTGAATTTGTGATATCACTAATTCCATTTTGTGATATCACAAATTCGAATTTTGATATCAAAAACTCATAGCAAAAAGGCTTGCCATACATACGCTCGTGGATCGTGAAATATACAGTACCTGAACTAATTTCCTGAAACTTTTAGCGCTTTATCATCTCAGTAACCATGCAGGCTCCAGGGTACATATCTGAATGTTTAACTGTATACACCTATACACCTAGTAGAAATCTCAGATCCTCAAATCATAACCTTCAGCTCAGCTACCCAATGACCCGAAATTTGTCAGGTGATAGGACTTTCACAGTTACTGCATCGAGGCTATGGAATAATCTCCCCTTTACCCATAAATGTTTCATTTATCCATAAAGACCTTTAAAAAAGTTGTGAAATCATATTTATTTTAAATCCGCTATCAAACTTTGTAACAGGTACATTCATTTACATTTTGTCTCCATAAAACCACCTGGTAGTTTCCCACATGAACGATTGAAGAGTTTTCTGATTTGTGTTTATATAAAATAAATATAATGTGTTCTTTATTTTAAATATTTTTAAAAACGCTCCGAGCCTTATGGGAAGGGCGTACTAAATGCTTATTGTATTGTATTGTAGAATTGGTGTTAGGGGAACTGCGTTGAATTGGTTTCAGTCTTATCTTGATGGCTGGACAGCACAAGTGACAAACGACAAATAAAAATTTTGTGGTCAATCGTATCGAAGGCTGCTGATAAATCTACAAGTACCACAAGAACTACTTTGTTTGAGTTCAATGAAAACATAATATCGTTTTTAACCTTAATCAATGCAGATTCAGTACCATGTTTGGGTCTATAAGCAGACTGGTGTGGATCAGCAAGATTATTAATCTCCATATGTTCCACCAGACTTGAGCAAGCAATCTTCTCGATAAGTTTACCAACAGACGATAAATTGGATACAGGCCTATAATTCTTCAAATTGTTTTTATCTAAAGATGAATTTTTCAAAAGAGGTCTTATGATTGCATGGTGAGCCTTCTGTGGAAAGACACCACATGACAAAGAAGAATTTACAAGTTCAGTTAGTATTGGGAGAAGATGATCAATATAGTCTTTCACTAACCAAGTTGGGAGTGGGTCCAATTTACTACTTTTGCTTGGGACATCTTGAAATAACTGTCATTAACTCGTCTTGAGAAACGGGTCGGAAGACCTCAAGTATCTTAAACCCTTCGCAGATATTGTCCTTGAACCTAACTGGCATAACATGTGTGTTATCAAGTTCGTCTCTTATATTCTTGATCTTATCTACAAAATATTGGGAAAATTGGTTGCTCAATAGAAAAGGCGAATCATAAAATGGAAGATCAGACTTTTGCTTATTCAAAAGAGAATTAATAGTTCGGTAAACATCCTTGTCGCTACAAGAAGACAATTTGTTTTTAAAATAGTCTTGTTTAGCAGTTACAGTAAGTGCACAAACAGCTTTCTTAGCAATCAGAAATGATTCACGATCAGGGTCGGATCTTGATTTCTGCCACTTTCTTTCAGCTCGCCGTCGTTCTTGACGAGCAATATGAATTGAGTCATTCTACCAGGGTACTCTGTTCTTTACTATGCGGGTCTTAATTTTTACAGGAGCTAATTTGTCAAGTAGTTTACCCATACTAGAATCATACCACTCAAAAAATGCATCAACACCATCAGGGTGAGGTTGGGAAATGAGCTCTGAGAGTGATTTTACAAATTGATTCTTGTCAATCTTCCGGTAGTTACGGAGGGTTGATACAGTTTGCATATGTCTTGTTTTTTGTAATTGTAACTTGAAACACACTACATGGTGATCTGACATACTTGTGTCATCAGTATAACAATCTACCACCAATGATTCGTCACAGCGAGTAAAAACCAAATCTAATGTATGTCCACGATTATGTGTTGGACCTTTAACATACTGAACTAATCCAGAACTTGTGGATGAAGAAAATTGAATAACATCTTGTTTGGAAGGATCATCCCAATGAACATTAAAATCTCCAAGTACAATTAATTTCCCTGCAAAGAGAGATATCTCATTTACAAAATCATCAAATTCCTTAAGAAATGCTGTATTTGTGAAGCCATTGATGGTCGATGGTGGAGGTCTATATACTACAATGAAATTGACAGAGTAAGAACTATTTGTAATATGCACATACTCAAATGTCGTATAAACTAAATCAGCATGATGTCTAATCAGCATCTTCAGTGGTGTCTTGAACACCATGGCAATTCCTCCACCTCGACTAGCGGAGTTACGAGGTACATTTAAGAAAGTGTACCCAGGAGGGGTACATTCTCATATTATAACACTATCATCTTTGTTAAGCCATGTCTCAGTTAAAATCATTACATCAGTATCATATTCACACATATAATCAACAAGCTCAGTGGTCTTATTCCTGATTGAATGAGCATTCCACAAACAACACATTAATTTAGAGTTTACGATTGTATCAGATTTACACAATTGTATTAAATTGTTCTGATTAGGTCCTTTTGGGTTGATCAGCATAACTACGTTCGGGCCTTCTTGATGGTGTGAGCACTGGAATAGGACCTAATTCATCAAGACGAGTGACGTTACTTGGCTTGCGTCTACCTCCTCTCTTTCCACGACGATGTATGGGATATCTGTTAATTTTCAAAGTTTTAATCATATTCCAAGTTTCAAGAGGAACACGGGGCATCCTGGTAACATCAGAACATGGGTCTAATGATCTCACCTTATCCATGCCGTAGATGAATATTCCTGTGTTCGGGGGTTTTACAGTCTTAGACAAGCTATTGGCCTGGTTCTGCCACTGATTTGAACCACTAGCGTTTGCTCCAGCTATAGCTCTTAGGTCAAGCAACATGTTAGACCCTAGCAATGGCTTAAACATTTACTTGAACATAAGCTTTTCCAGGGAGCTTGCAATCAAATGCTACTTTTCATAGTTACGGTCCCTAGTCCTTTTTTTAACAGTCTCTATTCTTAGTGTTGTCAATAGTCCGGGCCGCGAACTTTTTTTTCCCACGAACTTTTGTCACTATCGTCCTTGACGCATGCGCAACTTTGAAATAGCCCTACAATGCTTGGAGTTGGATGGGGTTTCAAAGTTTCATCCTACTTTTAGTAAAAATAAAAATACAAGACGTTATTTTTGTAATGTCCAAACTGAGAGTCGAACCCACATACTTCAGGTTAAATGTCCGAGGGCTAACGCATCTCGCCACAGCAAGACGCTGGAAGCAACCGTCATTATATCGCTTACGGAATAAACCCTATGATTGCGAAATTGATTTAGATCGGAAAGGATCAGGTGCGCATGCGCCAGGGAGGACAGGGACAAAAAGTTCGTGGGGAAAAAAAAATTAGCGTCCGGGCACTGACGGCAATCGCTACGCCATCCTTTTGTTTGAGGGACTGAGAGGGGGGGGGGGGGGGGGGTTCTTTGTCCCTCCATCGAATTGCTGCCAGTGCCGGGGGATGCATTCGCATTGCGCGGCAATGGACATTTCTCGTTTAAGTAACAGGCGCATTGTGAAAAGTGTGTGAATGGTGTGTTTATTTAGTGATGTACTGCCAATATAGATTTCATTACAATTTTGAATTACAAATACAAATATTATAATATCATAATTGATAGGATTAAAGTAAATTGAATATATCATAAAGAAAGTAAATGTGAGAAAATTACAATGCCCCGACCGGGATTCGAACCCGGGACCCTGGATTACATGGCCAGTGCTCTACCAACTCCTTTAAATACAAATATGTGATTAAAATTGAATTCCTATGCTTGGTTATTTTGGTATAAATTTTAAGTCATGTATAGATACAATGTGACGAAATTAATGATTGTGCTTTTGGTGTGAAATTTGTTCATAGATTATATAAAGATGTTGTTTCATGCATCAAGAGATGGAAAGCTGAAGGTCAAGATGTGTGTATCTATTCATCAGGCAGCGTCCATGCTCAAAAACTTATCTTTGGACATAGTGTGGAAGGAGATATTTTACCAGTAAGTGAACAAGGATTCTCCTGAATTCTTGGATGAGATGATTAGGGCACACAGTGAGAGGTCCATCCTGTACTTGAAAACATGATATTATTATTCAAGCTTTTCCTCTGTTAGATTGTTTGTATTTTTGCCACTTTCCTGGACTGCCTTCTTGCATGATTGTTCAAAGGGCAATACAACCTGTATAATAAGTTGATTTGTATGAAAGCAGCAAAAATAACAGAAGGGTGATGATATTCCTGACTACCATTGGTGCCATAATAAATTGCCAAAACAGGCAATGCGACTTAGTCTGTCTTTAATTATGGAACATCTCACACAACATCACTGTAACAACCCCAAAATCAATGTATATTCTAGCTACTTAATATACAGGAGCAGAGGTTACAAATATAATGTGATATAACATGAACTAAAAGCCTTAGTGAGCTTAGTTTCTGTACGTGAACCCTAAATGGTCTGTGTGGGACGAGTTGAAAAGAAGTGGCAGAGACATATTACTGCAATAATACTGGACGGATGTTTAAAGTTCATTACTAATGAAAGTAATCATGTGAAGTTGTGAACATGGTAAATATATATTTCATAAACAAGGCTGTAACCAAAACAAGCTCTGGTAAATTTGAGAGATCTCTTATGTATGAATCGGTTTTTCTATCAATTTTGGACAAAAAAGTGTCTTGAACCCAATGTAGTGTTAAACTGCTTTTTGACAGTTTAAGTTATCAAATCAAAACAGAGAAAGGGAAATACACCTGCAAGTATCAATATATTATACACAGATTATCTTCATAGTATCGAAACCTGTAAAATTGCTTTTTGAGAACCTAGAGAAGGTCATTACATGAGAAATAAAAAGTGATGTAAAACCTCATCACACAAGCCAAGGTGTACCAAAACTTTGACCAGCACTGTACATGTAGTACATGTAGTTTGTGTTAACCTAAAGTGTTGAGTTATGAAAGAAAGTGAACTGGTGATATAAAGGGACAGCTTGTAGTAATTACTACCTAACCAATGATACTACTTGGTGTGGTGAAGTGGTAAATTCCTCATACCTTGAAATCTAAGTGTCTAGGGATTACCATTATTCATTTAACATCCTTGTGTAGTAATAAAGTGATCTAATTTTAAATGTTTGTCCTGTAGCTTCTATCAGGCCACTATGACACCAAGATAGGAGCCAAAGTAGAGAAAGAGAGTTACACAAAGATTGCTGAAGATTTAAAGGTGGAGCCAGGACAGATTCTCTTCCTTACTGATGTCACTCGAGGTAATCATAAACATAGATCCTATCTCTGTTGTGCTTGATTGAATGACTTTGCTAATAACTTAACATGCTAAATCCGCAATATTTCAAATCAAAATGAATCGTATATTTATTCATTTTGCTTTGCTAATAACTTAACATGCTAAATCCGCAATATTTCAAATCAAAATGAATCGTATGATATTAATTTATTCATTTCTCTTACAAACTTAATTATGGAGGGGGGGGGGGGGGGGTAAATATTCATGATTGTAACAATAGAGTACCGAAGTGATGACGTCACAAAAAGCTATTTTTTCATTTTGACATTTTTTATACCATATCTCAAAGGAACATGGTGAAAAACATCCAGAACCCAAATTTTATGGCATTTGGCTCATTGGGCCCCCAAGATATGGCCGCATGAATACCTCCTTAGCCCCATTGAAGTCAGTGTTAAATTGGCCTGGTTCTAAACTGTTAAGAACCAGGCCAATTTACACTGACTTCAATGGGGCTAATTAGATATTCATATAGCCATACCTTGGGCCACCATGAACTGACTCATGTCAAATTTGATGTGCGAACGTTTTCCATCATGCTCTACCTAAATATGGTCCTAAAAATACTGAAATACAAAAATCAAAATTTAATGACGTCACACTTCGGTACTCTATAGAGCAAGATCATGCAGATTGTATTTCCTTATCAGTCCGATGCATTGTTAAGATCAGTCCTGCTGAATATAATTAAATAAGAAGGAATCTGGTTTAATTGATTTTTAATTATCATACCTTTGTTTGAGAGTTTGGAGTGTTTGGAATGATACATGTTTCTTGTGTACACTGATGTCTTTATCAGATTTATACACTCTGGTCTATATTTATTATGACGGATATATCTGTGTTTATTCTGGTCTGTAGTCTAGTCATCCACAAATTATGTGTTTGGATTTATTTCTGCTGGTTTATTATCCCACCACATTTGCATTTATTTGTGTTATGTTGTTTTTTTTCTCAGTCTTCAGAATGTATTTTCAGTTAATTGATCTGGAATTAAATTCTTTATTTTTCTCCCACAGAAGCCAGACCAGCCAAAGAGGCAGGGCTTAAGTCTGCTATAGTAGTACGTCCTGGAAACAAAGCATTGTCAGATGAAGAGAAGAAGGAGTTTGATCTTATTGACTCATTTAGAGAACTTTGGCCAGATCGGGAAGATCAGAACTACTCACAAGAAAATAAGTGATGTTAATCTCATTACATCATTTGAATTAGTGTGGCCAGAATGCAGGGATAAAAATGACTCACTAAAAGTTGATGACATTAATCCCTTTAAATCATTTGAAGGACTCTAGTCAAAATGGAAGGCTTAAAATGATGCAGGGGAGTTAATGATACTGATTTCATCAACTCATTTGAAGAACTGTGGCCAGAATGCAGGGATCAAAGTGACTTATAGGAACATTAATCACCTTGATTATTAAAATACAGTATGCAGATGCTCAGGTTATGCCAATACAATGTGCACTGAACCAAATCTACTGCATGATGTGCAAATGTATTTCTGTTTAGATCTTGTCAATAAGTAATGTTTGTGGTATATTAAGCCACATGTGAAATAGATACTTATGTATGTCCCTACTGATTTTAGCTAGAGGTAGATCAGTATAACGGTATTTTTTATTTCTTTTCATTCACGTTCGAGACACGGTTTCTATCTCATTCTGTACATGTATATATGTGACCTTACAAAAAGTATGTACATCATGTCATGTAATTATGTTGTAATTTGATTAGCTCAGTGTAATTGAACACGCTTCTTGTTTTGTGGTAAAACAGAGCAATAATTATGAAAAACTGAAATAGAATAGTGTGATTAACCCTTTCGAGTCGATTGACTACATGTTGTGGTTTGGCCCAATAACTTTTCATTCAGAGCCCTGAGAAATATACCAGATGTATGAGCAGAAAGAGCAACAATTTCTGCACACACTGTGTCCATTTTTGTTGCATGACCATATGCATTTGATGCCAGGAATTTTAAAAAGGAGAATAAGCTGTAAACTCCTCAAATTGGCAACACATCGAAAAGCTCAAAATCATTGTTTTTTTATCTAAATTGGCAACTTTTTCAACTTTTCAACAAAGTTCTTAACCATGTACATGTATGTTGTTTTGAAATGCATTACATTTTATCAGATATTTTATGTAGCATTAAAAGAAGAAATGTTATTGTTGCCAATTTGAAGAATGAAATGTGATCAATTTAGCCCTTAAATAATTCCTGTCCTGAAAGGGTTAATTTTCATGCTAACTATGCTATAAAGATGTGTGAAATACATTTGATGATGTACATAGAACTGCCTTTTATTTTTTTTCCATTTCTTATAAATGTTATTATAAAGGGACATGAACCAATGATATGAGTTGAGAGTTCATCTTGTAATGTATAGGTATTTGTATGTCGCATAGCTTTTTCAGTACTAGTTCTTATTTGAATCTTAACTTGACTAGGTATGTGCTGATCAAACAATGAAATGAAGATATAGTGCCTTACATTTTATTATTTATGAAGCTAGCACTTTCGGGGGAAAATAAGTAAATGTAAATTGTGCATTACAAGTTAATGTAGAGGCATCTTGCTGTCCATTGAAAGTTCATTGACCGATGTACACTGGATATAGTCTCAGAACTAATTTTCCATTTTATTTTTGTTTCATTGTACTTTTTTGTATGTCATGTTGGTAATAATTTAGCCATTAGCTTGAAGAGAAATGTATTGTGCATTGACTTCTAATAATTTCAATATGGCACGAAAAAGAGACATAACGAAGCTTCGACCTGCACTCATCAGGTTTTCACGTAGGTATGTAACAGATTACTTGAATTACACTGGATATATTCTCAGGACTAATTTTCCGTTTTATTTTTGTGTCATTGTAACTTTTTTGTATGTCATGTTGGTAATAATTTAGACTTAGCCATTAGCTTGAAGAGAAGTGTATTGTGCATTGACTTCTGATAATATAAGAAAAACATACATAAACCTGTGTTGTTAATTGCCAATTCTACATGTATTTGTTATTTTAAGAGATGGTCTCTATTCTTAAAGGGAAGGTAAACCCTGGCGATTTAGTTAGCTGTTTAGTTGAAGGGCACATTGTTGATTATATATGTCGCATTTCAACACATTTGGGCCCCCTAACGCCGTCAACAAGTAGTTAGAAATATCATTTTGTCGTCTGCTAGAAGGTTCTATATCGATCGTGTGCGTCGCCATTTTGAACAGATAAGCCCCGCCCCGCCCTGTGACGTTTTGTCGGACCTCTCGGACCAAAAGTACCCGGACCTCTCGGACCAAAAGTACCCGGATGGCGCCATTATTCCGCGTTTCAAAATGGTGTATACTGCCAGGCGTTCGGATGCTCCAATCGGTCGGGAAAAGGAGGAAATTTGAGTTTCCATTCCTTTCCTAACTTTTCCCGACCGATTGGAGCATCCGAACGCCTGGCAGTACACCATTTTGAAACCGCGTAATAATGGCGGCATCCGGGTACTTCTGGTCCGAGAGGTCCGACAAAACGTCACAGGGCGGGGCTTATCTGTTCAAAATGGCGACGCACACGATCGATATAGGACCTTCTAGCAGACGACAAACTGATATTTCTAACTACTTGTTGACGGCGTTAGGGGGGCCCAAATGTGTTGAAATTCGACATATATAATCAACAATGTGCCCTTCAACTAAACAGCTAACTAAATCGCCAGGGTTTACCTTCCCTTTAATAATGTGAAAAGCAAGATACATGTATTTCTAAAATTACATTGGAATTACAAATTTACAACTACATCTACAGTGTATATGTTCGAGTGAAGTACTGGATTGATGTCAAAAGAGAGGGTGGAAAAACAAATGAAATTGTATGTTTGGATTGTGTAAGTAAAAAAAAGACAGGACTATACAAGAGAGAAGGGGAGGGAGGGGATAGAGAGGGGGGAGAGAGGAAAAGGGGAAGGGAGAAAGAAACTACCATAGAGATGAGGAGTTGGATGAGATGGAATGCCATAGAAATGGGGGAGGTTAGGGAGGTGCAGTAAAAATGGGGAGATGTGGGGAAAGAGTACCATAGAATGAGAGTGCAACAAGTCAGGGAGGGGTGTGGTAGAGTTATAATTATTGCAGTGGCGGATCCAGGCAGAGGCGCCAAGGGCGCGCGTCCCCCTTTAATTTCTGTTCTTTTAATTTTTACAGTGGGAGGGGGAATATCCCCTCGACTCCCTCGCCACTGGCGCCCCCTTTCAAATTCCTGGATCCGCCACTGATTATTGGTAGGGGTAGGTTTGAGTGAAATATGAAGCGCTAGTTACTTCGGGAAATGTCTGTTTTATCGATCAACACAATACATACATATTCAAAATCAATGTACATGTATA
This sequence comes from Heliocidaris erythrogramma, assembly GCA_025617745.1. Classification (NCBI taxonomy): domain Eukaryota; kingdom Metazoa; phylum Echinodermata; class Echinoidea; order Camarodonta; family Echinometridae; genus Heliocidaris; species Heliocidaris erythrogramma. The sequence continues at coordinate 103,637 of CM046855.1, forward strand.
TATACACACATGAGGGCAAGAGGATCAGGTACGTTTAGGTCTTTACGTCATTTTATTTACATGCCATAATTCTTAAATCTTTAAGCCCAATTTAGTCGAAATCTTAAACATTCAAGACAACATACATGTATATGAAACATGTTACCTCTATGCTTTGTGAACAAACTGGTTAGAATATCTTCGCTGACATTAAACAGAATTTAAATATTTTTTTCATGCAATTTCATATAATCAAATTCCCAGTTCCCTGAAATTAAGAATTTGATTTAAATTTACGATTTAATTTTTCAATATGTCGTGAAAGTGTATACCTTGTGTACTTTGTTTAAATTATGATGTAAAAACTCTGAAATTCAGGTTTAAGAAAAATGATCAAATTTTAGTAATCGAAATCTACATCTGTTAATTTTCAACATGAATGATAACTAGCACAGGGGTAAGAGGCGGAACCAACCACATGCATCACTATTACTAACTTCAAAGGAATTCCACACCTTTTACCATGAACAATCTTCTTCCTATTACCTGAAGCTATACAACATAAATTTGCAGATACAGAAAATGTGAAAATGCTACAAGTCTTAATTACAGACTGATTGAGATATCTAGATACAAACTTTCACCATAAACATGCAAGAGTACAAAATTATGCTCTAGTATTGGTTAAAGACATTCGAGTATTATAACACTTTTCGTGTATAAGTACATGTATATTCTCTATATACCTTATGTCTGTATAAAAATGAATCATCAATCATGAGATGAACAAATCTGATCAGTCATTTGAATGTTGATATTTACAGGATATAGACAGATGACAAACAATATTACAATGTTTCTGTGCGTGACAGTGCCACTTGAAATATACAGTAGAATATTCCTTATAGGCCTACAAAATATTATGATCATGGCATTCTTGCAATTTCAATAATGATTGATAGGATGTAGTTCCATTAAAATACAAACTATCAAATGACAACGAAAATGTGAATCTCTAAACATAACGCAAGGCTGCATACACATTCCTACAAAAGAATATAGAAATACTGTACAACAAATGTGATAATATTCTGAAATATTGACAAATATTATCACATATTTAGGCAATACATAACATCCAGCGAATCACGATCGCCTGTAGAGCATGACAATAGGAATTTACAATTGCTCCCTTGCCGAGCAGCGCTGAAGATAAGTTTTGAAGGATTAATGACAATCTTAATGTTCCACTGAATTTCCTGTTGTTTTGTAATTCGAGTACAGTATTGCAAATGTAATATGTCACAACACATAATGGTTGAGATATTTAGTCCAGTTTATTCCACTTTAAACAAGCTAATAGAAGAGGAATATATTGGCCTAGTAAATTATTATTGACAACGCTATATACAAAGCTATACAATGTAATTTATGGCAAAAGAAAACGTTTACAAGTGGAATGACTATATGAAAATAAAATAATGAAGAAAAGTAAACCATTCTCTTTTGTAGCCATACAAAGATTATTGTATGCATATTGTGCGATAACAAACATAAATATTTAGTGGTATTTTCAAAATATCATAAAACATTCGAAAAACCTCTCAAAATAAATAAGTTATTGAAAAGTGAAGAATGTTAGCATCATTATCATTTTTTAAAGCTTCTATAACACAAATTTATACACCAATCAGTTAATTCACATTTACATCAATCAACATAAATACCAAATATAACATTGGCCTAGTCTAGACTTAAAGACGTGCAACTTAAAAACAAACAATTGATTTATACAATACGAATGGCGCACCTTATTCTAATTGGTTGCTTTGACATACCGGGCAACTCAACTCTGTAAAAAATAGCAAGAGATCCAACAAATAATAGGTGTTTTAGTTGAATATTAAGAATATTACGTTTTACATCAATCGCGGTATATTTCTGGAAACTTAACTCTGTTTTAGTAGCAACCATTTGAACCATAAATGACATAGATCAGGAATGGCAGTCCATTAATTCACACTGACAAAATCTTCTCTTAACGTGTATGGCGATTTGCAGTAATTTGATACATGTAAAAATCTTTAATCTTATGTACAATAAACACAAACATGCTATTTTTATTAAAAAGAAAGTAATTTCCCGTCTATTTCGATATTCATGGGATACAAGTAGGGCCCATGTAGCAAGAGGTTTTTGTAACTGAATATTCTCTACATACAAACTTGGACCAGATGGTCGGACAAGACTAGTGTAGTTATAATTATACATGATATAAGCAGGCTTCAATTCATCACAAAATATAACATATACAATATTTAGCGAATATACCATCTGTACAATGTGACAATTGCTTTTATACGTCAAGCATAATTATGGAATTCTTCAGTGGACTTGAACTTATAGCTTACTGCACCATATAATTATAACGAATATCATCAGTAATACGAATAAACATATGTATATACAGTATGGTAATTAATTTTATACATCAACGATATGCAATTGCGTAATGAGCTTGAAATAATGTATTATTTCATATTTCATCACATTTTATTGATACTTAATGATCACGAACTGAAATGAGACAAGGACTGGTACAGATAAACAGCAATATAGGAATGTACACACACCGACCAATTACTTGCAGCTTTTATGTTTCATTGTATTTCACATATATGTACATGCATATTTCATGTCTTGTAAATATTTATAAAATATTATGGAAGACTCAAGATAAAGGTTGTATGATAACGATTTGATGAATGTTTCTATACATGAAGTATCATTGTATTTGTAAGGACATAATGCGATTATCGTCAGAAATCAAATCAAATCAAATCAATTCAATTTATTGAATTAAAATCCACAATTTTAGATTACCATCAACATACAAATACAGAGGAAGATTCAAAATGGGTTACAGATGACCAAAATGAAACTTCAATCAGTGAAAAATAACAAAGCAAAACAAAAACCCAAACAAAAGTAACACAAGAAGAGGAAAGTAGAATGTTATAAACAGGAAAATGCAATATACATATGGGCCTCCCGCCAAACTCTTCCTATACTTTTACAGATGATTTACCTATTTTGAGCCTGTAGTATTTCTTCTTCTTTTACTGTATGTACATAAATTACTGATGGGAGTTGACACAGATCTTGATAAATGTCATAGTCCCTACTCTGCATTATATATCTAAACTTTTTTAGTTCGCCCATATCTTTAAATGAAGGTACTATGGTATATGTTATATATTCTTTGTAACTATGATGGACATAAGAAAATGAAAATTCAGTTTCCTCGTCTGATTTACAGGTGGGACATAAACATTTACTAAATTCTAAATTTCTGTGGCCTCCCTGTTCAATCATTAATTTAATATTGCTTATTCTTATTCTTAGATAGTTTTTAATGTGACTTGTGTATATCTAGTAATAAGTATTTTTCTAGGTTATACGTATATTTCAGGTCCTTACATGATCTAAGTTTGTTACAATATACCTCACTGATTTCACCGAGAGTTCTCTGCCAGTGTCTTTATATATATTTCTTGCAGTTTATTGCCAATACATTTTATAAGTTGCCATTTTGAAAATGTATTTTGGTTGTGCCATTGTTGACATCAAATATACAAAATAGGCCTAATACTACCAAAACATCATTTATAATAAAAACAATAATAGTTCTTTTATGTTTTATGTTTTTAATTTTTTTTTGGTAAGGATGAAAATAATATTTTGTTAACAAATATCATCCATTAAAAGCTTCTAAAGGAACCGGTGAACATGCACCGCCAGATTTTTTTTTTTTTTTTGGGGGGGGGGGAGGGGGGCTGATCCAGCTAGTGAAAAGGCACCGCAGTGATTCGATAAATTTTTTTTGGTGCTTGTTTTTGTTGCTTGCTTGCTTGCTTGCTTGCTTGTAAGAAATTTTTTTCGAAATATTTTGCCTCCTGTTCAAAATAATACTAGTCTGTATATCTCTACTTTCAAATAATAAAAGAAAACAAGAGATTTGAGAATGTATACCTTTTTTCAATTCACTGGTAGCAAACTTTAAGATAATATGCACAGGAATAGGTATCCAAAGATACACCGGTAGCATTCTAGGAGACCTGGGAATTTTGTCTTAATCAAAAGGATTTAATTCAGGAAGGTATATACCTTTCTTATTCTTTCTAATCTACAAATGTAATTATTTAGTGTGATAAAATGCATCAAAGGGGACTTACACGGGAATTCGCATGATCGTACTATATGGGTTAAAGTATCTAGAAAGCTAAAGTCTCATGAAATATTTGTAAGTAAACCTTATTGGTTTCTCATGAGCCTCCAATAGAGAGTTGAAAAGGCTTCTCTTGAGGAAGCACGGTTCAGGATAGTCGGAAGGTCATTCCATCTGCTGTACAAGACTATGGGTTAACACTGTGTTCGTGGAGTGGTTCTTCCGAAAACAGTGGCGCAAATCCATTTTGAAAATAGGGGGGGGGGGGACATTTGTCTATCTTCAAAAAGGTGTTGGGGGGGGGGTACATGTCCCCCTGTCCCCCCTGGATTTGCGCCCATGTCTGAAAGCCCCATTGCTGATGAGGTCGTTATCTGTAAAGTAATTAATTGGGTCGTCTTTATCACCTCCCTAACTTGCTTCCATTCATCAGGTATTAACACAGTTTCAAGTGATCAATTAAAAAGGTAAGTCAGGTGAGTAGATATATAATCAGAGGTGCTATTTCTAACAACTTTCAACATTTGCTATCATGACCAATCGTAGTTTCTTCACGATATTTGATACACTTTGTTCACCAAATTGTATCAAAGTTTATCCATGACTATTCTGAGATCACGGAGAATGAATGAGAGATGTTGTTTTATATAAAACAAGGAAAAGCTCATCAGTCAGGAGGTATAGCTAGCCACGTATCTTATGACCTATAATGCTCAAGTTCCTTCACCATTCACAAATCAGGCACCTTTCTTAATGTGTGCTGTATCACTCATTATTGATCGTCATTGTGAGAGGATGTTTTCTTAAAATTCCAATTGGGGCCTTTTCATCAGATCCTGGAGTAAAATAAATGCATCAGTTATGAGATTAAAATGTGTATAGTTCACATCGTAATAGTAATCAAAAACTCTGCATTTCTTAACAATCAGATCCCTAATTCTCTCATTAATCACATTAAAAAAAATCGCTACACACATAAAATATAATGTATAATGTGAACTAAAATGTTCGAGTATAATGATCTGTGACTGTAGTCTTACGGAAATACTTCAGAATTGACAGCATGTCAACATTAAATTTGTATTTAGTTTTAAAAATGTCCACTAGTCGATTATATCGTCCATGTACAAAAGCGGTGCTCTGAAATAAAGTGCTCCGGTGTCAATTGCTTCAGGCTTTATTTTGTCAGTTATAGGATTTGGGTGATGGGTAAGGGTAGGATAGGCCTATTGACTGCAGAGAAATTTTCACCAGTGTAAGTGCTGTTCAACCACAAAGACCGGTTGTTGCAAAACATGATAATTCATAAACAGATATGTTATACTTGCTGGCCTCTCTTCCAGCCAATAGTTCCCTCAATTCGCATTTGTTTCAAAGATAACTACCCGATGAGACAACAAACCTGGAAATTTGATTTTGATTTTATTACTTCATAACTATGGTTTCAAAATCATGATTTCGTTATACAATACATTATAAGAACCGAGTATGTATCTTTGGCCCTGCAGCGCAGATATCATTTAAAGACAAGGTCAAGTTCTGGGAAAATTGAAACAATAATTTGCAAGTTTTCTCATTCCTTTTATTTCACTTTGGACATGTTGGAAGAATATCGTAGTAGAGATATACCCGGAAAAGAATGGTTCTTCAAATGCCCTCATATTCGGAAGATGACGAGATATAGTTTAAATGTTTGGGCCGGACATGTGCAGTCTAACATAACCATTTCTGTGTGCAGTGCATGTTCTTTTCAGGGAGATTGGGTCAAGTTCTTATTATTTTGATGATTCCAAAACTGGCCTCACAGTATACACCACTAGACATAACCAAACATCCCCAGTTGCTTTGAGAGAGTTTCTTTCAGAATGCGATCGCATGACCAGAACTCAGCTTTATATTAAACATATGCATGATAGGGTAGCTTCAAACCAATTCAAGCATATGATGTACCGGTTTGGTTACCTCACCAAAAGAACCGTATCCGATCATGAGAATCAATATTTCTCCTTCTAGGGCAAACTCTCTGTCATATTTATATAACGAACGATTAGTTGAATTTGCCTCCCTTTTGGTTTATTATTTTGTCCTTCTGTTTTGTTGTCAAAAGTTTAAATGGTTTTTATGATATGCCTTACAGTGTTCTTCCTAAGCCAAGTGACTGTAAGATCACATGTTCTTATTTTTAATCATGAGTTTCCTAGGACAAATTTGTTAAATATTTGCTTATAATCATTTCCTCGTTTCTGGGATACTTTCTCAAGTTCAATAGCTGACTTGTGTATTGGTACTTCTGAGGCCATTCGTGAATGCTTTACGCCATTTCCCTTTTGATATTCTATTGTATATATGCACATATATATCTGATTGTAAATTGACCCCTTCAGCCCCTCTGCTGCTGGTCAATCATCATATACCATAATAAATAAATAAATAAATAAATATGCCCCCCATAGAACAATCATTTTGAACAATCCGACTTCTTTTTTGTTGTTGTTGTTGTTGGGTTTTTTTATGTTTGTTGCTTCCACATCCTGTTCTTAATCCGGTATCTCTATATCTTTGCATACAACAACCAACGAGGATACCGTCATACAGATTTTTTTTTTTTTTTTTTGGGGGGGGGGGGGGGAATTCCCAGGCATTGGTTGTTGTAATTGTTTTGTTGCTATTTTTTTGTAATTGTGTACCATCACTATCATTTTTTTATGCTATGCTCCTGGAAATTAATTGAATAAATAAACAGAATAAATACTTTTGTAATTTCTCTAATCTCATTCAATTATTCCCCCCCCCCCAACCCGAAAAAAGATAATAATAATAATAATGAATAAAATTAGACCAATTCATCCACAAAGTGATCATGGTGATCATAGTCCTTTATGCTATTAATACATGATAAATAGAGGAAGTAGTGACATATCCTGATTTCCCTGGCTGGGGGCGGGGGTAGCAGGCATACTACCTGGGGAGAACCATACGTTTTATATTTATTTTTTTTTAAGCAAAGTAACATCTCACCCAGTCATGCTCCACGAGTACAGTCAGTCTGCCTTCTTGGTTCACCTTAGCGATCACCGGATCAAGATCGTTGTACGTTCCACACAGATAAAAACTTGGAGAATATCAAATAAACATCATGCAAAAAAATGCAATTTCAATACCCTAGATATTCCTACAAGTGAAACATAAAACAATTCTATACAGTCGGCCTATACTAGTGCAATTTAGAATAAGATGCTTACTTATTCTGTATCTATTCATTTTAAAATTTATTATCAGTTTATATGTTTTGTTATTTCTATAAAAAAATACTTTACGACAGAGTCTCAACTTAGGGGGTTACTCATACTGCCCATCATGATGGAATCACAAAAGCAAAATATGCGTCTTTACTTGGAATAGAAACTTGTTTCAGAGAAGGAAAAACATGTTAAATGAAGAATATTTAAGATGGAAAATTAAATCAATTTAATTTTCAAGCGAGTGGACTAATATAATTTTGCAATATACATGTACATGTAGTAATCTACCTTTGCTGCTCCATACGTGGTCATGCTGGTGGGATGCCGAATGCCAATAAATTTGCCACATGCTCTTAATTAGATGATAGGAATACTCCCCATGGAGATGGTGTATACATTTTGTGCGTGACTGAATGTGATGACCGGGCATGGTAAGGGTCTTATAGATATTTGTATCTGTATAAATTTGTATCATTAATATGATGATGATGATCATGACTATTGTTGTCATCATCATTATTTTCCAAGGATTTTTTAAAACAAGACTTTTGTAAGACTTAAGCTCTCTCAATTAAACGTGGAAATCAGACAAATAAACTTTTTAGTAAAATTAGGACATTATCTCAAGATGAATAATCATCATGGTGTTCTTAAACCTCATGAATTGTGGATATTTCCTCAGAAATTTTCAGATATGTCGTTATGCGATCTGTAAAAGGGTTGTTAAACATAGGTTTTGAAGCCATAATTCGCTAAGTGCGGGGGGGGGGGGGGGGGTCATCAGATGTTCTCCATAATTCTCTGTAAAAAAAAAAAAAAAAAAAGGATTCCCCCCCCCCTGACACTGCCCGATAACCTTTTTTTGTCAAAAGTTGTCGGGGGGGGGGGGGGGAGGGGAGCAAGTCTGCACCCCTGCCCCTCCTTGGGGACGCTAGTGGATCGAATGATCTCAATTATCTTTTTTGTAAGACAGTTTATCATGTAGAACCCCCTCCCTGCCTATCAAACCCACTCCATCTTCTTCAGCTGTGGATGTCTCTTCATGGATTGGATCATCTCAGTTATCTTTTTGTTAGACAGTGTATCATGTAGACCCCCTCCTTGACTACTGTACTCACCCGCTCTTCTTCAGCTGTAAATGTGTTTTCGTGGATCGGATGATCTCAATTATGTTTTTGTTATTAATCTATCATGTAGGCCCCCTCCTTGCCTATCATACTCACCACAGATCCTTCAGCTGTGGATGTGTCTCCATGGATTGGATGATCTTAATCACCTGCTCGTTTGACAGCGTCACTATGTAGAGCTTCAAGGCCTTTAGACGAGGACATGACAATATCACGGCTTTGCAGAATGACAGTGGATCCACTGATCCTTCCAAGATACCGTATACAATGAGAAGTGTGAGATTAGCGAATGACGAGAATGTGGTGGCGATAATGTCTGATGAGATATTACATCCATACTTGGCACAGTCGATGAACAGTTGATGAACTTGTGGACATGATGTATGCAGCCCTAACTTCCACAGATCAACCACTGAATGAATACTTACTGTTAGCTTGTCTACTGAACTGCCATCAGAGGTCTATGAAATAGGTGTGGGATAAAGATAATAGTTAAAGCGTACATATAATTTATCTAGAAATCTATTCATAAGCAATCTGTATTAAACTTCTGGCTTTAGCCTTTACAGTACCGGTAAGTTCTATAGCAAATAAGCCCTCTTCTTATCAAACCGTACTCCACATGCACCATGTGGGTCGAAATATACAAAATATGTAATGTCTGGTCTATAAAATCAAATAAATGAACATATGTCTGTTTTCATGAAAAAGCATTATATGAAAAGCCCTGTTATTTTGAAGACAGCCGAGATTGTTCCCATTCGCCAGTGATGACAGGGTTAAAGCCCATGCATAGTAATGACAAGAGAAACAATGAAGTGAAAATAGAGTGTAAGCCTGATTACTTGGGATAAGACAACTTCTTCATGGAAAGCCTCTTACTGCCAGTGGAAATCCACTTTGTGATTTATGTCTTCATACAATCATGTATGAGTGTATATGTGTATTTGCTTTTTTAAATATATATTATTTATATTTCTTATATAGAAATAAACTTGAAAAATTGCAATGACTACTGCGCACCTTATGACCAGACAACGACTAGATTTTGAAAGTAAAATTCTTTGAAGTGAAGTTACCAACTAAAAAGATGTTTGTTGCATTGTTATTCATAAAACGCTACTAAGAACCTTACCAGCTAGAAATGTCCATTGCTGCACAATGCGAATGTATCCCCGGCACTGGCAGCGATTCGAAGGAGGGACAAAGAACCTCCCCCTCCCCTCCAGCCAATCCGCAGGTCCCTTAAAAGCGCGCTATTTTATTTCCAGTTCTGCCTGACTATGAATACATAATGAGCAAGAACAGCCAGGAACATCTCATTTGCAAACTATTGAATAGACTACTTATCATTCACCAATTGTCATGAGTTATACATCAAATAAAAGAGGGATCAGAGATTTGTGACATGCTTTTATTTTGTTCAAAATAAAAGACGAAATTGGTAAAAAATGGTGTTCCTTTTATGACAAAAAATGGAAATGAAATATAAATCTGGCCAATGTTAACTACCAGTTTTATTGTGAGCCAGGGCAAATTTGACATGAGCGTAAAGGGCATTTTCTGTACTTTCCAAAGATTGAAATAACATTAATGTGCACTTCATGACAGGGTCAGGATCCAGCAATATGTAACCATTGTACACACTTTGTCTTTAAAAAAGTCAATTCCAGCATTCCGATTGGTTACCACCACGCAAGATGTTTTCTCACAGCCAGGCAACCAGTCAGACCGCAGGTCGTATGCAAATGAGCAAAAATCATGCATTTTATTTCCAGTGCCCGAAATGGACTCTCTCCCTGCACCCAGTCGGCTGTATCGCATGGTCATCTTTAAAGTTATGTTCTTCAATAAATATTAATGCTGTGCTCATTAGACTTTCTGCAAAAATAAATGAATAGTTTACCAACACAGGGATATTTTGTTTCAGTCAGAATTTTAGAAATAAGTTGTTTAAAATAACTGATGAAATAGTCATACAAAAGCCTTTTTTTCACAAGATTTCAAGTTGTTAAAAGACATATAAAAAGTATATGAGCCGCCATCAAGACACATATGTATGGAAGCGCTGGAATCTCATCTTTTTCATCGTTACATTCAAAACAGAGTCAGGATCCAGCAATATTCAGCTGCAGATTATCCGTTGTCAAGACCATGGTCAAGACCATGGTCAAGACCATAGAATCTTAGCCCTGTGATTGGCAAGCGAGCCATCTGTAACCAAGTGCGCGTTGAATGAAACAATGCGCAACCTGTTGCTTCATCCTTGCGCAAACATGCGCATAAAGCAGAACACTGGGGGCAGCATCAGCAAACACTACAGATGTGTAGATTTCACTAAGACACACCTCCATATAAAATTTGAAAGAAATCCGTCAAGAAATGTGGAAGTTACAGCGCACGTAAGACGTAATACCTTTGACCCAATAAAGGACGAAACAATGAGGGCAGCATCACCAAAAACTCTAGGTTTTTAGATTACACCAAGAGACATGTTCATGCAAAATTTGAACGAAATCCGTCAAGAAATGCAGAAGAGTGCACAAAATGGACAAATGACCTTTGACCCTATAAAGGATGGAACAATGAGGGCAGCATCACCAAACAAGATGAATGCGACTGCGTCTCCTATATGCCTCCGCCTAAATTCAGTTGATGGCTCAAACTGTTCTAGAAATATTTGATAACGAGGCTAAAAACCAGTAATTTCATGTAATTTCATGTAAATTGACCTCTGTGACCTCTGACCTTTGACCTACTTGCCCCAAAATCTAATCAGTTCATCTTTCTATGGGGATACATACTGGTACCAAGTTTGAAGTTCTCACCTCAGATAGTTCTTGAGATATCGCGGTAACGGTGCTAAAAACCAGTAATTCCATGTAATTTCATGTAAATTGACCTCTGTGACCTCTGAACTTTGACCTACCCCAAAATCTAATCAGTTCCTCTTTCTATGGGGATACATACTGGTACCAAGTTTGAAGTTCTTACCTCAAGCAGTTCTTGAGATATCAAGGTAACGGTGCTAAAAACCAGTAATTTCATATAATTTCATGTAAATTGACCTCTGTGACCTCTGACCTTTGACCTACTTACCCCAAAATCTAATCAGTTCATCTTTCTATGGGGATACATACTGGTACCAAGTTTGAAGTTCTCACCTCAGATAGTTCTTGAGATATCGCGGTAACGGTGCTAAAAACCAGTAATTCCATGTAATTTCATGTAAATTGACCTCTGTGACCTCTGAACTTTGACCTACCCCAAAATCTAATCAGTTCCTCTTTCTATGGGGATACATACTGGTACCAAGTTTGAAGTTCTTACCTCAAACAGTTCTTCAAAAATCGCGGTAACGGTGCTAAAAACCAAGAATTTCATGTAATTTCATGTAAATTGACCTCTGACCTTTGACCTCCTTACCCCAAAATCTAATCACTTCATCTTCGTATAGGGATACATACTAGTACCAAGTTTGAAGTTCTTACCTCAAGCAGTTCTTGAGATATCAAGGTAACGCTAAAAACCAGTAATTTCATATAATTTCATGTAAATTGACCTCTGTGACCTCTGACCTTTGACCTACTCAGTTCATCTTCGTATGGGGATACATACTAGTACCAAGTTTAAGGTTCCTACCTCAAATGATTCTTCAGATATCGCGGTAACGAGAAGTGGGACGGACGGACGCACGGATGGACAACCCGAAAACATAATGCCTCCGGCACCCACCTTCGGTGGGCGGAGGCATAAAAATAAAGATGTGCAGATTATACCAAAATTATACCAAGATAATGAAAACTTACGCGCATTTGCTCCCCGTGTGTTCCACGCACGCACTATAACACGTAAAATGGGAACAAAAATGTGTACATTTTTGTAATAAATCCTTATATTTTTATGCGTTGCCTATTCATGACGGGGAGAACTGATTCTGAAAGTTCATTTTATTGCATTTCGAATGGTATATCATTCGTTTTATTCATTTCAGAATCCAATGATCATTTTTAGCTCAAATTTGCCAATACCAGACCCTTATGGGAAACAGTGCAAAATCTCCTGAATTTGTATGCACCTCGAAACTTGTTCAAAGAATCGTTCTAGATTAAAAGTTCGTTGAACTGCGGGGTGAACGGATTTTGACAGGTCGTAAAATCTGTCGATGTTAAACTCATTTTGATTGGACAGAAATCCAGTGATCATTTTTTTCTCCAAATCAGAGATCTGGTTAAAGTAGCTATCCAAAGAAAATCACAAATATGGCAATTAATGTATCACTAGAAACTGGGAAGCTTACAGATGGCAATCGTGTAAGTTTTATGTCAACTGCGTATATGATGATTATGAAAACAACATAAACGTGCTAAATGTATCCCCCGGCACTGGCAGCGATTTGAAGGAGGGACAAAGACCCTCCCCCATCCCCTCCCTCAAACAAAAGGATGGTGTAGAAATTAGATGTGTAGGTTTCACTAAGACACATCTTCATATAAAATTTGAAAGAAATGTGTTGAGAGATATACCAAGATACATCTCCATACAAAATTTGAAAGAAATCCATCAAGAAATGTGGCCTGCAGAGTGCACTCACGCCATGCCCTGAAGTATGACCTTTGACCCTATAAAAGACGGAACACTGGTGGCAGCATCACCAAAAACTATAGGTTTTTAGATTACACCAAGAGACACCTTCATGCAAAATTTGAACGAAATCCGTCAAGAAATGCAGAAGTAAGAGTGCAAGAAATGGAAAAATGACCTTTGACCGTATAAAGGACGGAACAATGAGGGCAGCATCACCAAAAATTAAATATGTGTAGATTATACCAAGATACATCTCCATACAAAATTTGAATAAAATCCGTCAAGAAATGCAGAAGTAAGAGTGCACAAAAGGGACAAATGAGCTTTGACCCTATAAAGGACAGAACAATGAGGGCAGCATCACCAAACAGTAAAGATGTGTAGATTATACCAAGATACATCTCCATACAGAATTTGAAAGAAATCCATCAAGAAATGTGGCCTGCAGAGTGCACTCACGCCATGCCCTGAAGTATGACCTTTGACCCTATAAAAGACGGAACACTGGTGGCAGCATCATCAAAAACTATAGGTTTTTAGATTACACCAAGAAACACCTTCATGCAAAATTTGAATGAAATCCTTCAAGAAATGCAGAAGAGTGCAAGAAATGGAAAAATGACCTTTGACCCTATAAAGGACGGAACAATGAGGGCAGCATCACCAAAAATTAGATATGTGTAGATTATACCAAGATACATCTCCATACAAAATTTGAATGAAATCCGTCAAGAAATACAGAAGTAAGAGTGCACAAAAGGGACAAATGAGCTTTGACCCTATAAAGGACGGAACAATGAGGCAGCATCACCAAACAGTAAAGATGTGTAGATTATACCAAGATACATCTCCATACAAAATTTGAAAGAAATCCATCAAGAAATGTGGCCTGCAGAGTGAACTCACGCCATCCCTTGAAGTATGACCTTTGACCCTATAAAAGACGGGACACTGGTGGCAGCATCACCAAAAAGTACAGATTTTTAGATTACACCAAGGGACACCTTCATGCAAAATTTGAACGAAATCCGTCGAGAAATGCAGAAGTAAGAGTGCAAGAAATGGAAAAATGACCTTTGACCCTATAAAGGACGGAACAATGAGGGCAGCATCACCAAAAATTAAATATGTGTAGATTATACCAAGATACATCTCCATACAAAATTTGAACAAAATCCGTTGAGAAATGTGGCTTGCAGAGTGCACTCACGCCATGCCCTGAAGTATGACCTTTGACCCTATAAAAGACGGAACACTGGTGGCAGCATCACCAAACACTATAGGTTTTTAAATTACACCAAGAGACACCTTCATGCAAAATTTGAACGAAATCCGTTGAGAAATGTGACCGCCAGAGCGCACACAAGAGTACACACAAGACATCTATCAAAATATGACCTTTGACCCTATAAAAGACGGAACACTGGGGGCAGCATCACCAAAATCTATAGGGTTCCAGATTTTACCAAGAGACACCTTCATACAAAATTTGAACAAAATCCGTTGAGAAATGTGACCGCTAGAGCGCACACAAACTATCCCCCAAAATATGGCCTTTTACCCTATAAAAGACGGAACACTGGGGGCAGCATCACCAGAAACTATAGGGGTCCAGATTTTACCAAGATACACGTCCACAGGAAGTTTGAAAAAAATTCGTCGAGAAATGTGACCGCTAGAGCGCACACAAGAATGTGACGCGGCGGCGGCGGCGGCGGCGGCGGCGGCGGCGGCGAAACGCTGCTGAATCCAAAGTATCCTCCGGCATACTGCCGGGGGATACAATAAAAGCTCTTCTCAGCATCTGGAATATCCGAGGATTCGCCAGAAATATAGCGAAGTTTTGATGTCGTCACACTAGGGACCAATCCTGCTTAAGCAGACGACGTCCTATAATGAATGAACGTAATTGCAATGCAATTATTTATCAAATTATAAAGAGTTTTGTATATTTAAACATGACCTTATTTCACACCATTCTAAAAGGGAAAGTGAACTGATTCTGATAACTAAAACCGTTTGATTGTAAATACACAGGAGAAGGGTCAATGATCAATGAAATAAACCCCACTTTCAAATTGAAAAGCCCTCCGAATAATATCACAGATTGTATTCGTTCCCTCTTGAAACGCCGAACATGCCCCGGTGCAAGCAGCTGAAAATACAATGGCGTCTTATTTTGTTTACAAGTGACCGATTCCTTTATTTTTTTAACGCTGCATTTTTCATCAAAATAATACCATACACGAAGTTAAGAGTGAGGCAACAGACTAACATTAAGACTGACGCTAGTCAAGTATTAAGAGAAATAAGTGAAGAGGAGATGAGAAAACAGGCAATGAAAAATGTGTAAGATGTTATGGGACATCGTCTGCTTAGACAGGACTGGTCCTTCGTGTGTCGTCACACATCTCAGCAGCGTTCAAGGAGCTCTTCAGCTGCTATATCGGGGCTGTATTTTACCGTTTTATAATTGATAATAATCATTAATTCAAATGTTTCCAAGCGTTGAATTTGGATAACCTTGTTTAATTTATGCCATCTATGCAATAATAGGTATTAAGCCAATATTAATTTTGATGGAATTTTCTTGCAATGTGATCTTTAAAAATCCCAGTGGATGACGTCATTCTTATCACATGATTCACAATCTTCCGCGCAGTTTGACTCATGACTTCACCGAGAATAGATCGTCAAGTTAAAATTGCGTGAAATCTCCCTTTACAAGTTTCTTTCAGGATATATTCAAATAAACTGACCATACATAAGGAATTTTATCATCGATAGGACCATTTCCAGTCTCATTTTTGTTTAATTTAAGCAATTCAAACTGCACCTTCTGCAGTAAAATTGCAACGCCATCAACATGTTGACATTTTGACTTGTTTATATTAATTATTTATGATAGACAATCATGATGCTATAAACAATATTAACATTATTTCATCTAATTTATGTCCAAGTTCATTTGATGTTAAAGTAAACGACATTACAAACAATGCTCCAATGTTTCACATGTCAACATAAGATCATTACCAAAAAATGTTGAGGGTTTACGATTATTGTACGAATCCTTACAAACAAAGTTTCATGTGATTGGGCTATCTGAGGTTTGGAAGGTCTCCTTGCCACATATGTTAAGGTCTACAAGGATATTCATTAGAAGTTAAGTGTCGTGAAGCTCATCAAATAGGGGGTGGTGTTGGGGGCATATATTCATTCATCTGTACCATACAAAGTATTAAGTCCTAGTCTAGAAGTGAATCATGCTGAATCTCTTTGGATTGAAGCATCATTTGAAAAACAGTCATTCCTTTTTGGTATAATTTATAGAAAACCAAATACAGATGTATTAGAATTTCTTAGTTTACTTAGCACACTTGAGTGTTTAAAAGTAGATAGGCTGAAGTGTATCATAATGGGTGATTTTAACATTAATACTATTAATCCAGGCAGTAGAGAAGATGATTTTATTACAGCTTTACAGTGTATGCAATTTCAACAACTTATTGAGGTTCCTACAAGGGTGAATAACAAATCAAGGTCTTTGATTGATCATGTCTATGCAAATTTTAGTTCAAAATGTGTTCATTCAGGTACAATAGCTACAGATATTTCTGATCATTTTCCTACGTATGCTATATTTGAGGATGAATTAAAGAGGCAAAGTCATAAACAGAAGATATTTAAAAGGAACTATAGATATTATAATAAGGTCAGCTTTGGTGTGGAGCTTTCTGCTCAAGACTGGAGTATCATTGAAAATGGAACCAATGTAAATGAAGCTTACGATACCTTTTTACAATCTTTTCGAACCATTTGTGATAAGCATGCTCCAATTTTGGAAAGTAACGTGAAGCAGAAAGGGGCAAGGAATCCATGGATAACTAAAGCCATACTGAAATCAATCAGAAGGAAACATAAGCTTTATTCTAAAATGATTTCATTTAATCACCAGCCACAGCACGTGGACAAATATAAAAAGTATAGGAACATATTGACAAATGTTTTAAGAAAAGCGAAGAAGGACTATTATAGTAGTTTATTTATTACTCATAAAAATGATACTGGTCAGACTTGGAAAGTGATAAATGATCTCCTTTATAGTGGCAACAGTAAATCAAAGGTCACCCAGGTTGAGAAGTTGTGTGTTGATAGTAATGGAAGGAAGACTCCAGTTTCTTCTGCAGACGAGATTGGGAAAGTTTTTAATGATTTTTTTGTAAATGTGGGTCCGAATTTGGCAAGTAACATACAGGAAAATACTAATGGTAGTACCTTTATGGATTATCTTTGTGATCAGGGCAAAGATACACTAAATTTCAAACTAATTACGGAAAATGAAGTCCAATTTCAATTATTGTCTTTGAATGTAAATAAGGCTTGTGGTCATGATACTATCCCAGCCAGGCTGATAAGAGATGCAGCATATTTTATTGCCAGGCCACTGTCCTATATTTTTAATCTCTCACTTCTTACAGGAAAAGTTCCAAATTCGTTGAAGGTGGCCAAAGTAACACCTATCTATAAAAAAGGAGATAAGGAAAAGCCAGGTAATTATCGGCCAATATCCGTCCTTCCATTATTTGCAAAAGTTTTAGAAAAAATGGTAAATGATAGATTATTGAATTTCTTAGAAAAGAATGAGATATTGTACAAACATCAATATGGTTTTAGGAAAAAACATAGTACAAAGCTCTCCTTGATCAATCTGATTAATGATGTTATTAAGTCGATAGATAAAGGGATGGTTACTATAGGAATTTTTATTGATTTTAAAAAGGCATTTGATACCATAAATCATAGCATACTGTTTAAGAAACTTAAACATTATGGGGTGCGAGGTGTGCCTCTTCAGTGGTTTCAAGATTATTTAGAAAATAGATTTCAATATGTAATTTGTAATGGGGTTTTCTCCGATTACAAACCAATAACTTGCGGTGTACCTCAGGGATCTGTTTTGGGACCAACTCTTTTTCTTTTGTATATTAACGACTTACCAAACTCAAGTGACTACTTTACTTTTAGATTGTTTGCTGATGATTCCAATCTATTTCATACATTTCCAGTCAGAAAGTACGAGATAGACTTGAGAGAAATAACAATAGAATTAAAGAACGTCCTAGATTGGTGTAATGTTAATAAAGTCACTATAAATTTGTTAAAGACAAATTACATGCTAATTAGAGGTCGAAGACAGGCAATTAATGTGCAAGGAAGAATTCAGATCATGGATACAGATTTGCGTGAAGTAGATGTTACAACATTTATTGGAGTAGACATCGATAAACATTTAACGTGGAAAACTCATATTGACAAAGTCAAATTGTGTATACGCAAAAAAGTTGGTATCCTATACCGACTGCGAAACTTCCTGCCTAAAAATATTTTGATTATGTTATATAAGACATTCATGCAGCCTCATATTACATATGGTATCGAAGTATGGGGTGGAGCTAGGAAGGTTGACCTTAATTCTATATTATTAATTCAAAAAATGGCAATACGTGCTATAACATTCAGTACGTACAGGACAAGATCAAGACCATTATTTAGGGATCTTAAGATACTTGATGTTTATCAACTGCATAGATTATCTATATGTAGTTTTATGTACGACTTAATTAATGGGAATTTGCCCCATTCATTGTCACAATATTGCTCACTAATTCAACACGGGTATAGTACAAGGAAAAAAGAAGATGAGAATCTCTGTATACCGAAAGTTAAGAAGAGCCAAGGAAAAGAGTGTTTATCTTACCTAGGTACAATTTTTTGGAATGACCTTCCAGTCACAATTAGGAAAAAGTCATCAAGGTCAAGTTTTCGTAAAGCTCTTGTCCAATATATGCTAAAAAATTAATGTACTTTGAAATTATTCTTAAAATACACTGTATTTATCTCATTAATGTAAATACCTTTTAGTTTGTGTTGTATGTATACATTTTTTTTAATGATTTACATGCACTCATCAGTAGATTCATTACATTACAGATTGTTCATTTAATAATATTTTAAAGCAAGTATTATAATAACTGATAACTGCCAACAGTAATATGTTACTGAACAGTAACACATTATATAGGAAATATTCTTTGTAACTGTCTAAATACAAGGGACCAGACTCGACTAGCATTCATGCTATTTTCTGGTTCCTATTATCTTTGCACTCTTATATAACGAGATATCACTGTGAACATGTACAATGATGACTATTGCATTGGATAATAAAATTTATTCATTCTTTCATTCATTCATTCATACATGGAGTGGATTTTCTAGTGTATTTCTTTTTCTCTTTGCTGCAAAAACTGAATGACTGTCTGAGTCTGATGATTTGAGCAGTACCATTTCGTCAATAGGTGAGTGGAAGACTAAACGTATGTACCGGTACTACTAGGCCTACCGGTATATTGTAGGCCACACACATACATGCGAAGAGTGCAGTCGGGTGCATACAAATCTTAGTTAGATATAAACAAACTAGGCAAACATGTATTAGTGAAATTCGTCTTTTATGACTTATACTGTAACAGTCACAATGGACCAGAATAGTAAATCAATGATCCATAGAAGGTACCGTATAGTCTATAGTAGAATTAATATTGCTGTAGAGAAAAGCAGGAAAATAAAATCCAGTTCCAAGTTCCAACACACACACAACAGTTAAAACGTGTTGTATTGTAAGTTAGGCCTGACTAAGTTAGGCCTATGACATTACAGAGTAAAATTGAAGGCCTAAATTGCCGTACAGTACTCGTAGATTTATTCTAGGTCTACTCTAAGACCTAGTACATAGGCCTAGTTGTTCATCTAGACTCGAGTTGATTTTGCACTCTTGTATCATTCATGTTCTATGCTGGGGAAACATGTTTGTGTACTTTCATGTTTACCGTGTAAACAGTGGGGGAACAAGAAAAAGACAAGGGAAGTAAAGAATGAGAGAGAGGTTGAGAGAGAGGTAAAGAGAGAGAGAGAGATAGACAGAGTGTGAGAGAGAGGGAGAGAGAGGGAGAGAGGTGGAGAGGGAGGGAGGGAGAAAGAGGAGAGGGGGGGGGGGGGGGGAGAGAGAGAGAGAGAGAGAGAGAGAAAGGGTCAGGAAAAAGAGGGAGAGAGAGAAAGAGAAATGTGAAATTTAATGTATGTGTATTTGGATTTGTGTTGGAGGGTGCACGTCCAAGTGAATATAAACGTTATTTCCATACCTGCATATCTATAATTAACAGGGTAATAAAACATGAATGAAAAAGACAATCTGGGGTTATCATCTGGGGGGTATTTCATCTGGGGTTATCATCTGGGGGTTATCATCTGGGGGGTATTTCATCAACATTTATCCACTGACTAATTTAGTCAGCACTGACAATTGGTTTTGATTGGCTGAGAAGCAATGGCCACTGACTGTTACTATAGTAACAGTCAGAGAATGACAACTTGTCAGTGCTGACAATTTTCATGAAATGATGCCCACGCTACTGGAATATAGACAAAGGCTTATCCCCTCCGTTCCTTGGGACACCCCTCACTGGAAGAGGCTACAAACTTGCTCCATTGATGTTCAGTAGCGCGTGGACAGTCTGCGCACTGAATGTAGTGACTGGGTAAATGCGCGTTTTGGCCCAAAACTTTTCATTATGCTGAGTGCACGAAATGGACAAATGACCTTTGACCCTATAAAGGACAGAACAATGAGGGCAGCATCACCAAACAGTAAAGATGTGTAGATTATACCAAGATACATGTCCATACAAAATTTGAAAGAAATCCATCAAGAAATGTGGCCTGCAGAGTACACTCACGCCATTCCCTGAAGTATGACCTTTGACCCTATAAAAGACGGGACACTGGTGGCAGCATCACCAAAAACTATAGGTTTTTAGATTACACCAAGAGACACCTTCATGCAAAATTTGAACGAAATCCGTTGAGAAATGTGACCGCCAGAGCGCACACAAGAGTGCACACAAGACATCTATCAAAATATGACCTTTGACCCTATAAAAGACGGAACACTGGGGGCAGCATCACCAAAATCTATAGGTTTCTAGATTTTACCAAGAGACACCTTTATACAAAGTTTGAAAGAAATCTGTCAAGAAATGTGACCGCTAGAGCGCACACAACAATGTGACGCGGCGGCGAAACGCTGCTGAATCCAAAGTATCCTTCTGGCATTCTGCTGGGCGATACAATTAGTATCCAATTAGGAAGGATTGAGTTGTAATGTTGTCACTTTGACGAAATGATGAGATGCTAACTAATGATTTAATTCACAATATTTCTGTACAAATTAGGATCCTGCTCATAATCACCTTGCTTTAAAGCGTATCCCACCATCTTATATCCTGGTTTACTTGTTATTATTTACTAATGTACCTATAAATTTGTACAAATTGTGATTTTAGAATGGAAAATGAATTTAATGAAATGAAATAATGTTAGAGTAAGTTTGTAACACCAATTGTAAAATTTTGGGAGAAATTTGCCAATTTACCTTCATAGTCGGGTTTTATGATATCCATTCAAAAGTTTTTTCTGATGAGAAGAATGTTAATGATCATATGAAAGAATTCTATACAAAATTATACAGAAAAACCAGCGGTCAACTCCGATCTAAATATCTTTCTTGAACAAGAATATCAAACAAAGCTGTCTGCAAGCTGTCTGCAAGCTGTCCGCAAGCTGGAAACAAAAATGGGATCTCAGCTTATCATTAAAAGAATGCACACAATCCTTATTTTCAATGGCAAAAAACAAGTGTCCTGGAAACGACGGCCTAACAGTCGAGTTTTATAATAAGTTCTGGAAACAAATCGGACCACTGCTTGTACACTCAACTCTTCTTTTGAAAAGGGTCAACTCTCTACTTCACAACGCCAAGGGTTAATTACTTTGATAGCTAAAAAGGGTAAGGAAAAGCTTAATTCTCATTGAAAATTATCGCCCAATCACTCTGCTCAATGTTGATCTGAAAATAGATTCAAAAGCTTTAGCTGAAAGACTTAAACTAGTCTTGCCAGATCTGATACACCCAGATCAGGTTGCTTTTTTGAAAAACCGTTATATTGGTGAGTCAGTGAGATCGGTACTACCCTGATAGCAGAAAGTGGTAAAAATTACGTGATATTTACGTCGTGGTTTTCATCTTTTTTACGTCCTGTAATTACGTCAATAAGACGACAACTTGCACCAACGCAAGACGTCAAGAGGACGTCTTATTTTGACGTCATCTGTACACTGCAAAAACTGAAGTGCTGAGCACTTTTTGAGGGCATGCATAGGGATTGCACTCAGAGTGCTATTGAATGCACACAGCGTGCTATTTCAGCACTTTCACGGGAGCTGGACCGGCTCCTTAAACTGCTAAACATTCATAAAAAAAATGATTTGGGCGAGCTTCGAACCAGGGTCCGCTGATCGAGAATTGCTGGCATTACCGCTAGACTAACTCACATTGTACGATTTAGAGCAGATCATATTGTTACATAGTGAATTTACGACACCACATAGTTCATGTTATCTACTTGACTCCCATGACTAAACTGAATTGCAAGAAGCATTTGTTAGTCCATCGGTAACGTCAGCGCCTCTCAATCAGCGGAACCTGGTTCGAGGCTCGCCACGGTCACATTTTTTTTTGCTGGTAAATTAGCACACTACAAGTGCTATAAACAGGATTTCAGGTGCAGTCACTATAGTTTTTACGGTGTACAAGACGTAAATATGACGTCAAAATAAGACGTCCTCTTGACGTCTTGCGTTGGTGTAAGTTGTCGTCTTATTGACGTAATTACAGGACGTAAAAAAAGACGGAAACCGCGACGTAAATATCACGTCATTTTTAACACTTTCTGCTATCAGGGAAGAGGAATGAAGACGTAGAGATGACGTCAAAATAAGACGTTCTCTTGACGTCTTGCGTTGGTGCAAGTTGTCGTCTTATTGACGTAATTACAAGACGTAAAAAAGACGAAAACCACGACATAAATATCACGTCATTTTTTAACACTTTCTGCTATCAGGGTAGACGCACTTTATTATTCTAAATTAAAGAATATCCCCGGAATTCTACTCAGTTTAGATTTTCAGAAATCATTTTACTCCCTTGACCACTCTTTTCTTATACATACTCTTAGATCATTTAATTTTGGAGATAAATTTTGTAACTGTATAATAGTTCTATATACTAACTTGGTTATTTTCCTTTAGAAAGAAATGGTGTGCACCAGGGTGACCCCCTTTCACCATATTGATTCATTTTAGCAATTGAAACACTTGCAATTAATATACGTAATAATTCACAAATTCAAGGGTTTAAAATAGACGACGCTGAATTAAAGCTGTCACTTTATGCCGACGACATGAATGTATTCTTAAAAGAAGAAAAGTCCATCAAAATTCTTTTTGACATGCTCAAAAAATCGACAGGTTTCTTCTCTTACTAACTTACAAAAGACGAAGGCAATGGCTCCGACAGTTACAATAGCCTACCCCTGGAAAATATTCAGGTCGTCACAACACTTGACAGTTCTCGGCGTAGACGTATCATAATCACCTGGGTGCCGTTGCATAAAACTTGCTATTATAGTAACTTTACTATTATAGTAACTTTTCATGGAATACTGGATTTTGATTGGCTCTTGAGCAATGTTACCACGGTAGTTACCATTGATGGCAAAGTTACTATAATAGTAAGTCTTTATGCAATGGCACCCTGAAGTGCTCCACTTTCAATTGAAAATAATTTTATTGAAGATCGAGAGTCGATTGAATTTATGGAAGGTTCGGAATTTATCTTTGATTGGCAAAATACATATTGTGATAACAGGAGCTTTTTCCCAGTTATTATATATTGCAAGTATGGTTAAAATACCAGATTCGTATATAAAAGAAGTTAATAGGTTGGTACATGGGTTTATTTGCAATGGTCCGGATATAATTAAGCGTGAGGTTATGAATAAAGGAGTACGATGAAGGTGGTTTCAAAATGTTGTGCTCAAAATCTTTGCTACAGGTTCAAAAAATAAAATGGGCCAATAGAATATTTACATCTATTCACAATCTAGAGGATGGAAACCGATTTTACTCGAATTGTTAAAAGATGTAGAGGCTACTCTTTTCCACTGTAATTTTGATGTCAAAAACATGAACATAGATTTAAGTGATACAAAAAAATTATACAAGTGTGGAATCATATTTTCCATAAAGATGCATCAATCGCAAATCAAGTAATTTGGAATAATAAGCTTATTCTTCTGGACGGTAAAACTGTTTTTAAGTCAAGCATTAAAAAGAATTGTGAAAATTGCACACATGATAAACAAAAACGGGAGACCAATGATCTGGAAAGAAAGGCAAGGGGTTTTTCGTCTGTAGAATATTTTACTGTATTAGATTGCTACAAGAAAATCCCCTCTACTTGGAAACAATACTTTCTCCAACAAAATTTCCACGCTTTGATAACTACTTTGGGCTCCATTCCAACTGTAACTATTGATGATATAGCTAAAACAAGATGAATGCGACTGCGTCTCCTATATGCCTCCGCTTAAATTAAGTTGATGGCTTGAACTAACAAAAGGATTTATAAGCAGGTGAACATTATGTACAGCTTCTTTTAATACATGTTTTAATGAGAAGCACTGTTTCAGGTAAACGAAAACTGTGGTCCTTATAGACAGGTGATCATTTTATACAGGTGGTTGTGAAAGCAGATTTGACAGTACTTTCATTATTCAAACCATGGTCAAATCCACATAAAGCCCATACTGCTAAACCAGGGGGAGAAGGAATACAATTTAAAAAAAACGAGGCTAAAAACCAGTAATTTCATGTAATTTCATGTAAATTGACCTTTATGACCTCTGACCTACTTACCCCAAAATCTAATCAGTTCATCTTTCTATGGGGATACATACTGGTACCAAGTTTGAAGTTCTCACCTCAGATAGTTCTTGAGATATCGCGGTAACGGTGCTAAAAACCAGTAATTCCATGTAATTTCATGTAAATTGACCTCTGTGACCTCTGACCTTTGACCTACTTACCCCAAAATCTAATCAGTTCATCTTTCTATGGGGATACATACTGGTACCAAGTTTGAAGTTCTCACCTCAGATAAATCTAGTTCTTGAGATATCGCAGTAACGGTGCGAAAAACCAGTAATTTCATGTAATTACATGTAAATTGACCTCTGTGACCTCTGAACTTTGACCTACCCCAAAATCTAATCAGTTCCTCTTTCTATGGGGATACATACTGGTACCAAGTTTGAAGTTCTTACCTCAAACAGTTCTTCAAAAATCGCGGTAACGGTGCTAAAAACCAAGAATTTCATGTAATTTCATGTAAATTGACCTCTGTGACCTCTGACCTTTGACCTCCTTACCCCAAAATCTAATCAGTTCATCTTCGTATAGGGATACATACTAGTACCAAGTTTGAAGTTCTTACCTCAAACAGTTCTTGAGATATCAAGGTAACGGTGCTAAAAACCAGTAATTTCATATAATTTCATGTAAATTGACCTCTGACCTTTGACCTACTTACCCCAAAATCTAATCAGTTCATCTTCGTATGGGGATACATACTAGTACCAAGTTTAAGGTTCCTACCTCAAATGATTCTTCAGATATCGCGGTAACGAGAAGTGGGACGGACGGACGGACGGACGGACAACCCGAAAACATAATGCCTCCGGCACCCACCTTCGGTGGGCGGAGGCATAAAAAATATTGAAAGGATAAGTTTATTATATATGTAAGCAAACTAACAAGCCATCTACTTCCTCTATTTTTGTTCACCTCAATGAAATGTATATTTTTCCAGAGGCCACCATTGTCAAGATATTGAAGTTGCCATTCACGCTTACAATAGACACAATGTTACAAGTGTTTCAGTTGAAAATTAAATTGT
Source organism: Heliocidaris erythrogramma (assembly GCA_025617745.1). Lineage (NCBI taxonomy): Eukaryota > Metazoa > Echinodermata > Echinoidea > Camarodonta > Echinometridae > Heliocidaris > Heliocidaris erythrogramma. The sequence goes on from CM046855.1 coordinate 129,716, forward strand.
CCATAAATGCAACTTACTGTTTTTGTAATAATGAGGATGAAAATCTTGAATACCTTTTTGTTTCATGCAAGGTTATTGAAAAGTTTTGGTTAGAGATAAGTACAGTCTTTGCGGGACTCTGCTTCCCTTCCATTTTGTCATTTCCTCAGAAATTAAGAATTTTAATAATTCATTATAATAATGTATTTATATAGAGTACCGAAGTGTGACATCATCAAATTTTGATTTTTGTATTTCAGTATTTTTATGACCATATTTAGGTAGAGCATGATGGAAAACGTTCACACATCAAATTTGACATGAATCAGTTCATGGTGGCCCAAGGTATGGCTATATGAATATCTACTCAGTGTAAATTGGCCTGGTTCTTTACAGTTTAGAACCAGGCCAATTTAACACTGACTTCAATGGGGCTAAGGAGGTATTCATGCGGCCATATCTCGGGGCCCAATGAGCCAATTGCCATAAAATTTGGGCTCTGGATGTTTTTCACCATGTTCCTTTGAGATATGGTATAAAAAATGTCAAAATGAAAAAATAGCTTTTTGTGACGTCATCACTTCGGTACTCTATATGCACAGTGTACTTCTACACTTATCAAGGTAAATTGAATTTGTACATATATTTTTCATATTTTCTGTAACAATATCTGTAATGCCATTGTCTTTTCTTTCTGTTGGAAAATATTTTGTTCGTACTGACTGAGCGTGCCAAATCAAGAGACGTTTTCATAACTAACTGTTTGCTTTTGCTAGGGAAGAAATATATCTTTAGATGCAGAAATCTAGGAAATGCCCCATCCGTTCGTCATCTTCTAAATTATGTTAAATATTTCCACCATTGAAAAATATATTGCTGAAAGAAAAATTTTAGAAAACCATTGTCTTTGAACAGGTTAGATGCTGGCATGTTTTTGAGAAGACCCATTTTATTATTTTTACTAGTACAAGTATTCCAATCTACATTGTGTTTGTTTTCAGTTAGACAGACGCTGATGTCGGGATTGTTCTTTTTTATACTCATAAAAGATCCATTATTGCTCCTTTTTCTTTGATTTGACTTTATGTACTGCAAAATGCTTTATATATTTTGTTGATTTTCTTGATTGTGAAAATGTGATTTGACGCAGATTCAGAATGCACTATGGGACTATTTAGTTGCCGACTAGGTTCTATGAATAGGGCCTATACTCGTGATTAATACCTCAGAGACGTTTTATGAATACCTTCTCGCGCCTAGTTGACAACTAGAGAGCCTCTTAGTTTTTAGCCAGGCTTAGTAGGACTATGTGCTCATGAGTCATTGTTCAACGATCTTTACAACAACTTAGAATTGTGAGTATCATCCGAAATATCAACTGAAATTTAATTCAGCGAATTAAATAACATGTGTATTTACAAGCATACCCCAATATATACATACCTCTTCGGATGCGTTTCCTTCATCTGTTTCAGTGCACTTGATATCACTCCCGAAGGAGAGTGACTGAAGACATGGCAGTGATAGAAACGTGTGCAGGGTATGACGAGTCATTGTGAGTCCGTTCAAATCCAGTTCCTTAATCTATCATAGACAATCAAAACGGCATCATGTTACTGCATTTACGGCAGAAAATTGACTGACTTTGTGCATTAGTGGTGTTATTAATTCTTTAAATAGTGTAGAAATCCCGTCTCTACATGGACAATTCAGAGAGGAATATAGAGAAAGAGAGGTGGGCCTAGAAAGGAAGAGAGAGAGAGAGAGAGAGAGAATGGAAAGACAGCTTCTCAATCTGATGGGATATCAACAATATGTATTCCATCATAAATTTGAATGAAGTTAGAGAGTGAGAGAAAGTGAGAGAAAGAGAGAGTGAAAAGGAATTTAAAATGCAGAGAGACAGGAATATGCCTTAGATACAGAGCAAGGAGAGGGGGTAGAATGGAGGGAAAATAAAAGTACGCTGCTCATATTGTAATCAACGTAGATACCTTTGACCGAGGTGAAGCATCACCCATTGTAGAGTAGAACTTATCATCTAGTTTCACAATGTCCAGCTTCAGTGATCTTAGGTATGGCATAGAGAAGAGACCAGTAGCGTATTGCTGAGATGCTGTAGGACCTAGAGTGACGTAACAATGAGTCAGCTTCTCAATCTGGTGGCAGGACATGAGAAAATAAAGATGGGATTGTACAGATTCATATACGGTTGGTAAGTATTCCATTATAAATTTGAATAAAAATACTTAAGGTAGTGAGACAGAGGGAGAGAGGAGGGTGTCAAAGGAAAGGAAGAAAAAAATACAGAGACAGGAAATACTTTTACGAACATAGAGCTAAGAGAGGGGGTAGAATGGAGGGCTATTAAAGGGTCACTAAAATAAAAAAATAATTGCCTATTTTTCGTAGGAAGGTGTCATCAGGAGCCAAAAAATATCCATCACACAATTTTTTATGCATTCATTCATATTTTATAATCATTTGAAAAGTACATTTTTGCTGATTTACGCAGTCATAAGCCCCGCCCCTAAAAAAAACCCATCGAAGCGACATCGTGATCACGTGATCTGTGACGCATGAAAAGTAGGGGAAAATATTCCACTAACCTATACCGTGCGCGCCCGGAGGCCCCCGGCAGGCCCAGCCCGGTGAAAAATCTACGGAAATTGTGGGTCGCAAATATAAAGCTCACGCGGGCAGAGTGGCAAGGGCCGGCCAAGTGAGTGGAGTACAATCTGCAGCAATCACTGTGCCGAAGATGATTTTGAGAATCCTGGCCTGTATTCCGAATTTGGCATGAAGAGAAGGATAAGCTAGCTAAAAGATTCAGCTATTCCAAAGATCAGACTTGGAGTCAAGTCTTCCAATTTGTTTTTCAACGACAGCAGCTGCAGCAGCTTCAGTCGTAGACCGAAAATTCTGTCTCTCGTTCGTTAGCTACGACGACCTAACGAACGCGAGACAGCATTTTCGGTCTACTTCACCCGTAACTCCAGGGAGCTCCAACGCGTTGGAGCTCCCTGGAGTTACTTCACTCACGGCCCTTCATCGTATTCTGCGAGGGGTTCAACATATAATATGGTCGAATTTCCCCTTGCCACTCGAGGCGTCTTTGCCTTCGGGGTCTGATAAATCATCTGATAAATCAGAGTTCGTATCTCCATGGCTCAGAAAAGTCCTCCAACTCGGAATCGCGGGCACTTTTCCTCTCTCTAGGCCTATATAAGTTACTCGAATTCAGCCAAAATCTAAGTCAGTACTAATGTACTATGTAAAGCGAAGTAAAAAAAAAAGCCGTACGTGTGTAGTACATATAGACGCATAAAACGGCTGTGCACGCGTTTATGACCAATGCAAAATTTTCGTTCGGCAAGTTCAGATGGATGAGAACATTGTTCACAAGAAAAGCTAAAAAACAAAACAAGAGCTGTATATTTGGACAAAAGCGTTTTCTGATCTTGTAGAAAATATATTGCTAATGATTATTCACTCCTAAGATTATATTGATTAATTTCCTTTTTTCATAAATTGTCCGTTGAACAGAGGGGTCAAATACCGCATTCTGTGTACAATATTATATGCTGCAGCCTGCAGATCTTGTGCCTCTTACTTTTCATAAGTCACTTGGGGGTTAGACAATCAGCTCACGAGTTTTAAGGAACGGTCCCAAAACCTCTACTTTTCCCCCTTTTTCGCCAAAACGAGACATAATTTGGACAATCGATTGGCAGATTCGTGATTAGAAGGCAAAACTACATAGAAAGAGCACCCATTTTCTCTCTAATTTAGTCAACCTTTAAAAGTACACTTCTCATGTTATGATCAATATAGATACCTTTGATTGAGGTGAAACATCACCCATTGTAGAGTAGAACTTATCATCTACTTTTGCACTGTCCAGCTCCAGTGATCTTAGGTTTGGCATGGAGAAGAGACCTCTGGCGTATTGCTGAGATGCAGAAGGACCTAGACCGACGTTATGATGAGTCAGCTTCTCAATCTGGTGGCAGGACAGGAGAGAGTGAGGATGGGATTATAGAGATTGCCACTGACAAAATTAGATTCCTTAGAATCGATTGGATATCAACAATAAGCAGCGCAGTGTCATTGGAAGTCGCCTCTCGACTGTCCACATATCTTTTCAATATTTTCATAGTTCTTTGTCCTCTTCATATATGTATTTGTACTACAGTGGAAGATTTATACTTTGTGGATTGTGCTGAGCAAATTTGGATGGATTAGTATCATTGGAACTCAAATGGCCAAGATAAGTTTCTTCACTCTGCTGCACTGAATTTGTTACTAGTTGTCACTATAGTCCCACCCCTAGTAACTCCTGTTGTGTATCGAAGGGCTGTATTTTATCTACTACGCGTTAAATCTGCATACCAATATGCCACGCAGAAACCAAGGCAGGAATACAGGGAGCACCATGACTGGCAAGTTTTTACGACCAGGCAATGATCATCCATCATCCCCCAGCAGCCCATTTGCTGTAAACAGCAAAGTTGACCTCAAGGTCCAAGCCTCCCCAGCCCTTGTAAAAAAAAATCATGGTTCCCATGGTACGGTAAAACCACGGTAAAACCATGGTTTTACCATGGTAAATTGGACGGACATACCATGGATTTACCATGGTTTTACCGTGGTTTAAAACCATGGTTTTACAACCAAAACCGCTGTATAACCATGGTTTTACAATCAAATCCACGGTAGAACCATGGCTTTTACAACCAAAACCACGGTATAACAATCAAAACCATGGATTTACAGCCAAAATGGAATTTTGAAGACTTTGCATATTTTAAAGTGTGAGGGAATCGTCCATATATATGTATTGAATGAACATATTTTAGTTCCTGGTTAGTGTTTCCTTAATTCCTGTTTAATTACCTGTAATTGATACCAGTGAATGAATTGTTCTAGTAATCGTTTGTTGACCCATCTTTGTATTTGATAAACGTTTTGGTGTACTCTAAATCATCAACAATGAAGAAATGTACTGCAAATTTTAATAAATAATATGAAAACGTGAATACACAAGCACCCAGTATTTAATATGCAAATTAAGTGGTTTCTATTGGTTTTACAATCAAATCCACGGTATAACCATGGTTATACAACCAAACCCATTGTATAACCATGGTTTTACAGCCAAACCAACGGTAGAACCATGGTATAACCATGGATTTTACAATCATCAAAACCACGGTATCACCATAATCAATCAAAACCACGGTATCACCACGGTTTTACAATCAAATCCACGGTAGAACCATGGTATAATAATGGATTAACAACCAAAACTACGGTATAACCATGCTTTTACAGCCAAAATCATGGTAGAATTGTGGATTAACCATGGTCTATAACGGCTATAACCACGGTTTCTTTTAACCATGGTTTATAGATGGTTATTTTAACCATGGTAATAACGTGGTATAACCATGGTTATACAACCAAAACCGCTGTTAAACATGGTTTTTACAATCAAATCCACGGTAGAACCATGGCTTTTACAATCAAAACCACGGTATCACCATAATCAATCAAAACCACGGTATCAAAATCACTGGTATCACTATGGTTTTACAATCCAATCCATGGTAGAACCATAGTATAATAATGGATTTACAACCAAAACTATGGTATAACCATGCTTTTACAGCCAAAATCATGGTGAAACCATGGTTTAACCCCGGTTCTATAACCATGGTAAAACCATGGTTTATCCATGGTAATTTAACCATGGTAAAACCATGGTTTATCCATGGTTATTTAACCACGGTTTTTTAACCATGGTAAAACCGTGGCTTAACCATGGTTCTATAACCATGGTTTTTACCATGGATTTGATGGCAAAACCATGGATGGTTATTGGTCCATTGTAAAACCATGGTTTTCCATGGTTATGATGGTTATGATGGTTATGATGGTTATACCATGGTTATGACAGTAAAACCACGGTTATTTTTTACAAGGGAGGGAATGGCAGCTGCAGGTTCCCAGCAGGAGAAGGGTTTTTTCATCAACTTTGATATTGAAGACCAGCTGGCTGATATACAAATGCAGGACAGGGGTAAGATGGGAGACCTCATCAAGACAGCGGTTCAGGCTGCTGTTAGGGGTGCCATTCCAGCTATGGTGACGGCGGTTAAGGCCCTCTGCCTCAGTGCGGTGGAGGAGGAGATGAATCCCCACCTCCTCCGTCTACAATAGAAGGTGGATGAGGCAGAACAATACACAAGGCGGGAAAATCTCCGGATCAGTGGCCTGACTGAGCGAGAGGGCGAGGAGTCAGAGGAGGAGCTCATTACACAGGTGTGCAATGTGGCTGAGAAGGCGGGGGTTAATCTCGATGCCCGCGATGTGTCCGTCTGCCATCGGCTGGAAAGGAAAACAGAGGGAAAGGTGCGGCAGACCATTGTGCGATTTGCACTACAAAGGAAGAGGGATGCATTGTACAGCAACCGATTTAACCTGAAGGGGAAGGAGGGGTGTCGGGCTGTCTACATCAATGAGGACTTGACTGCCATCCAGGAATGCTAAGTGACTCCACTTTAGTAATTTATTTTATGAAAAGAAGAATGATAGTGGGAAGACGTGGAGAACTATTAATGATTTGTTGAATGGTGGAAATAAAAAGAAGGTTTTTGGTGTAGAAAAACTTGTAATTTCTTGTGATGAAAAACACGAAATTGTAACTGCGGACAAAGAAATTGCAGAGCAATTTAATAAGTTTTTTGTTAGTGTAGGCCCGAGCCTATCACAGGGGATTAGACATGACAACTCCAATTTTAAACAATATTTAGGAGATAGAAATGAAAAATCTTTATTTTGGAAACCAGTGACAGAGATTGAGGTGTTTAATCACCTATGTGCCCTAGACATAAAGAAATCATATGGGTATGATAATTTACCGGTGCGACTTTTAAAGGACTCGGCCCAATATATCTCTAAACCATTGTCATATATATTTAATTTGTCGTTGGAAAATGGAATATTTCCGGAGTATCTTAAAACTGCTAAAGTAACACCTATATTTAAAAAAGGGGATAGAGATGATCCAGGAAATTATCGGCCAATTTCAGTACTACCAGTAATTGGGAAGGTATTCGAAAAAATTATAAATAACCGGTTAATTGATTTTTTGGAGACAAATAATTTTTTATATGAACATCAGTATGGTTTTTCGTAAAAGCTATAATACGAAGTTATCATTAATTAATCTGGTGAATACATTGTTAAGAGCAGCGGATGATGGGAAACCAACTATTGGTATTTTTGTCGACTTTAAAAAAGCTTTTGATACTATAAACCATGAAATTTTGTTAGAAAAAATGGCTCATTATGGAATACGAGGAGTAGCTTTGCAATGGTTTAAGAATTATTTAAAGATCACATTGCAAGAAAATTCCATCAAAGTAAATATTGGCTTAATACTTTTTATTGCATATATGGCATAAATTAAACAAGGTTATCCAAATTCAACGCTTGGAAACATTTGAAGTAATGATTATTATCAATTATAAAACGGTAAAATACATCCCCCGATATAGCAGCTGAAGAGCTCCTCGAACGCTGCTGAGATGTGTGACGACACACCAGGGGCCAGTCCTGTCTAAGCAGACGATGTCCCATAACATCTTACACATTTTTCAGTGCCTGTTTTGTCATCTCCTCTTCACTTATTTCTTTTACTTGACTAGCGTCAGTCTTAATGTTAGTCTGTTGCCTCACTCTTAACTTTGTGTATGGTATTATTTTGATGAAAAATGCAGCGTTAAAAAAATAAAGGAATCAGTCACTTGTAAACAAAATAAGACGCCATTGTATTTTCAGCTGCTTGCACCGGGGCATGTTCGGCGTTTCAAGAGGGAACGAATACCATCCATGCTATTATTCGGAGGGCTTTTCAATTTGAAAATGGGGTTTATTTCATTGATCATTGACCCTTCTCCTGTGTATTTACAATCAAACGGTTTTAGTTATCAGAATCAGTTTCACTTTCCCTTTTAGAATGGTGTGAAATAAGGTCATGTTAAATATACCAAACTCTTTATAATTTGATAAATAATTGCACTGCAATTACGTTCATTCATTATAGGACGTCGTCTGCTTAAGCAGGATCGATCCCTAGTGTGACGACATCAAAACATCGCTATATTTCTGGCGAATCCTCGGATATTCCAGATGCTTAGAAGAGCTTTTATTTATGTTTTTTTATAATCATCAGATACGCAGTTGACATAAAACTTATACGATTGCCATCTGTAAGCTTCCCAGTTTCTAGTGATACATTAATTGCCATATTTGTGATTCTCTTGTAATGTGATCTTTAACTAATCGGTCCCAAGTTTTATGCTATAAAGAAATAGTATCTAGTAAAATGAATGTACATTGTGGTGTACCACAAGGTTCTGTCCTTGGACCAACTCTGTTCTTAATTTACATTAATGATTTGCCATATTCAACTAACTTTTTCCAGTTTAGGCTCTTTGCCGATGACTCAAACGTATTTCATACGTTCAATGATAAACAAAAAGAAATTGATATGGTAGAGGTCAATAAAAACTTAAAACAGATTCAGCATTGGTGCTGCTCAAATAAAGTTACTATTAATTTAAAGAAAACAAACTATATGGTCATTAGGAGTAGACAAAAACAAATTAATATTAAAGGGATCCTTAAAATTTCAGAAACTGAAATTGATGAAGTAAATGAGGCATTATTTGTTGGAATTTGTATTGATAAACATTTGACATGGAAGAGTCACATTCAAGCAATAAATCGGTGCATTCGTAGAAAGGTTGGTATTTTGTTTAAGTTAAGACATTTTGTACCACAATCTATACTTATTCTCTTGTATAAATCGTTTATACAAACACATATACTTTATGGAATCGAAGTTTGGGGGAATACTTTTATATCAAACTTGAATTGTATTGCGATTAGTCAAAAAATGGCAATGCGAGCAATCACCTTTAGTCCACTGAGAAGTGAGTCAAGAGCTTTATTCCAAAAACTTCAAATAATGGATATTTTTCAGCTACGCATTCTCGCAATAAATACATTCGTATACGATTTGCTAAATGGATATTTACCACATTCCCTGGTGAATTACTATCAGAATATACAGCATATTTATTCAACAAGAGGAAAAGAGAATGGACTGCTTTATTTACCAAAATGTAGGACAACTCTTGGTCAATTTGCAATTTCTTTTGTGGGAGCTAAATTATGGAACTCTTTGCCTAAAGAAATAAGGGAAAAGAAATCCAGAAATACATTTCGAAAACACCTGGTGCGTTATCTTTATGACATGTAAATATTGTATATTGTTCATACACGTATTGTACTAAGTTCATGCGATTATGGATTATAATTTACAGTACCCATATCTCATTTATTTTGTTCTAGTTCTCTAGTCAAAAAATTTGCCAAAGAGTTAAAAGGATCAATAACAACTAGCACCTGTGCTATCTTTTGATCCTTTTAACAACTCCATACTGTACACTATACACAAGATATGTAGAACGGAAACAACTAGGCATGTACATTATGTATCAATCGTGCTTATTCCTGTTTTGCATGTCTTGCTGAATAACTTGTACTTTTGTAACAATATTATAATAATACTTGTATAATATTATGTTATGATATGTTCTTTTTTATATTATATTCTTTGTATAATCATTATTGTAATATGTAAATGTATTTACATATTACATAATTTAAGAATTATATTCTTTGTATAATCATTATTGTAATATGTAAATGTACATATGTTGTTGTTAATAATAAAACTTCAAACTTCAACTTCAAACAATTTGTATTCCATTATAATTTTGAATAAAAATAGAGAGTTAGAGAGAGAGAGGGAGGAAATTGAAAGGAATAGAAAAATACAGAGAGGCAGGTACAGTTAACAACAAAATTATTCATACCCCTTGGAAAATTCTAGTTTTTTGCATTTTTCCTAAAAATGAATGGTTTAACTGAATTTAATTGCACATCACTTGAATACATTTAGTTATCTGCAAATGAATGCTGTTTCTGGTTTCACCTCATTTGCATAACAATAGAAAAGGTGAATTATCCAAACTGGGTGATGTTCAAAATTATTCATACCCTTGGTGATCTATTGACTTCGTCCATCCGTATGAATCCAGTCCTTGTGATTAATGCTCTTAACAATTTCTTCACACTGTCACAATGCTTCTGGAGGTCTCTACTGAGATATCAGGCCAATACCTGGTCTCCAATGGCCCAATCTCCTTGAGGATGTTGTCCACACATGCCATCACCTGGTCTTCAGGGGATTCGATGGATTTAAAGCAGATTTTGTGTTTGCAGGTGGTGTAGTTTTAGACGTCATGAGGATAGGACTATGATATTGATATTTTCGTTAATATTCCTTACATTTTAATGACAATTCTGTATCTAAGTTGAAACAAAGCACTCTTCCTGGAGACGGACTTCCCTAGAGGCATTCACCGTTGCACTGTCAAGGGAAGGTATTTCCTGATACTTTTGTTCCATTGTTATTAAGAATGTTTAGGGAGGCCATGGTAGTTGTCTAAAGGTTGGATGGTGCCAATTTTATTAGTTTATTCAGTTACACTGATTGACACATTTTTGATATGGACACCTGCAAGTGGGTACTCTAGTGAAGCTTAAAATACTGATCTTTATGTTCCAGTGCACTGTCAAAGTGGTAGCATTTTGTGCACTGCAGCTGGTAACATGGAGGGCATATGGTATAAATTTGGTTTACATTCATTTTGATATCAAGGATTGTAGCTTTCATACCAAAGATACAAAGAATATACCATATGAAGATTGATATACAGTAACAGTCAATGTGGGATGTGTATGGTACTCGAAGGTTACATACTGTTATTCATGGTGACCTGACGTTAGAGTCATGCAATGACTTTAATATCACCAACATGGCCTTCCTGAGCACTCTGATTAAAGGACAAGTAACCCCACATGATATTCTAGATGCACCTATTGTCTGCTACGTCTTTCCATGGAGGCTGCCATTTTGTGCATGACACGGATCATTAGGTACCATATGCATTGATAATAGCCTACCTTTACAACAGATACGTCGCTTTGTTCTGATTGTATTACGATTGTTATTGGCCATGGGCCTAGATAATTGACGACCCATGAGTTCTAATAGCCATCCTGTAAAGCAGATTCCTCGCTTTGTTTTGGTATTGTTACGATTGTCTCCGTCCTTGACGTATATTTTTTATGAAGTATATTTTTTATGAACAAATTAAGACCTTTTAAAAAATATATAAAACTAAACTTACATTTCAGAATATGTGACTTTATCTAATATATATTTGTCCTCTAAAAATCAATTACAAGTTAACGATGAAGGAAATTTTACTTGGGATGAAAAATATGTTCGTGTACACATAAAGTAATGGCAGCCCCCTTATTATTGCTAGCAGACGATAACTTGGCTGGAAAATAGTGATTTATATCTATATCCTGTGTTTTTACATGAAATTGCATGTATCAAATAAGAGGCATATACTACACCATTCAAAATAAGCTAATTCATACGCTGAGGTTACTTTCCCTTTAAGAATGGGGCCAATGAATAAAGGTGAACCCTCCCACAGGCAGTGCAAAAAGGAAGGGCTCTTCAGGAATGGTGCTTTGCTTCATAAGTAGATACAGAATTTTCATTGAAATGCATGGAATAAATGACCGAAAATTTCAATATCATAGTCCTGTCATCATGAAGTCGATAACTGCATCACCTGTAGGACACGAAATCTAATGAACTCCCTGAAGGTCAGGTGAAGGCATGTGTGGACACATCCTCAAGGAGATTGGGCCATTGGAGAACATGCAGGTACTGGCCCGATATCCCAGCAGAGACCCCTCCGGAAGCCTTGTGACGGTGTATTATAATAAAGTGAATTACAAGCATTAATCACAAGGATCGGATTCATACTGATTAACAAAGTCAATAAATCACCAAGGGTATGAATAATTTTGAACATCGCCCAGTTTGGATAACTCACCTTTTCTATTGTTATGCAAATGAGGTGAAACCGGAAACGGCATTCATTTGCAGATGATAACTAAATGTATTCAAGTGATGTGCAAGTAACTTCATTTAACCATTCATTTTTAGGAAAAATGCAAAAAACTATAATTTTCCAAGGGGTATGAATAATTTTGTTGTTAACTGTATATGCTAACAGATACAGAGCAAAGAAAGAGGGTAGAATGGAGGATAATTAAAAGTACTTTCTTCATGTTATAATTAATATACGTGTAGATACCTCTGATTGAGGTGAAACATTAACCATTGTAGAGTAGAACTCATCATCTAGTTCCACACGGTCCAGAGTCAGTGATCTTAGGTTTGGCATGGAGAAGATGCATCTGGCGTATTGCTGAGATGCAGAAAGACCTAGCCTGACATCACGATGATCCAGCTCCTCAATCTGGTGGCAGGACATGAGAGAATTAAGATGTGATTATAGATTTACCATTGAACAACATCGGATTCATCACGGTTGATGGGATATCAAAAATATGTATTCCATTACAAATTTTAATAAAAATAGAGTAAGGAAGAGAGAGAGAGGGGAGGGAATTGTCAGGAAGAGAAAAATACAGAGACAGCAATTATATTTATAGATACAGAGAAAGGAGAGGGGGTAGAATGGAGATAAATTACAAGTACTCTCCTCATATTGTAATCAACAGATACCTTTGGCCGAGGTGAAACATCACCCATTGTAGAGTAGAACTTATCATCTAGTTCCACACTGTCCAGCTTCAGTGATCTTAGGTATGGCATGGTGAAGAGACCAGTAGCGTATTGCTGAGCTGCAGTAGGACCTAGAGTGATGTTACGATGAGTCAGCTTCTCAATCTGTGGCAGGACATGAGGAAATAAAGATGGGATTGTACAGATTCATATATGGTTGGTAAGTATTTCATTATAATTTGAATGAAAATAGTAGTGAGAGAGAGAGAGGGGGGGGGGGGGTGTCAATGGAATGGAAGGAAAAACATACAGAGACAGGAAATACTTTTATGAACATAGAGCTAAGACAGGGGGTAGAATGGAGGGCTATTAAAAGTACGCTTCTCATGTTATGATCAATATAGATACCTTTGATTGAGGTGAAACATCACCCATTGTAGAGAAGAACTTATCATCTACTTTTGCACTGTCCAGCTCCAGTGATCTTAGATGTGACATGGAGAAGAGACCATTGGCATATTGCTGAGATGCAGAAGGACCTAGACCGAAGTTATGATGAGTCAGCTCCTCAATCTGGTGGCAGGACAGAAAAGAGAGAAGATCTGAATAATTAGTTTGCCAGTGTACACCATTCAATTCGTTAAAATTAACGGCATGTAAACAATGTGTATTCCATTATAGACAATAATTTGAAATATATATATTGTGGCTGCAGCGAGGTCGACAATCAAGGAAAAGACGAAACAAAGGTTTCTACGGGAATCGGTGGTTTTAATGATGGAGTCAATAATACATCATCGCACTCCATTTTCTGTATTCTGTTACAAATTCCAATCCGAAATTCCGTGAAAACTGTGGAATGATAACACAAATAAAGGATCATAAATACTAGTACACATGTACGTCAAAGCAACATACTCTTGCAAAATCTGCATTATGAATTTACATTCGCTAACTCAATTACATGTACTCAATTAAATATCAAGTATTCAAACGGATTTAACTAATCTACTAAACTAAACTATGGCTTGATATGGCTTGATAAAACAATGTTACTATATACAAAGGTAAATTTCAAGTCTTTCTAATTCTACTTTAGTATTTGAGCACTCTATAAATTAAACTTCAAAGTATTCAGCAATATTATTCATCTTCTTAATTCAAGGTCAAAGAAAATGCATTATAACATAGACTTGTATATCTTACATAATGGCAATGTACATTACACACATCAACATTTGTCTGTATGAAGTCAGTCATAAACATGCCATCTATTTTCAACTTTAAATTTGACAATTTACAAAAAGTGACAAAAATAAGAATATAAATCTCCAGGATGCCTTGTCAAGAAGGAGGATCCTGTACCTCACAAACAACCAAAAATCATTGTGTTCAGTGTGTATAGTGCTATGCTAGACATTGCCTAAGGAAGTGCTAATACAATTATACATGTCATACTGTGCAATGGTGGAATAGACAAATGGCAAAATGACTTGAGTGAAAACAAATTTTAGTGCACTTTCATCACAGATATAGTGCAAAAAACCACAACTTTGAGCTTGAAACTTATTTCATAGTAAAGAGCAACTTGTATTCTATCTGATACCTTATTCATAACCATGCTGCCACGGATGATTGAACAGCAGGCTTTTCAAAAAGTATTGTCAAAATTCCCTAGCACCAAGTTTGGGCTGAAGCAACAAATGTGAGTTAAAACCAATTTCAGATTGAAAACAATATTGTTTAGTTAATTCAATTGATTTCATGCATTTGAATAGAAAAGGTGGTACAGTCAACTAAAACTCAAGAAAAGACCTATTACAAGCAAAATTTATAATATTTCCTATGCCATGATTACACTATCTTGGCTTCATCTGCATCCCTTGTGTAAGGTTAGCCTTTTTATCAAGTCATTCAAAATTGACATTTGGAAAGCTATATTTTTTTTCATTACAGTTTACTATTAATAACTTCCTAATTTTCAACACATTTATCCTTCCTTGTATTTTTAAGGTCAGTGATTTTGGACTTCATGAACTATAGGCCGGGCGCCCAGACCATTTTATTCATGTGAAAAGGGTCAAACTTTTTGATGGCCAGGTCATGTTAGGATGTGATCAAGGGTCTAGAAAATGGCACGTTGCATCCTGTGCAGTAAGCCATGGGGGCGCCCAAAAGGGGGCCCCAAAAATGAGTTTATTCATGTGAAAAGAGACATGGACAAAAGTGAGTGGGGTTTGTTCCTTAGGGGGTACCTACCACGAAAACACCAATGACAGCTATTTTATCCTGTGCGAGGCCCCAGACAGCCCCCCCCCCCAAAGTGCCCCATCATATACACATAGTGTTATTCATGTGAAAAGAGACATGGCCAAAAGTAAATGGAAATCGTTGCTTGGAGGGTATCTGTCATGAAAACACCGATGACAGCTATTTTATCCTGTGCGGGGCCCCAGACAGCCGCCCCCAAGGGGGGCAAAAAATTAGGTTTATTCATGTGAAAAGAGACGTTGATGGATAATGTTCCTTAGGGGATTCCTACCAAGAAAACACCGATGACAGCTATCTTATTTTGCCATGGATAAAACCAGTAACGGAATCTTCTACCAGCACTCTGGCTTCTGTAAGAAGGTATTCCAGGCCAGATTCTGCTATATATGTACCAACAGCACCAAAGAACGCCAATTCAGTATGAAAACTACCCAGCAAGATAAGTAGCCTATCAAACACTGGGGCCATCAACGACTGAATAGAAAATGCCTTTGAAGCAACGGCTAGATCGTATGTCACAGGATGGTAGGGCATCTTTGACTCCTCTGCCACTCTCATAGATCGTCATTTCTGGTAGGAGGTTGAGATCCATGTACGCTATAGTCGTGATAGGTAGAGGATCACTCACGAATTGAGAGTAGAATCCGTTGAAGAGAGGGAGTTGCTCTTGCCTTGACATAACTAACCACAGGAAGTCAGTAGGCCTTGCTTTTGTGAGAACATATAGGCATTTACCAGCTTGGTCTTCCTCAACTTCTTCGAACTTGAACTTGGCCATCTTTAGGTTTCTGCGAAATGGGCTACTTGCTTATCAGGCCCTTCATAAGACCTTCTTGGTCTCCCAACAACTACTTGAGATTCAGCACTCGCATTTTGGCATTGCCTATCAGTGATCTCCCTGGTGTTTTGGTAGGCGATACCAACGGTAACATGGAGACTACCTTTCCCACTGGGTGTTTCTATATTTACGTCATAATTGTCCCATGCAGCTCCTGTCGCGGCGGTTGGTTCCAATATCAGCCCAGCGGGAGTTTCCAAGTCCCCAGATGTGCATGTATATGCTATCTAGGTCTCCAAACGTTTACAGTCATCATAACTAAGTTTATGACCGAGTCGATTGAGAACCGTGATAGTTTGTTTCGATCCCGAAAGTGAAGAAAGACCAAGACCTAAAGCAGATTGCTTCCATGGTTTTACCGCACCACGTGAAATGGTAAATACGGCATCTGATGCCATGGAAACAGATCTTCTTTGTGTTGATTCACCTGGGGCATTGTTTAAACCACCTGTCAAAGTATCATAGAAGGCCTTTGTCAATGGTGGTATTGGTGATGCCGCGTCTTTTAGACTTTGAATTGATGTTGGTTTAGTTAATTTTGTCTTCTCCACGTCAAGAATCTCTGATCGAATGATCAAGGCTGCCTTTTGAATGGTATCTTCTTTGACACCGGTGGTCTTCAAAATTTGTTCGGCTTCATCCTTGGTCATGTTCTGTGGATACACAAAGCTTCCTAATTTGTTTGCTGTCTTGTCAATTATCAATTTTGAACCATATTTTCCCCGCATTTTACTCACAAGTGATTGTGTAGAGTATGAATCAATTTCCCCATCATTGCCAAACATTACTTTGTATTCATCCTTGTACAAATCTAGGAGGCTTGTTACATATTTTGGTACACGTTTAAGAATTATTTCATCTTCAATATATACCATGAACCTTTGAAAGACCTTTTCATGTTTGCCCCTGATCGAATGGGATGTTGGGGTCGGGGTTGGGGTTCCATCGTCTTTTGCATCTCGGAAGAACTTCAATCTGCAGGTATTGTGGTAGTGGGCCTCCATTGCTACCAAATCTTCCGATCCAAGAGCTAATATGCGCTGGCTTTCTTTGATCCCAGGGTGAGCCTTCGCAGTACTCACAAATGACTTACTGAGATCGGCCGTTTGCACTTTATGGAGTTTATCATAAGCTGATGAGGATTTCAGCCTTTTGCGTGAAAGAGAGCAGAACAAGCATGTTTTCTCCAAGACACCCTTGTCGTTTGTATGAGGCAAGTCAGATCGAGGCAAGTCAGATCTAGAGCGTGTAGATTTTTCAGGGGGTGCTAAGTTCGTGTCATCTTTCTCATTTTCAAATGACTTTCTTTTGATTGCACAATACCTTCTGTTACAGTCTGAATGATAGTAGAAATCACAAGAAGAGTCTGATCTGAGAATTTCCCATGTGGTCTCAGCATACTGATCTTTATGCAAAGAATTCCTCTTTTCGGCAGCACGACGTAAGGCATCTTGTGACTTGAATTTTTTAAGACCTGGTGCGTCCACATTGCTCTTCCTACAGATGATGCATAACTGCAGGGAATATTTAATATTCAAGTCTTCAGTGATATTATTATAAAATTATAAATTTAGAGATTAAAACTTATCAGTAACACCACAAACATTTATACCCAAGCTAACTTTGGAATCTCCTTACATAAAGATGGCACTATAAGGGAAATTCAAGTTAAGAGTCAAATGTCTGAATTACTCATAATGTGGAAACTCAATATTTCATGCCCACAAACACAACTGTACACACATGCACCCATAAGGCATGACAACAACTTGTAAAATCAGCACTGATTTTCTTATTTACTATATAAATCTATATACCTACCTATTATGCCAGTAGTCTTGACTACGGGACCCCTTCGAGAATTTAACACAAATGAGTCACAATATTGTGCGCACCCCCGTAATCCTATTGTCCCCTTCGCCACTCACGCGCGTCAACACGCCACGGCCATCTTCCTCTTTTGCGAGCAACCCCAAACTTGTAGAAACATGTTGCTTGCAAGGTGAGGGGAAGGAGGGAGGGTCATAGGTAAGTATATAGATTTATATAGTAAATAAGAAAATCAGTGCTGATTTTACAAATTTACTGCAATAAATCATATATACCTACCTATTATGCCAGACCAGCGCCAACTCAAAGACCGGGAGGCATGTTTCAAGCAGAAGGGAATAGGATTACACCGAAGATTACAATAAATATTACAATAAATTACAGATAAATATAGATTTGTTAAATGCACTTTTGGATATATGTTTATTTTGCAAACACTAATTGGTTAGTTATAGAGGGATTGTGTTGAAACATTCAGATAACCAGTTGAAATCCTCTCACTAGATTTTAAGTGTTTTTGTTATATGTTTATAAAGATGAGTTACTCTACGAGGCAGTTCATTCTAGAGTTTATAACTTTATCTATCATGTTTCTTTTAGATACTGTGCAGTCATCAGTGTCAGAGTTAAAAGGATGATGGCTGATCTTGTTACGGGTTGGAATTAAACAAATATTCATAGTATTAATTTATGCATGATAAAGAACTTTGTTTTAATGAAGTGCAGTGAAGTTCAAGTAAGATAATTTGTTTCATTCCTCATTAAGACTAAATTAGCAGAGTACTTTGATATATGGTGTTGTGTCTTATTGTGCAAGATTCTCTTCCTATACATGTACTAGATTCTGTGGTATTTACTTTTAAATCATATTGACTTTAAATCATATATCGATTTGCTATTTATGAAATGCTTTAAAGTTTTTACTAATGAATCAGGTTAGGCATCTCGTCTATTGTTCTTAGTGTTATATTTATTTGATATGTGAAGCAACTCAGTCCAGCATCTTAACAAGTCAATAGTTTGGTTTAAAATATAATTGCCATTGAAACGTGATGATAATATATGTATATGTTTCTACAACTGTTTGTTACAGCATGTACACCAGTGACATGTATTTGTTATTTTGTTGTATTTTCATACAGGTTCTTCTTGTTGTTCTTCTTCTCCTTGTTCTTCTTAATTGCTATGTTATACTCCGTTACATGGGAGGAATAAAAGTGGAAAGACCCTGTACCATCTTCTTCTGGGATTTTTATTTTCCTGTGTTACATGTACATCTATCATTTACATATAATCAAAAATCAGTGAATGTGTTGTGATAAATCTATGTACAGTACAAAAATATTGAAGAGTGTTCATAATCATAACCCAGACATTGACCATCAATACTCCTAAAACTAAATTAAAGGTCCCCTTTTATGAAATTATAATTCTTGGTATTTTGTACATGCATCTCATCTAAATTGAAAAATCACATCCGTTTGCAATAAATACGTATCAAAATATTTTTAAAATAATATTTACCCCAGGTATTCATGTCCAAAACAGTCTGCTAAGCTCCGCCCCCTTTTAAACCCCGAATTCTCGTTCCGCGAGCATGATTGACGTGTGATGTCACAAACCGACATTGCCGATGCTTGTTTACAATATTGCCTATGTATTACATGTGCAAACTAACTTGCTGTTGTGTATACCACCTCGAAAACCACCTTTAAAGCGAAGTATGCCGCAACGCTGCGTTGTTGCAGGTTGCAGTAACACCACAAAGGAGGGTGTCAGTCTACATTTATTCCCGAAAGACCCAAATATAAGAAGGAAATGGACCGCAAAAGTAAAATTAACTCGCGCCCATTGGAAGGGGCCGAGTGAGCACAGTGTTGTGTGCTCCGAGCACTTTTGTGCGGAGGACTTCGTCGATAGCACGGGGCTGCGTATGGCATCAAGAAGAGGCCGTCCCTGAAACAAGTTTGATCATACATGTATCAATAATATGAAATTTGGCGACTCTGAGCTTTACCTCACAAGCACCTCTCTCAATTGGTCTTTACTATTAAAAATGATTTTTTTTGTTCTTGATGAAGAAAAAGATCTTTCTCCATAAAGAGTGTTATAAAAATGTTTATCATGGTAGAGTGGAAACTCAGTATAAAGAGGTCTGATACAACAATATTCCTGATATAACAAGGCAATATTTTGGTCTCAACTCTTTATATTCTTTTTTTTAAAAACTGATATAACGAGATTCTGGATTTAACCAGGTAATTTTAATAGTCCCAAGGACCTCGTTATACTAAGTTTCCACCGTATATTTAATATTGATTTTTGTTACCACCCTGAATGTAGTGAAAATGTAACGGGCAATTTTCAACCTACAACCCCCCCCCCCCCCCCCCCTCCTTCGGCAGGAAAAAGGGGTATACATCACAGTTACAGGTTGATTCCTACTTCTCTACCTTATACATGTAGTTCATTTGACAGAAAATCTGTTTTCCAATGATTCCCTCTCTCTCTTTCACCATTTCTTCTCTTGTGCTTTCCCTCCCTCTTTATGCCCAAAATTCTCCACTTTCACACATCTTCCCTCAACTTTTTTATCTCTCCCTTTTTCCCCCAATGATTCCCTCTCTCTCTATTTCTTCCCTTGTGCTTTCCCTCCATTTCTCCCTCTTTATGCCCAAAATTCTCCACTTTCACACCTCTTCCCTCAACTTTTTTATCTCTCCCTTTTTCCCCCAGTGATTCCCTCTCTTTTTCACTATTTCTTCTCTTGTGCTTTCTGTCTCCCTTTCTCCTTCTTTTTGCCCAATATTCTCCAATTACACACATCTCCTCTCAACTTTTTATCTCTCTTTTTCTTTTTCCATTCTGCCAATTGTTGGTTTTGATCTCATTCACGCACTCACACCTTTCTTTTCAATTGTTAGTTTCATTCACGACAAGCCTTGCATAGTAAATGTGTTTGAGCTCTTCCAGAGATGACAAAAATATTCAATTGATTTGAAATATATTATTACTTCTGGAAAAATGTAGATATAGATGTTGTATCCAGGAAATGGTTGTCTTACAATTGAACATCAAAGATTCAATAGGAGAATGCCCACCCCCCCAAAAAAAAAACATAACAAAACAAAAACAAAACTGATTAGCTTCCAAAGTGTGTTTCATTAACATATTAAACAACAAATGCCATAAAAAATAACAGACCTCATATGCCATTAACAATAGAGTTATCATTCTTGACTGAGATACATGCATCTTTACAACATCAATTACAAAAAATGCTCTGGGCAAATACTTAGATGTGAACTCAGTTACCCAATTCCAATTTTATTTCTGACAGTGAAAATGAATATTCAAAATAAGCCTCCTAGACTCCTCTTTTCCTCTGATACTTGAAGCAAAAACAGCAATAAAATTTTTACCACATTGTCACAGTGTAGCACACCCTCATGTAATAAACCCAACTTTCAGGGAAACTGATATCCATGTATAGGAATTAAATATCATGAAAAGATAGACTGAACAATGACGTACTAGCATTTTTAACATTTCTTATAAACAGTTATATACATGATAAATGTATATGCTATCTAAGCGTTATCAAGTTAACAACTAGACCAACATATATAAGTACATAATAATAAATACAACAATAAATCAAATGAAAGAAGAAAAAAAAAAACTGTAGAAAAAATTTTGTTTGAAAAGAAATATGATGTGAAGCAACAATAATGATGATCACATGAATGACCCGATTAAATAAAAGATGTTTGCCAGTCATTAGTACTGAATATTTTTTTCTTTCAAATAATGACTTTGTGTAAATGTTTACACTGATGGAACAACAGTTCTGATACATAAATATTTTTAAAATGTTCAATTCTACTATCACCTTTGCATAATGTTGAGATTTGTGCATGTCATATCCAAGCCCCAGTAAAAAAAAAATATGAGAATAATGGTTGCATAGCTTAAATTAAAGTTCCACAGAGCTGCTCTCCCTTTTGATTTTTTTGCAAAGGTTAAAAAATATATATACATACAGTAAACTTTGAAAAGAAAATACCCTAAAGAGGTAAAATGCAGGGAATATTTCCAATTTAAAAAAATTATCTTTGAAAATCTATCTTAGAACAGTAATAAAAATCTCAGTAATAAGGTGGAAGTAAAACATATAATATTTATTTTTCTGTAAACATAGATCTTGACAAGGTGGGGGAAAAGATAACAGCAAAATTGTATGTAGGTCTACGCCTCTTCAAAGCCCCTGTTCTGTTCTGATCCAGGATTGAGTAAAAGAGGGGGCACAAAAATGAAAGTTTGTCAAAAGGTAGACCCGTATTTTTCTGGTCTCGCCAGCTTCTCGAAAAGTCGCTCAGTGAGGGGGGGGGGGGGCAAAAAAAGAAATTCGCCAAACCTTCAAAAATCGCTCAGTAAGGGGTTATTGGGGTCCAGTTTCCCCTCCATAATTCCCTGACAAGCAACAAAAAAAAATCATACTTCTCTTCCAAAAGGGGGGGGGGGGGGGGGGGACCGGGCCGGCTGTGCCCCTGGATCCGCCAATTGTTCTGATGGAAATGCTGCACGGATTCTTGTCACGGCACAAGATGGGAGAGGAACACGTCCTGCCCTGCCTGGCTTTCCTATAAAAGATTTTTTTTTTAAGAGTACAAAGGAAACTATGATTAGACAACTTCAAAACAATGCACAGTGTAGTCTATGATGTAGGTGATAGTGAGGTAACTTTTACTTTGAACTTCACAAATAAACAATAGAAGATTAGCTAATAATTTAGTTGTCAACACCGCAGTGTAAAATGTTGTGATGGGGAAAGAGGAAACAAACGTTAATCTGCACATAGGACAAGAAAATACATGTACACTGCAAATAGAATAATCTTCCTCTATTTACATTAAGGCTAAAACATTATTTTCTTTTATAGAATATCGTAATATTAATTTCATAAGGAGCCAAATTGGCATTTTGCATCCAAACTGCTTTATATAATACAGGAATACTGCAGTAAGGATTAAAACAAAAAATATGGTGTACTCACTGATTTTCAGTTGCATCCTGCCTTGCCTGTCCGCCATACTGCTGTCGATACAAATAGTAAGCAGTTTCCATCACATACCGCTCCATGCAGACACACTGGATGAAACCCTGGGTGGAGAAGAAGAAGAAGAAGAAGATCATATCTATTGTCAACTATAACGGTACCTACACTTACTTAGTGTAGCAGCACAAAGAAAACAAGCAAGATAACAGGAGAGCTAAGAGTTTTCTGGATATCAATGTTAGAATTTACTAGAATCAAACGCTACCACCCCATGCACCAGTAAAACTGCCCAAGCGCAAGCCCAGGCAGGGTCAGCAGGCGAACAACCAAACGGCGCGGCGTGTACCCCGGCCCTGCGCACATCGAGCTCACTGCCTCGATCAGCGAAGTATCAGCTCAGCCTCTCGGGCAATTTGCAAGCGTAAACAAGATTCATAATACGTGGATATGCGTTAATTAAACTTTAATCGGTAATTTATTATCAAAAAATAATTACCAATTGTTATTCCCAAGTCTCCCGTCGATATCCTCTCCGTTATTAAAATCAGGGACGTCTCTGTCATCATCGGAATCTTGCCCAGAATCCGACATGTCTGGCTCAAACATAGTATACGGCCGGGCCCCTAATTCCTCTTCAATTTCTTCTGGGACTTGATGCTCCAAATCTGATCCTGAATAAGTGTCCTGGCTGAAGAAGATGATGCCATCGTTGATGTAGGATTTTGTCTTTAAAAAGCTAAAATGAAGGGCTGAAATGGCACGAAGTCGAAGGGATCTACACAAAGCTCAATAGCCATAACACACACACATCGATACTGATCCAGCTTGTGTAGAGTCGAGCGTTCTGTGGGTGACGTCACATGACGTCATCGATCGCTGGACCGATTTTCCAAAATTTTTAGGGGCGTTCCCAGTTATTTTTTTATTTTCAAGGTTACAGATTAATGAATGGAATTCAGGTAATATGATTGACAGATCTGGATTCACAGTAGAAAAGTCTATTAAATGAAGTTTAATTCCATAAAAGGGGACCTTTAACTTTCACCTCTTTTTGTAATTTTAAGGTGTATAGGTGTCACCATGCATACATTAAAAAAACTATATATAAATAATGTTGGTTTGCATGATTAAGGGTGCATAAGAATCGTAGGATTTGTACTGCAAATTTGTTTTTGTGTATGTACATTAGTGGGTTTGTCGTGGGTACAGGAATAGGCTACCATATCAGACAGGAAATACAAGAACATGTACAAGTATTAAAACTCTAGACTTGACTACAAAAATCCATGTTGACTTTACTCTACTCGACTCGCCACTTTGCGTTGACTCGACTCGAACGTGATAGAATATGACTCGACTCGACTCGAGACTTGACTCGTGACTCGAACTCCTACTAACTCGACTTGACTCGGGACCCCCCCCCCCCCTTGACTTGACTCGACTCGACTACAACACTGCAATAAAGCATTGAATCACAAACGAGAATTCAACTTTTATGGCTTGACCCACATTCGTTGCATCAGCCAAAACCTGGTATACTACAGGGAGATTTTGAAGACACTTTTTAAAACCCTAGCGGCTCAGTCATCCGTGATGAGGTATCAGTGGATAGAAAACAAGTTCCTCTTCACCATGACATAAATTTTAAGGTCACGTTGGTTATATCTCTTTTATTAGAAGCTATCAAATATAAGTATACTCTTTTATATATGCACTCTAGAGAGATAGAGAGTAGAAAAGGAGAGCAAAAGAGAGACACACTGATATGCTTACAAGTGCAGTAGAGGAAGTGAGAAAATTCAATAAACTAGAGGGGGTAGAATGAAGAGAAATAAGTATCTACTATCCTCATGTTATAACTGATATACCTTGTAGATACCTTTGATTTGGGTGAAAAATCAACCATTGTAGAAAAGAACTTGTCGTCTAGTTCTACACTGTAAAGTGTCAATGATCGTAGATTTTGCATGGAGAAGAGACCTCTGGCGTATTGCTGAGATGCAGAAGGACCTAACCTGGCGTGAAGATGACTCAGCTTCTCAATCTGGTGTTACGAAAAAAGAGAAAAATCGTATGATTATTTTACAGATTACCAATGTACAACATATATTGATTCATCACTGTTGATGGGATAGCAAAAATATGCATGTGTTCAAGTACAGATTTGAATTAAAAATATATAGAGACACAGAAAGAGAGATAGAGAATGGAAAAGAAGCGAAATGAGAGAATGGAAAAGAAGAGAAAAGAGAAACAGAGAGGGAAGTGCTAATAAATGACGAGAATAGACTAGCGGGGGTAGAATGGAGAGAAATTAGTACTTTTCCTCATGTGACAAAAAAAATTATTAGTGTGTACAGTGTGGATCAATAAAAAGTATACCCAACTTTGATAGTTTTTAATTAAAAAGGTATAACCAATATGACACTGAAACTTAATACATGGTGAAAAGTAACTTGTTTTCTGTCCAATGATACCTCAATCATGACTTTTCTGCCACCAATGACTGAGCACCTGCGTTTTTAAACTGTGTTGTCAAAATCTCCTTGTACCAAGTTTGGGCTGATGCAACGAATGTGGGTCAAGCCTCATGAATGTTTTACTTTAGTCTAAAATCCTTTTAGAAGTTTTCTTGTGCTTCAATGCTTCATTGTTTAAAGCGATCTAGCGTACCTAAGCTATCACGACCTTTTCAATCCATATTTACAACAGCCTTCTAACTTCTCGTATTATATGATGATGAAAAAACTTGCTGCATTGAACCATTCTTGATAACACTGTCCTCCAACAAGTATCTACAACTAAATTCTTAGGAATTGTACCGGTAATCGACAATAAACCTGGAAACCGCAAATTGACAATAAATGTAAAACCATCTCCCGTAATATTGGAGTTATTAACAAAACTGAAATATTTCCTTCCTTCTCCCACTCTACTCACATTGTATTACACTTTGATATTACCATATAAATTATGGTATATTACCATGGGTTTGTGCAGCACAAGCACAATTGAATAGAATATTTCTCCTTCAAAAAAAGGTACTTAGAATTATTTTTCAGGCAAATTACAGATCTCATACTGATATTTTATTTTTCGAAAATAACATCCTCAAGGTGAAGGACATTCATCATTTCCAACTAGGCCAATTTATGTATAAATTAGGTAAAAATGAACTCCCTGCCATTTTTAACGATATGTTTCGAAAGAACACCACCATACATAACTAGAAATATCACTGAAGATGATTAATACCCCCGCCCCGTGACAACAGCCTTTCTTGACTTTTGGTCGAAAACTGAGGAAGTAGTTCGATCCGCAAGATTTTTCCCTGATTTACTGCCATAGATATGCCGTTTCCATGGCAACGCAGCTTCCGACACATCCAAAAAATATGTCATGCACATCTTCCCACCAAGACCAATGTGTGTACCAAATTTCTTGACTTTTGGTCGAAAACTGAGGAAGTAGTTCGATCCGCAAGATTTTTCCCTGATTTACTGCCATAGATATGCCATTTCCATGGCAACGCAGCTTCCGACACATCAAAAAAATATGTTGTACACATCTTCCCAGTAAGACCAATGTGTGTACCAAATGTCATGAGCTTTGGTCGAAAACTGAGAAAGTAGTTCGATCCGCAAGATTTGCAACAGACCGACCGACCGACCGTCAGACCGACCGACCGACCGCCCAACCGTTGACTGATTCCTATATGATTCCAATCAAACTTCGTTTGGCAGGGGTATGAATATCCAACGAGACAAGGTAATGCTTACCACCTACTTCTAACAAGAATACTCTTTGCACAAAACGCCTTTGTTTTTTTCAGGTTCCACGTATTGGAACTCTTTAGATAAAAGAAATTAAAGAATCCCCTAGTCTTAAACAATTTTAAACGTGAACTTAAAAAATATCTGCTCAGCCTATATACCCCCTCCAAACAGGTCAAGCCTAATACCAAATAAAAATTGAACATTCACCCTTTTCATGCTTTTCTGTGAACACGTGCCTATCGACCTTGTTTTTGCTCCTGCTCCCAACCTCTTTTCCTTTCCATTTTCCTGTCTTTTCACTCTTCCTCTTTGTTTTCCTAGAAACCTATGGTGGCATACTGTGTCTTTTTCTTTTAATTTCGCCACCATTTATCCAATTATTATAATTCTGTTTTACGTATTTAAGTCTTTGGGGCATGCATCATACAAGCATTGCTTTCTTAGCATGCCCCCTCCGTTTCATTGTATATGTTAGGTCAATAATGATCCTTTGTGTAAATTATTTTTTGTACTCTTCTTAGTACCATTTATCTTTGTATGTTAGTTTGATCGATATGTATCATGTATAATTATTTTGAAACGGAAATAAATCAAATCAAATCAATTCAAATGATGAGAAGCGTCTAGTTTAAAAGTTGCGCTAAAAAGCGAAAGGTGCAAACTAGAAATGTCCATTGCCGCGCAATGCGAATGTATCCCCAGGCACTGGCAGCGATTTGAAGGCGGGACAAAGAACCTCCCCCCTCCCCTCCCTCAAACAAAAGGATGGCGTAGAGATTGCCGCCATTGGCCCGGACTATTGTTAACACTAGGAGCAGCATCACCAAAACAATGTGTGTAGATTAGAGTATAATGCATCTCTATAGAAAATTCGAAAGAAATCTGTCAAGAAATGTGACCTCAGAGCGCACACAAGATATCCACTAAAATATGACCTTTGACCCTATAAAGGACGGAACAATGAGGGCAGTATCACCAAAAAGTAAAGATGTGTAGATTATACCAAGTTACATCTCCATGGGAAATTTGAAAGAAATCCATCAAGAAATGTGGCCTACAGAGTGCACTCACACCATTCTCCAAAGTATGACCTTTGACCCTATAAAAGACGGGACACTGGTGGCAGCATCACCAAAAACTATAGATTTTTAGACTACACCAAGAGACACTTTCATGCAAAATTTGAAGGAAATCCGTCAAGAAATGCAGACGTAAGAGTGCACGAAATGGGCAAATGACCTTTGACCCTATAAATTTTTTTTTTTTTTTTTTTGGTTGAGATAGTGGTGAGTGCACCTTACAGCTGACTCCCACTGCTCTCCTCAACTATCACTCTCCCTTTCAGTTTCAGCTGGAATTTTGATTTAAGTTTATTACCAGTCTGATTGTACTGGCTTACTGACACCACAGGACAACTTTGGAGCCCAAACTCTGCCACAGTACTGCATGGACTTGGAGGAGCCATAACTCCACAACAGTCCATTGTGATTCACCCAAGTGTGCTTTGATCACAATGAAGCATTTCACCATGAGCCTCCTCCTTTCACTGGTTCTTTTGTGTTTGTCCAACACCCTGAATGAGGACATTGCTTCTTCATCTATTCATGCTTGGCCAGTGAACAGAGGCCATGACCACCACTGTCATCACTACACAGGGAAGAGGATTTTATACTACGGCAACTAAACCAGCACATTTCGCACCGAGTTGACAAAAGCTGGTGATGTACATCCCAATCCTGGCCCTGGTGAAAACGCTGAGGATCATGAGGTTTCTGCAACACCTTCTGCACAGTGCGTAACACAAAGTATCAACCGAAGAGTGTCTTATGGCAGACTTGAACTCTTCGACCTACGCTGCATTCAACGTACTGACCCAGGCACTTGGAAGACAATCAAGACACTTGGGATCTCGAGGAGATACCTTAGCCACAGAGGCAGCAAAGGAGGCAGACGCAGACTAAGGCACGCTGAAACAATCAACAAGGCTTCCCAAGATCCTCTGGTCCCACCTCTGGGCTCCGGATAATGTCATATGGTTCTCTGGAATGCTAGATCCCTGAATAACAAGATGCATATGGTGTCAGACATGGTAATCTCACAACATGTGGATATCTTAGCACTCACTGAAAACATGGCTCACAGGAGATGCTCGTGATGGCCGGATCTTGTGCGATTTCTCCAACGACCTCCCATCTCACCATTTTATTCATTCACCGAGAATGAAGAGATCAGGAGGTGGTGTTGGTATATGCCTTCATCAAAGCTTTACTATTCTCGGAAAGGACGTTGGAACTCTTGAATCTTTTGAACACCTCAACGTTCTCATCTCGGCCGAACGTCAAAATCCTCTTCGCCTGGTGGTAATCTACAGACCGCAGAAAACTATAGACCGACGATCAACATCTTCCATCTTTCTGGATGAATTTGCTACATTTCTTGACGGATTGGCATCTGAATCCAACCATCTTGTGATCTGTGTATTTTAGGTTAAGTTTATATGAAATTGAATTGTAAGCGCCTTGAGCACCCTATGGGTGGATATGTTTTTGCGCATTATAAGTGTCTATATTATTATTATTATTATTATCTGTGGTGACTTTAATTTTCATGTGAACGATGATAAAGATCGAGATGCACTTCTGTTTCTCGACTTGATTTCATCAGCTAATTTGATCTAATGTTCATTCATCACATTTGCTTCCTTCTGACCACTCATCCGTCAGCTGCCATCTTAACATCAAGAAGCCAGATCCAATGAAGGTTGACATTAGTTTTCGCAAACTGAAGGATATTGACATCTGAGTTTTCCGTGAGGATATTCTCGAGTCTGAAGTTTTATAAGTCACCTGTCTCTGATCTTGACCAGCTAGTTCTTCAATATAACAGGGTACTTCAAGCTCTTCTGGATAAGCATGCCCCTCTGATTACTAGATGTGTAACTGCCAGGCCGCACTCACCATGGTATACTGATGATCTTCGAAAGAGTAAGCAGATGGTAAGACAGTTGGAGAGAAGATACTGTCACTCCAGAACCGAAATTGACCGCCAGATCCTGAAGGATGAATGTCATATCTATAGCAACCAACTCGCCAAGGCTAAAATAGAGTATTACACTGAACAGCTTGATGACTGTGATACTCATCAACTCTTTCAAAGAGTCTCTCGTTTGACTTCTACCTCTGCAAGGAGGGTCCTCCCACATCAGGGGCGTATCCAGGGGGGGCGCAACAGGCGCGCGCCCCCCCTATTGGCCGTCGTAAAAAAAAAAAATCCTCATACCAATTGAAAATATTGTTCATTAAATAGGCTTCAAAATTGGTCACATATAGCACTATTTTGCATCTCAGCCCTTCTTCAGAAGCAAAAATTTTCCAAAGACCCCTCCCCATGACGGCCATCAATAATTCCTGGCGCCCCCCCTATTGGGAAATCCTGGATACGCCACTGTCCCACATGATGACGACCCTCATGAATCTCTTCCTGATCGTTTTTCCAATTTCTTCAGCAACAAGATTGATGTCCTGGTCAGGTCTCTTGAGAATCTTCCCTTGAACAATCTTGCTCACATCAGTTTTCGAAGCACTCGGCAACGTTTTAATGCTTTCTCTCCTGTATCGCAGGGCCAAGTTCAGAGAGTTATCAAAGAGTCTCGATCAACTTCCTGTCGACTTGATCCAATCCCTATTTGGCTACTTAAGAACTGCATCAATGAGTTAACTCCTGTTATTACATCCATTGTCAATGCTTCCCTCATTGATGGCCATTTCCCTGGTTTTCTCAAGAATGCTCATGTAACTCCACTCTTGAAGTCACCGGAGCTGAGTCCTGATGACCTAAAGAGCTATAGACCGGTCTCTAATCTTCAGTTCCTTGGAAAGATTGTAGAGAGACTTGTGTTAAAAAAAATTCAGGAATACAATTGGAGCACAATCTATATTCTGGATGATACTCCTGTACAATGTTCTATAGGTTCTAGAAACCTGGGTATCATATTTGACATTAATCTATCTTTGAAGACTCACGTGAATAATGTTTGCAGATCAGCCTTGTATGCTCTGCATAAAATTTTAACCTTTAACTAATATATTTTTGTACATCTGAAACTGTTCCTTTCTTTCTCCTCTTTCCTTTTCTTAAGCATATAGAGACATTTTTTGTGATAACCGCTATAGAAATATGGTAAATTATTATTATTATAAAGGACGAAACAATGAGGGCAGCATCACCAAAAAGTATAGATTTGTAGATTATACCAAGATATATCTCCATACAAAATTTGAAAGAAATCCAAGAAATGTGGCCTGCAGAGTGCACTCACGCCATGCCCTGAAGTATGACCTTTGACCCTATAAAAGACGGGACGCTGGTGGCAGCATCACCAAAATCTATAGGTTTTTAGATTACACCAAGAGACACCACGCAAAATTTGAACAAAATCCGTCAAGAAATGCAGAAGAGTGCACAAAATGGACAAATGACCTTTGACCCTATAAAGGACGGAACAATGAGGGCAGCATCACCAAAAAGTAAAGATGTGTAGATTATACCAAAATACATCTCCATACAAAATTTGAAAGAAATCCATCAAGAAATGTGGCCTGCAGAGTGCACTCACGCCATGCCCTGAAGTATGACCTTTGACCCTATAAAAGACGGGACACTGGTGGCAGCATCACAAAAAACTATAGGTTTTTAGATTACACCAAGAGACACCTTCATGCAAAATTTGAACGAAATCCGTTGAGAAATGTGACCACCAGAGCGCACACAAGAGTGCACACAAGACATCTATCAAAATATGAACATTTGACCCTATAGAAGACAGAACATTGGAGGCAGCATCACCAAAATCTATAGGTTTATAGATTATACCAAGAGACACCTTCATGCAAAATTTGAACAAAATCCGTTGAGAAATGTGACCGCTAGAGCGCACACAAACTATCCCCCAAAATATGGCCTTTTACCCTATAAAAGACGGAACACTGGGGGCAGCATCACCAGAAATTATAGGTGTCCAGATTTTACCAAGATACACCTCCATACAAAGTTTGAAAGAAATCCGTCGAGAAATGTGACCGCTAGAGCGCACACAAGAATGTGACGTGACGGCGGCGGCAGAACGCTGCTGAAGTATCCTCCAGCATTCTGCTGGGGCATACAATAAAAAGACTAAAACGTCATAAGAATTCACACTCACCCCGATAGAAAATAACATGTATGAGTTTGCGCGAAAGATAGATGCCTGACAATGGATTATTATCTATCGCTAAAGATAGGAAGTGTATTTAGTCATCCAGGCCATGCCTTTATTTAGACCTGGTTTCTTGTGTACTTAACAATCATTTTGATTTTTTTGATGTCCTTCAAATGATGCAAGACTGTCTCTGATAATGCAGCATTGCAGGTCGTTAATTGAATGTCCAGCAGTATTGAAATGCTCCGCGACTGGGTGTTGAAAATTACGGGAAATACTACTTTTGTGGTTGTTGAACCTTTCCCTGAATTTGATAGTTTCTCCAATGTAAAAAGCATTTGAGCATTTTCCAAATTTGATAGCTTAGACAGCATTTATTACATCACAGTTAAACTAAGAGGGTCTGATTTTGCAGTTTTCTGAGAGCTTGATATTTTCATTGAGGATCACGTGCTAAAAAAATTGGCACCTAAGCTTGTTTTACCGCATTGTTTATTACCCCCGTGAAGCGAGCAGCTAATTTGTGTAGTCAGCAAGCGTCTGAGAGTTTGGGGTTGGGGTTGTCTTTGTGCGTGTAGTGGTGGCTTGAGCAAATTTAGGTGCCAATTTGGGATCTTGTTGGAGCATGGGCCATTCATGGCGAATGCTCTTGGCAAGGGAGCTAACTTCTGGGTGATAGTTTAGATTATCACATGGACTGAAACAAGGTCAAGTGAAAGCTTACATGTAGATGCACTGGATCACTGTAAACAATAAAGCATTGAATCGCCAAAGAGAATTCAACTTTTATGGCTTGACCCACATTCGTTGCATCAGCCAAAACTTGGTACAGGAAGATTTTGATGACACTTTTTAAAAACCCTGGTGCTCAGTCATCCTTGGCAGAAAAGTCATGAATGAGGTATCAGTGGATAGAGAACAAGTTCTTCTTCACAATGACATAAATTTTAAGGTCACGTTGGTTATATCTTATTTAATAGAAGTTATCAAATATAAGTATACTCTTTTATATATGCACTCTAGTGAGATAGATGCAGAGAGAGTAGAAAAGGAGAGCAAAAGAGAGACAAAGTGATATGCTTACAAGTGCAGTAGATGAAGTGAGAAAATTCAACTAGAAATGTGCATTGCTGGGGCCGCGCAATGCTAAATGTATCCCCCGGCACTGGCAGCGATTTGAAGGAGGGACAAAGACCCTCCCCCATCCCCTCCCTCAAACAAAAGGATGGTGTAGAAATTAGATGCGTAGGTTTCACTAAGACACATCTTCATATAAAATTTGAAAGAAATGTGTTGAGAGATATACCAAGATACATCTCCATACAAAATTTGAAAGAAATCCATCAAGAAATGTGGCCTGCAGAGTGCACTCACGCCATGCCCTGAAGTATGACCTTTGACCCTATAAAAGACGGAACACTGGTGGCAGCATCACCAAAAACTATAGGTTTTTAGATTACACCAAGAGACACCTTCATGCAAAATTTGAACGAAATCCGTCAAGAAATGCAGAAGTAAGAGTGCAAGAAATGGAAAAATGACCTTTGACCCTATAAAGGACGGAACAATGAGGGCAGCATCACCAAAAATTAAATATGTGTAGATTATACCAAGATACATCTCCATACAAAATTTGAATGAAATCCATCAAGAAATGTGGCCTGCAGAGTGCACTCACGCCATTCCCTGAAGTATGACCTTTGACCCTATAAAAGACGGAACACTGGTGGCAGCATCACCAAAAACTATAGGTTTTTAGATTACACCAAGAGACACCTTCATGCGAAATTTGAACGAAATCCGTCAAGAAATGCAGAAGTAAGAACTGCAGAAGAGTGCAAGAAATGGACAAATGAGCTTTGACCCTATAAAGGACGGAACAATGAGGGCAGCATCACCAAACAGTAAAGATGTGTAGATTATACCAAGATACATCTCCATACAAAATTTGAAAGAAATCCATCAAGAAATGTGGCCTGCAGAGTGCACTCACGCCATGCCCTGAAGTATGACCTTTGACCCTATAAAAGACGGAACACTGGTGGCAGCATCACCAAAAACTATAGGTTTTTAGATTACACCAAGAGACACCTTCATGCAAAATTTGAACGAAATCCGTCGAGAAATGCAGAAGTAAGAGTGCAAGAAATGGAAAAATGACCTTTGACCCTATAAAGGACGGAACAATGAGGGCAGCATCACCAAAAATTAAACATGTGTAGACTATACCAAGATACATCTCCATACAAAATTTGAACAAAATCCGTTGAGAAATGTGGCCTGCAGAGTGCACTCACGCCATGCCCTGAAGTATGACCTTTGACCCTATAAAAGACGGAACACTGGTGGCAGCATCACCAAACACTATAGGTTTTTAAATTACACCAAGAGACACCTTCATGCAAAATTTGAACGAAATCCGTTGAGAAATGTGACCGCCAGAGCGCACACAAGAGTACACACAAGACATCTATCAAAATATGACCTTTGACCCTATAAAAGACGGAACACTGGGGGCAGCATCACCAAAATCTATAGGGTTCCAGATTTTACCAAGAGACACCTTCATACAAAATTTGAACAAAATCCGTTGAGAAATGTGACCGCTAGAGCGCACACAAACTATCCCAAAAAATATGGCCTTTTACCCTATAAAAGACGGAACACTGGGGGCAGCATCACCAGAAACTATAGGGGTCCAGATTTTACCAAGATACACGTCCACAGGAAGTCTGAAAAAAATTCGTCGAGAAATGTGACCGCTAGAGCGCACACAAGAATGTGACGCGGCGGCGGCGGCGGCGGCGGCGGCGGCGGCGGCGGCGGCGGCGGCGAAACGCTGCTGAATCCAAAGTATCCTCCGGCATACTGCCGGGGATACAATAAACTAGAGGAGGTAGAATGAACAGAAATAAGTATATACTATCCTCATGTTATAACTGATACCTTTGATTTAGGTGAAACATCAACCATTGAAGAAAAGAACTTGTCGTCTAGTTGCACACGTTTCAGTGTCAATGATCGTAGATTTGGCATGGAGAAGAGACCTCTGGCATATTGCTGAGATGCAGAAGGACCTAGGTCATTTAGGTTGGCATGGATCAGCTCCTCAATCTGGTGGTAAAGAGAATAATCATATGATTATTTTACAGATTACCAATGTACAACATTTCATTCATCACTGTTGATGGGATGGCAAAAATATGCAGAGAATGGGAAAGAAGAGAAAAGAGAAGCAAGAGGGAAGTGCTAATAAATGATGAGAATAGACCAACGTGGGTAGAATGGAGAGAAATTAGTACTTTTCCTCATGTTACAATTAAAAAAAAAAAGTATTAGTGTGTACAGTGCGTATCAATAAAAAGTATACCCAACTTTGATAGTTTCTAATTAAAAAGCTATAACCAATGGGTGATTTTAAGTTCGGTGTTGGTGTTGGTGTTGAGATCGTGAATTGGGCTGCTGATTCTATCCAAAACACCGAATTTGGGTTTATAAAAATAATACCAATCACATTACTGATAGCTCAACACCTAGTGAAGTCAATCCCAGCACCAGCTTCATTTCAGGTTCAGTGTTGTGGCTGGTGCTAGTTATTCCCCAACACCAACACCAGCTTTAGGCACAGAACTTGAATTCACCCATGTGACATTGAAAGCTATTTCATGGTGAAAATTATCTTGCTTTCTGTCCAATGATACCTCATTCATGACTTTTCTGCCACCAATGACTGAGCACCAGCATTTGTCAAAATCTCCTTTTACCAAGTTTGGGCTAATGCAACAAATGTGAGTCAAGCCACATGAATGTGTTACTTCAGTCTAAAAACCTTTTGGGCAATTCCATGGGAAGGTGGACATGACACTAAAATTTCAAGTTTATCATATTACAAAGAAATCTTTTATTATGATTTACCCATATGTTGAAATTAAAGAAACAAAAAGAATTACAGCAATTGGCTGAATATTTTCTGAGATACACCTACAAACATTGCAGAGATTTTTAGTTGTCCAAACTGCTAAAATTAATGTGCTTAACTTAGTTTGTTTCCTTCAATGGAAAAATATTGCTAACACTTCTATTAATTCAATTTAGACAAGCAAACTGGGTCTACTCCAGTCCCTAAGAGGAAATTTCTACACTACCTACCTTTCAAAATATTTCAGCATCACATGAAAGTTACCCACTTGAGCCATGTAATGCAAGTTACCAACACAATTGTTCTACATGCTGTATGTCTTCATTTTACTATCTGCAAAATTGTGCATCTGTAAAAATACTTAAAACAAGATACAGCGCCAACAGAATAGTTGTATGCTATCAATTTGTTCCAGGCTTTTTGAATGGACATAATGTAACGCGAGTTACCAATATAATTATGCTTCCTGCATTTTACCAGGTTCATTATTTCTCAACCTTTATATTTGTTAATTTATAAGTCATAACCCCCTATCAATTCAAGGTAGGAAAAGTTTTGTCAAGATTGTCTAGTATGATGAGACTTTGCCAAAAGCGGCTCCCATAGAATAGACCATGTCCTTTTTTGTAACGCAAGTTACCAAAATTAAACGATTCAAGAATCTCAATATGTTTGTCATATGTTTTTCTTTTTTGATTTGATTAGATGGTCTATGTCTACCCTACCCATGTTGGAAAAAGTAACTTGTACATCATAACAGTTACAAAGATATGGGCACATTATCCTGTAAATGTACCCATTATTTGTAACGTGAGTTACCATGGAATTGCCCCTTTAAAAGTATTTTTGTACTTCAATGCTTCATTGTTTAAAAACGATCTAGTGTATCTTAAAGCTATCACATGACCTTATTTCAATCCATATAATAATCTCAGTTTTATAACAGCCTTCTAACTTCTAGTATTATATGATAATTAAAAACTCGCTGTATTGAACCATTTCACCTGCACAAGGTGCATATTAGAGGTGTTTTTCTCAAATAGCGCATGAACTGAAAGGTTTATTGACTATAAAGACTGAAAAAATAGAAGGAACGACACATGTGTTGAGAAATAACAAGGTAACTGATAGTAGGCTTTCATTAAAAATGTATCTTCCCAATAAACCTTTCCATTTGACTCATTAGACCTTCCTTAAAATAAGGGTTGCGGATGAAACCGAGATTATCATCATGGCAAACATAATATCATAAATTTTGCTTTTAATAAGCCTTTTCTTAAGTTTGAGTTGACATTAACACTTTTTCTATTTAAATGCACAAAATCAATTGAATTGAATTGAATTTATTAAACATCACTGACTGAGTGAAATTAGGGTATTTTAATGATAAAGCATCTAAGAATTTTTTTCTTTACAAGTTCATTTAGGGCAAAATATGAGTGTGTGTAGTTCGTCACCAATCTCTCCTTCCTCACAGTCGGTGCATATTCTAAGATGTATTGGTGTTTTCTCAGGCCTTCTGTGCCTTCCCGTTTCTGTTGCTAAATTATGAAAGCTTATTCTGAAACGGCAAATATTTTTTCGGAGTCGAAAACTTTCGATAACATGAAGATACGGGTAACCTTGCTAGTCCTAAGGACCGCTATTCATAACGCGTTACTACATGAATAGCGGTCCTTCTACATAGCGAGCAAACCATAGACAAATTACCTCGCTATTCATAAGGACTTCCGTTCATAAGGACCACTATTCATAACATGTGTCAAAGAGACTGTTCCTGCTCAATATCTGACTTAAATTTCCTATATGTTCCCAGTTTGTTCCCCTCCTCACTATTCCCTACATTACTGTACAGATCAGTGGTGAATTGGTTTTGAAAAATATCCTTCATAACAGAATTCACTTCATTTCCAACAACCCATTCACTGTCAGTTAAGTCTAACATCAAAACATTCATATTTTCTTCAATTAGTTATTTGTCTTGTTAACTAGAAATGTCCATTGCCGCCCAATGCGAATGTATCCCCCGGCACTGGCAGCGATTCGAGGGAGGGACAAAGAACCTCCCCCTCCCCTCCCTCAAACAAAAGGATGGCGTAGAGATTGGCGCCAGTGGCCCGGACTATTGTCAACACTAGGAGCAGCATCATCTAAACAATGTGTGTAGATTAGAGTATAATGCAAAATTCGAAAGAAATCTGTCAAGAAATGTGATCTCAGAGCGCACACAAGATATCCACTAAAATATGACCTTTGACCATATGAAAGACGGAACACTGAGGGCAGCATCACCAAAAACTGTAGAGGTCTAGAGTAATCTATGATGGACCTCCATACAAAATCTGAAAGAAATCAGTCAACAAATGTGTCCTCCAGAATGCATGCAACCAAAATATGACATTTGACCCTATAAAAAGCGGAACACCGGGGGCAGCATCAGCAAACACTAAAGATGTGTAGATTTCACTAAGACACACCTCCATATAAAATTTGAAAGAAATCCGTCAAGAAATGTGGAAGTTAGAGCGCACAAAAGACATATGACCTTTGACACTATAAAGGACGGAACAATGAGGGCAGCATCACCAAAAAGTAAAGATGTGTGGATTATACCAAGTTACATCTCCATGCAAAATTTGAAAGAAATCCATCAAGAAATGTGGCCTACAGAGTGCACTCACACCATTCTCCAAAGTATGACCTTTGACCCTATAAAAGACGGGACACTGGTGGCAGCATCATCAAAAACTATAGGTTTTTAGATTACACCAAGAGACACCTTCATGTGAAATTTGAACGAAATCCGTCAAGAAATGCAGAAGTAAAGAGTGCACGAAATGGACAAATGACCTTTGACCCTATAAAGGAAGGAACAATGAGGGCAGCATCACCAAAAGGTAAAGATGTGTAGATTATACCAAGATACATCTCCATACAAAATTTGAAAGAAAATCATCTAGAAATGTGGCCTGCCGAGTGCACTCACTTCATGCCCTGAAGTATGACCTTTGACCCTATAAAAGATGGGACACTGGTGGCAGCATCACCAAAAACTTTAGGTTTTTAGATTACACTAAGAGACACCTGCATGTAAAATTTGAACGAAATCCGTTGAGAAATGTGACCGCCAGAGCGCACACAAGAGTGCACAGAAGACATCAATCAAAATATGACCTTTGACCCTATAAAAGACGGAACACTGAGGGCAGCATCACCAAAATCTATAGGTTTCTAAATTTTACCAAAATACACCTCCATTAAAAGTTTCAAAGAAATCCGTCGAGAAATGTGACCGCTAGTGCATACACAAGAATGTGACACCGCGGCGGCGGCGGCGGCGGCAAAACGCTGCTGAATCCAAAGTATCCTCCGGCATACTGCCGGGGGATACAATTAAACATTCAGAACATTTGTTTTAAGAATAGTATTCAAACAAATGTCATGAAACTTACCCCAATTAAATTTGGCAACCTCCAACCTTACAATGTGAAATCCTCAGTCTGATACCAGTTATAACTTTTAAGGTATTAATGATTAAAAGTGTCAAATATTTTTTTTTAAACCTAGTGCTTGCAGTGCCACTTTTGAACTAAAATTCCTGGTATTTCAGTTTCATACACTACTTTTGCTTAGCCAACCAAATAAAGTATGTAAGCTTTGATTTGACATTTTCCAAAAATTGCATTAAAATGTGAATTTTCCTATTGACTTTGTACAGGAGGCGCTGCCGGCAGCGCCGCTTCCGGCACCACCCCTTGGTCTTCTAACTTTAGAATGTTATAACTCCAATTCTTATCCTATCAATGAAACTTTGCAGGCAAATGGAAATGTAATAGAACCTACAAAATGATACCAAATTTATTGGAATAGTTTTTATGGTTTTGAAAAAAAAATCTTATATTACTTCAGCATGATATCAAGAAAGTGTAACAGCACCACCCTTTTTTTTTTTTAGGGGGGGGGGACCAGTTCATGACACATGACCATATGTGACCCGCCGCCTCAAAACCTACAATAAGTCGCACGGACCACAACGTAGCAAAAAGCCCAAAATAGTAAATTTGCTTGGATCAGTCGATTTTCTGTTTTTGATAGAAATGAGTAGTTTTATTATCATTCTATCATGTCTCAAGTTCGTGAGTCGTAATTCGACTAAGAAATATGTTTTTGTGGCATTTTAAAATGACTCCTTTTTTTCACCCGTCGATCTAATGAATGTTTGGAGAGCTTTTGTAATACTTTCATTCAATGCCAAATTACTACTTTACCTCTAAAGGTATTAAATTGATTTTTGGAGTGAGTAATGAATAGGTCCTCCTAGAGCAGTGTGCCAAAATTCAGCCTAATCTGATAATCCCTTCATACCGGTTGCTATGGCCATTTGAATACCCAGTTTTACCTGGGCGCACAGAGAAAGCGAAGGTTTAGCACTCTTTTGTTCCGAACTTAAATGGCCATTTTCTCTGAATAGGAGTTATTGATTGCTGGTAACATACTGATTCTAAATGTATTCGAGTAGAGGAAACTGACCAGAAATATATAATGAAGTGAAAAATGAGCAAAGAAAACGGGATTCCAGCGGGACTTGAACCCGAGACCTCCGGATTGCTAGACCGGCGCTCTACCGACTGAGCTATGGAATACCCCAGTACGTGTTCGTCCCAGAAACCCCATAGTTTTCAATGCTCGTGTGGTCAGAAGCTATAGAAACCAGACATAAACCGGAAGGATCGTAATCAACTTGGGGATAAATGCGTGGGAATTTGAGGTTTTGAGGTGTCGGGTCACATATGGGATTGGTTTTGACCCACATTCATTGCTTCAGCACAAACTTGGTACAAGAGGATTTGGAAAATACTTTTTGAAATCCTGCTGCTCAGTCATCCGTTGCAGCACGGTTATGAATAAGGTATCATTGGACAGAGTATACTTGTAAGTTGCTCTTTACTATAAAATAGATTTTAAGCCCATAGAGGTTATAACATTTTAATTAGAAGCTACCAAAGTTGGGTATACTTTTTATTGACACGCACTGTATAGATACCTTTGATTTAGGTGAAACATCAACCATTGTAGAGAAGAACTCATCATACAGATGCACAGAAGCCATACACCATAATCTTAGGTTTGGCATGGAGAAGAGACCTCTGGCGTATTGCTGAGATGCAAACCCACGTAGACTGATATTATTAAAATACAGCTCCTCAATCTGGTGGCAGGACAAAAGAGAATAAACATGTGAATACTGCACCATGAACTCGGTCCATTTTTTAATTCATCACTAGTGTTTAGGATGCGAAAAGAGAGAGAGAGAGAAGTAAAAAACTTAAACCTGTCTGAAGACAGAGGGGAGGGGAGATGGGAGATAATTTAGACATAATTTACAATCAGTAAAACACCTTAGATTGGAGTGTAACATCAACCATTGACATTTAAGAAAAGAACCAATCATCCAGTTTTTCAACATCAATCTGTTGATGGATAGGAAGAGGTTCATCGTGGTGAAAGATGAAGACGAAAAGTTGATCAGTTGTCTCACAATGTGCAAATGAAGAAAGCTACGACGTTTCGACCGCTACTGCTAGTCTTCGTCAGGCAATGAGCATAGACTTTGCTGCGCGCGCGTTATCGGCGGGGGTCCGGGGAGCCCGGGTGCGTGCTATTGTTTGTCTCTACTCGGGCGCTGTGATTGGTCTGTGCCGCTGACCAATCACCGGACACGATGTCATTGTTCGGCCCCGCCGGTGCGGGGGGCGGCGCTGTCTCTAATTGGGTGCGTGCTATTGTTTGTCGCTAACTGGTTCCAACCGGTTTTTGCCGAGTGGCGCCGAATGGCTAGCAACCATTCCTCTGGGATGTCAATGCCGTTATCCCTATTAATATTGTTCGGATGCAAACGGATCTGAATCGCTTCCTTAACTCGGCGCGTATACCAATGTTTGTCGTGCGCAATGCAGCTGATCTCATCCCAGTTAGGGCGATGATCGGAGTTCCACGCATGCTCTGCGACAGCAGAACTATCGGTGCGCCTAAGCCGAACATCCCGGCGATGTTCTTGCATGCGTTCCCCAACAGGCCTACCTGTCTCGCCAATATAGACCTTGTCACAAGTCGAGCAAGGGATCTTGTAAACAACCCCATCGCGTCTGCCAGGGAGAGCGCGGTCTTTCGGACGGACCAGCTGGTTACGAATGCTGTCAGACTTAAAGACGACGCGAACGCCATGCTTCTCCAAACGCCGGCGGAGTAGGTGGGAGATCAACAAACGGAAGCACTACGGTAGATTTAAAGAATCGGTGCGGCTTTACAGGTACCCATATTACTACAGCTGCAAAGTAAGGGAGCGGAGCTGGAGACAAAAGGGGTAAAACGCCCCCTCCCGCAAAGGATTTCTCATTCCGCTCACTCGTATGTGCCAATAATTTAGTACACTAATTAAGGGCAATATTTTATGAAAATGTCCCCATAACTAGCTCGCTACGCTCGCTCGCTCTTCAGTATGCACTGAAATCAAGCAGATTGCATTAATAGTATATCAGTGTAATCCTAAAGAAAACGACAGGGTTAATGTACAAATTAAATGATCATACGACATTCCCCCACATGAATTTGCTGTTATCATTTTCATTTTTCATTATATCCTGTAAATAAGGACTTCAGCATTAGAAAGAAAGAGGAAAGAACATTTTTATTTAAAAAAAAGTTAAATGCGTAGTAAAAGGCATAGTACATAAATCTTCCTTGGAAGTGCAAAATTGTAAAATCAGCACTGATTTTCTTATTTACTATATAAATCTATATACCTACCTATTATGCCAGTAGTCTTGACTACGGGACCCCTTCGAGAATTTAACACAAATGAGTCACAATATTGTGCGCACCCCCCGTAATCCTATTGTCCCCTTCGCCACTCACGCGCGACAACACGCCACGGCCATCTTCCTCTTTTGCGAGCAACCCCAAGTAGAAACATGTTGCTTGCAAGGTGAGGGGAAGGAGGGAGGGTCATAGGTAGGTATATAGATTTATATAGTAAATAAGAAAATCAGTGCTGATTTTACAAATTTACTGCAATAAATCATATATACCTACCTATTATGCCAGACCAGCGCCAACAGACCGGGAGGCATGTTTCAAGCAGAAGGGAATAGGATTACACCGAAGATTACAAAGACACAGCGGCCTTCAAGGTGGCTGACGCAAACATAGCCTCACCTGCGGGAACATCCCTAAGGTAGCAAGAAATGAAGGAATTGGATGAACGCCAATAAGCAGCCTTCAAAATATCATCAAGCGCCACACCTTGAAACAGAGCCCAAGAAGTGCTGACACTACGAGTGTCATGAGCATGAGGCTTACTGTCAGATAAAAGAGCCTCTGTGCCAGCAGCCCTAATAGCCTCTACAATCCATCTAGAAATGGAATCAAGAGAAGCAGGAGAAAAAGGCTCTCTAGTGATCAGGAACAACTGATCATCCTTACGATAAGACTTAGTCTTATCAATATACCATTTGAGAGCCCTAACAGGACACCAAACTTTGTCCTCGCGCACTGACGAAAACCCAGAAAGCGGACAAAGAAAAATCTCAACAGGGCCAGAGGCAGCCGTTTGATTCTTGGCAATAAAAGAAGCCTTAGGAATCAATCTAACGCCTTTTCTCTCCCAGCGAACATGACCAGGAGTAAGACAGAGAGCATGAAGAGTACTGCGCCTCTGCCCAGAGGCAATAGCTACCAAAAAGAGCGTCTTAACCGTAAGATGATGAAGCGAAGCTTCACCTAACGGTTCAAAAGGAGGTTTCGCCAAGGCCTCCAGGACCTTAGGCAGACTCCAAGACGGTACTAACCTAGAACAGGGAGGACGTTTCAGAAAGAACGACCGAATCAAACCACTCAATAGCGGGGAATTGGAAATCCCCGAACCATCTGAGAAACCCGAATGAATGGCCCCAATCGCCGAACGGTAGCCTCGGATAGTAGAGATGGATCTCCCTTTGTCAAATAACGAGATTAGGAAATCCGCAATTGAACCAATAGGAGCCTTAGAAGGGGTTTGATTTCGCTCTTTACACCAAAGGAAAAAGACCGAGAGACGGGAATTATAAATTTCCCTAGTAGAAACCCTACGACTGGACATTAAAAAGTCCGCGGCTCTATCAGAGAGACCCGACTGTCTTGCGGATTCCCTGACAGGGGCCAAGCA
Source organism: Heliocidaris erythrogramma (assembly GCA_025617745.1). Lineage (NCBI taxonomy): Eukaryota > Metazoa > Echinodermata > Echinoidea > Camarodonta > Echinometridae > Heliocidaris > Heliocidaris erythrogramma. The sequence continues at coordinate 173,542 of CM046855.1, forward strand.
GTCAAATGAAGGGACTCCGGACTGTGGTGAAGAATCCCCGAGAGGGGCTGCAACACCAGATCCGCTCTTAGCGGGAGAAGGAACGGTTGAGCCCTCAGGAGGCTCATTAGCTCCGGAAACCAATTCCTCCTGGGCCAAAAGGGAGCTATCACAAGCACCCGAGCCCGATCTTCCCTGATTTTCCGCAAGACTCGCGGAATCAGTTGGAAGGGAGGGAAGGCGAATCCTTGAAGGTTCTCCCAGCTGAGGGAGAAAGCATCGAGGGCCCATGCTCCCTGATCGCGAACACGGGAGCAATACTTCGGCAGCTGGTGGTTTAGCACCGACGCAAATAGATCCACTTCCAGTGGACCTAGGCAACTGCGAATGCGGCAAAAGACCTCCGGATGGAGCATCCATTCTGATGGAAGACACCTGCCCCGAGACAGAAAATCCGCAATGAGGTTTTCCCGACCGGGGATGAAAGAGGCCACGGGTGTGATCGCCATGCGACGACACCACCTCCACAGCTGAGCTGCTAGGGCATTCAGGGCAGCCGAACGAGTGCCTCCCTGCCGATTGATATATGCCGCCACAGTGACATTGTCCGTGAGGATCAGAACTGAACGACTGAGAAGTCGACTTCTGAAATGGAGCAGGGTCAACAGAACTGCCATAAACTCCAGGACATTGATATGGGGAAGAGTCCCAAGATGAGACCAATCCCCCGCGACCGTGCTGCCATTGCAGTGTCCTCCCCACCCCAACCGAGAGGCGTCCGTCGAAACCGAGATCGACGGAAGAGGGGTACTGAAGGACTTGCCTCGCGCGAGAAACTCCTCGCTCGTCCAACAAGAGAGAAGAGACTTGATTCTTATTGGTACTGGAATCCAGACCAACAGAGAATCTTTTCCCGGCTTGAAAAACCTGAGAAGGTCTCATGAGGAGCCGGCAGTCCTCTAGAACATCGACTAGACTGGCTAGATAACCCAGAAACTGAAGCCACTGTCTGGCCTTGACCCTTCTGGCCAGCAAGAGCTTGCGAGCCGCAGAGACAATGATGAGAATCCTGTCTCGACTGGGCCGAGCCAACTGATTCCGTATGCCGAACACCGCCCCCAGAAAAACTGGGCTGCGAGTAGGAACTAACTCTGACTTTTCCCAATTTATTAGGAAACCTAAGTCTTGAGTAAGACTGACGAGCAAACGAGTCTCGTCTAACAAACGATCGCGCGACTCCGCAAGAAGAAGCCAATCGTCCAGGTAGCAAAATAGCCGAAGGCCGCGTCGCCTCAGAGAGGCCGCCAGCACAGCTACAACTTGAGTAAAAACCCGAGGGGCCGGACGCAGCCCGAAGGGAAGAGCGCGAAAACGATAAGTCTCTGAGAGGAAGGAGAACCCCAGAAGATCGCGCGAAGCGCGATGAATGGGAATGTGAAAATACGCGTCCTTGAGATCTACCGAGACCGCGTAGTCCTTCCTCTTGATCAACGGGAGAATGGAGGCGAGAGTCTCCATCCGAAAATGTACTGAAGGAATGAATTTGTTTATTCTTTTCAGGTTCAGTATCAAACAAAGTTTTCCCGAGCGCTTGGGAATAACAAAAATTGGAGAAAGGGAAAGAGACGGCCTGTCTCTTACCCTCTCTATAGCCCTCTTTTCCAACAGAGACTCGATCTCCTTTGAAGCATGAGATCGAGCCAGGGCAGACATGGGAGGTGACCGAGTTCTTATAGCCCCTCCGGGGAGCGAAGCGGAAAGATCTATGAAGAATCCGTCTCGCACGACGGAGAGAACAAACGGGTCCCCGGAGATGGCCTCCCAAGCGGGAGAAAGGAATGAAGTCGGCCACCTACCATGACTGGAAGAACAAACGCTCGGGGAAGACCATCAAAACCTAGGCTTGGCCTTAAGCGAAGCCGTCGCCTTACCACGAGAACCTCTCGAATAGCCCCTGCCACGTCCCCCTCTCCCGCGAGAAGGAGCTGGCTGCGGTTCAGAAGGCGGGACCCCAGACACACGACTGTGTTGACCCAAAGCGGGACCAGCAGGCCTCCGCCGGACAGGGGCCCGCGTCGACTTAGAGTGAGTGTGAAACTGCTTAGTCATATCCGAGACCTGCTTTCGCGCATCAATCTCTCTCTGAAAAACCGTAGCAAATTGACCACCAAAAAGCGAAGGACCCCGAGACGGAACATCTCGGAGAAGTTGAGCAATGCCCGACTCCTTAACACCCAGTGCCGAAAGAGCCAGGCTCCTGCGACGGAACGTAACCGAAGCAGCTGCAGTGGAAAGCTGTGACCACTGCAAACAAAAAAAGAGTATGCAGCAGGTCATCGATAACCAGCTTGTCACCATCAGTAACGTTCAACTCCTCCGCCCTGGACCCAAGGTCGGAGAGAAACCCTTGAAAAGCCGCCAAACGCATACCTGCCCTAACCTGGTTTTCAACATTATACCAACGCTTATCCTCCATCTTATAAGCAACGGAGGTTAGCGGATTAGTCGCCCGCAAGCGACGACCAACCTCTAAAATCTCCGGAGAGAGAGTCTTAGCTTTGAAAAAGCTGTCTTGATCTTGGGAACCGAAGGCAAAGGCCTTACCCTTAACCGTAACAGGGCGCTTAACAAAAAGCGCAGCCTCGATGCGGTCATACTCCAGCTTAAAATCCTCCTCGAGAGAAATACCCTCGGAGGAATCCTGCTGCCTGAACCAACGCGAAGTCGAACCCTGCGCGCGGGTTGACTGAAATTCAGGGAGATATTTAGACAACAAAGCAATCGCTTCCACCCCGCATAGGGCGAGCGATTGAGGCTCCGCCTGCCCAAGCGATTCAGAAACCGAAGCTTGAGAGGCCGCCTCTAACTCTGGTTCCACCCGAGTGGATTGGGACAAAGGACCGCCAACAAAGGACGCAGCAGGCGGGACCCTCCCATGGTTCAACATAAGTCTCCTCGTCTGGCGGAGCCCCGAGGGCTGCGGGAATAGGAGGCGCATGCGAACCTGACTCAGACAAAGAAGACTCAATCACAAAAGGTTGATTAGTCTCAAAGTCAGACCCCGGAATAGGGACAGAAGCAAGGGTTGAAGGAACCCGGTACAAGGGACCAACCCTGATTCTGAGCGAAAGCCCGCATCATGCTGAACATTTCAGCTTGAGAGGAACTAGCCGGGTTAGCCAGGCCAGACGGGCAAGAGGCCAGCAAAACCTTGCCCCTTTTTGCCTTTTTCTTGGCCTTCTTCTTGGCTGGCTCGACAAGAGTCGTAGCCGAAACCCTTTTCTTAGAGCGCTTATTCGGATTCGTTCGGATCCCCAAAGCCGCTTCGGAAACACGAACCGAACCCTCCGTGGAGGGACGCTCACCTCCCTCAAAGGGAGTAGTGCGCTGAGGGTATGAACCCAAAGTCTCGCACAAATTACCCATATTGGCTGAGCAAAAAGATGCGATAGCCATGGGCTGGGTGCTGCAAGCACCCAGTGCGGGGGCAGACCGAGATGACTCGGTATGTGCCCGTTGACTACTAAAGGCGTGTGAACCCGCTATTGAACCGCTAGGGAGCGGCAATAGGAGAGCACTAGTAGTCACGCACTCAGGTGAAAACACCTGTTGCTCCGAAGAGCGTCCATAATTGTTAGCTCGAGCATTCCCATCAGCTGGCAATGTAGACAGCCCGGGAAGTACTCGTTCCCCCATATGGCATCGGCCGGGGGCTAGGGTTTGAGAACCCAGACCAACATGGACTAAGCCCGTGGGCTGCCCTGCAGTAGTGGGACGCGTCTCCCCTAACGGATTTAAGCGAGTGAACGTAGCCCTCCTCCCTCCCCCATGTACCGAAGTACTCGGGAGAGTTCTGGAGGGCCGAGTCGTCTTGCTAGACGACTCTTCGGAAGAAGCAGGTCTCCGCGACCTAACTGCTTCTTCTTCCGAATTCATAACACTGCAATAAAACAGACAATAAAGTATACTTTTCAAATATGAAATACTTTAACTGAATGCAGGTAATAAAACTAAAGTTTATTTGGGAGATACGCACACAAAAAATTTTCACAGCCAAAAACCGTAAGAACAAACACCGAACCCAAAGGCTCGGTGACAAACGGAAACACCCGCAAACACACAGATATATCTACGTGGAGCTGTCAGTGAAAGCGAAAAATAAATGCCAAGAAAAGGAATCAAAAATCCCTTGCAATCGACAAGAGTGAATACTAAAACACAAAAGTACTATAATCTAAGAGAATATAGGTACCTAAAAGTGCTTTAAAGATGCGAAAAAGTGCGCCTAAAAGATACTAAAAAGACCTGATTTCAGGAGCGCTGTGACTTGACATCCTAACTCGTCGGGGGCGAGCAAGAAAGAGAAAGATGGCCGTGGCGTGTTGACGCGCGTGAGTGGCGAAGGGGACAATAGGATTCCGGGGGTGCGCACAATATTGTGACTCATTTGTGTTAAATTCTCGAAGGGGTCCCGTAGTCAAGACTACTGGCATAATAGGTAGGTATATATGATTTATTGCAGTAAATTGGCAAATCCCATTCAACATGTTCAATGACAACCAAATAGTATGTTTTAAGCGAGATACCTGTGATTGTGATGCTCTATCAACCATTCCACTGTAGAAGTCTTCACTTAGGTCTAAATCTATATACAGCTTTCTCAACTTCTCCAAAGTGAAGAGACCTACTGCTGCTGTATATGATGAACTTTTGCATGCACTGGCATTCATCTGTTGGAACAAAGACAGATGAAGTAGATGAGACAGTCATCATGATGCTCTCTCACTGAAATTTATTTCGATACCTCCATCAACAAAAGCAAACGACAAATCATTGTTGCAGGTTTTAGGTATAAAGTTATAAACAGCACTTTTTTGGGGTTGACCAACATCAACTGATCAATGCATGTAAATAACTGCATAATTTCTGTAATAAGGGTCATTAACGAGTAGGCCAAAGCAGCTGAATATGATAAGTACATGTACAGACAATTTAATGTGGTGTTTCCCTATTCAATGTGTAAAGCTTTATAGTAGACCAGCCAAACATCCAAAAAGGCTCTAGAAAAAGATTCGACGGCATTTTTGGGTAATGCTCGGCATTCATGCTTAAAGTCTTGCAAAAATACTGACGAATAACGTACGCGCGGATGCCACGCGCATTTTTGCCTAAAAACGCCATTTTTGGCTCAAAATTTGAAAGAATGTCAAAAATCACAATTTTTAATTTTTTGACCTAATATGTAATACCTGATTAAGACTTTTCAAGTGATATCAGATTTATTTTGAGTTTCAAGTTATAAACCCTATTAATATACAATTGAAAGCTGGATATTACACACACATGTACATGGCGTAATGAAACTGATTTACTCAAAATAAAAGGTTGTGAAAACTACCAATATTTCAAAGTTTTTTAACTAATGTAAATTTGTCATTTTAAACACTTTTTCTTGATTAAACATATCATGTGTATGGTCATGTCACACACAGAAAAGAAATTATCCGATAAGGTGATAGATAACTCATTTTATGTTATCCCAAATGGAACGATGTGTTTTTACTGGATGCGCATTTTGACTGAAAAACACTATTTGAAGGTACATCTAGAGTGTATATGTACATAAGGCAATTATCCCATGTTTATCAGTATAGTCTATGGGCCAAAAACTGAAATGTCTCCACCCCCTTAGAAATAATCTTAAATGATTTTTTTGCTGTTAGATGGGACCATTAACTATCAGAATATGCTTCTTTGCCCTAAAATAAGAGGTGGGCGTGGCCACAAGGGCTATTACCATGGCAACGGATCAAAAACAGTAGAATTTAAGAAAATGTCATGTATTCGTGATTATAAGAAAGGACAAAAACACATTGTAACATTTTAAAATAATGTATCAAAAGTTTCTCACTTGATAAAAACTCAAATAAGAGTTACAAAAGGTGTCCATCGTGTTTGAAAATGGCTGTTTCCATGGAAACAGTAAGAACAAAACTGATATTTGAGCAAAATCCCTTGATGCTACCTTAAAAAGAAGTATTGATATTGACCATTATTATTTTCTCTTTTACAGCTAGACACTCACTTATAACTTATTTTAGTAAATGGATGATAGATGTGACTACTAAATGTGTAGGACGTTACCATGGTAACAAATATATTATGTTGTATTTCTAACAAAATACTATGGTTGTTTTCAACATGAAATAATGGTAAACATCTAATAACTTTTGCCGTCTGTTTGATTATATTAAAAATTTTAGTTAATTGGAGTAGAGCTAAATTTAATTTATAAAAACTGTTGCCAGGGAAGCAGAATGTTAATGAAGATGAAATCTTTCAAAGAAAGAAATGTGACCTACCAATACAAAATAAACTGAATTTGAACAATATCAAATGAATTATTTTTCACCGTAGCTATCAGAATCAGCTTGTTTGTCTTAAAGACCAAGTCCACCCAAATAATGAGTTGAGTGGAATCAGTAGAGTTAAATTAAATAAACGAAACAGTAAAAAATATCAAAATCGGATAAAAATAAGAAATTGACGGCATTTTGAAGTTTTGCATTGTTTCGTAAAACAGTGATATGCATAACATGGGCTGTATGCAAATTAGTGATCCGATGATGTCATGAGCTCACTTTTCCTTGTGTATTTTATTATATGAAATTTCAAATATTTCATTTATTTCATAGATGTCTATAAAGATTCTCTTCATTGTATCACAATAAGTTATAATAATGATGATCGTACACATTCTACGAGGAGTCAAACTTTGTTTTACATTCTTGGAGAAGAAAACTGAAATATTTGAAATTTCATATAATAAAATACAAAAGGAAAAGTGAGCTTATGACATTATCGGCTCAATTTGAATACAGCCCATGTTATGCATATCATTGTTTCATGAAACAATGCAAAACATTAACATTAATATTTTAACCTTTTTTTGTTTAATTTAATTTTATTGATTTAACTCAATTTTGGGGGTGAACTTGGCCTTTAACGTTGGTTGCGGGTGTGTTCCTCATGGACGTTGTCATGGTCAATGAGTTACACATCACAAAACTATTGGAATTTGAAAATTATCACACATTCCTAATTGAACAACATGCAAGCAAATGCCCATTCTTAATATATATATTTTGAGCTTTCAATTCAAATCTTTCTAGATATCAGAAAGAAGTGTTTTGACTAAACAGTGTCAAAATTGTTGCTCGCTCACAAACTTTAAAAACTGTAAAGCTGATTTTGAGATATACAGAATATTAGCACCCACCCCATCAAAATTACGTCTGCATGGCTTTCATCATTTGGTCGACCACTCGGAAGTCGGTCTCGCCAAGGTATATTGATAATGTATCAAAATCATATTGAATATGTAAGAAAACTTGCCTGCATATACGTTGTAGGATGGATGGGCCGGTCACATAGCAGTTCCCTATAACCGAATTGCACTCCCAAATCTGCCCCTGGCAGTGTCCAACTATTTTATTGTAGTGCAAATCGGTGAAGTCTGATCGGGCCTACTGTCAGAGACACAGAACTTATGGATGATAAAACCCCTCTCTTTTAACATGTTATGTATGCAGTTTGATGCTAATGTGAAGCTTATTATCAGAGCAACAAAATACTATCGAAGTACAATAATACATCAAGTTCAAAAAATAAATGAATAAATAATAAATTAAAGTCAACAAATGAAATGATTATACGCATTAGGCGAAATTATTCAAGGATTAATCATCAGTTTTTAACATTATAACTTGTATTTAAATAATGCTGAATCATATTTCCCCCAAAATCCTAAGTTATAATTTGCGATATTGCATACTAAATCAGTGGTTGAAAAATTTGATATCTCGTTTTTCTTTTAATTTGTCGTGCAAAAGCCAAACTTTAGTTTATTTTTATAATATAAGTTATCGTTAACTATAACTGGAAAAAATGATATATGTTATATGAACATTATAACATTAATACAAATCATTATGGTTCATTATAAATTCACTGTGCGGTCCACATAGGATTTTCCTTTTAAAAAAATATAAAGTCATGTGAATGCAATGGGTTAATCTCCAGGATGTGTTCTGTATCCATACAGAGATAATGGAATTATATCTTGGGAAGAGCAAACTTAAGTATTAAGAGGGTTATGTGAAGACAATACTCTGTGTGATATTGTGTATTGTATTATGTAAACACAGTAAAACAACCGGGACTCTAGTGGAGTAATGTACATTTATTCTAATATGCAAGTCAATGAATGTGCAAATCTGTGCAAATAAAAATTACCACACAGTCAGCACATTTAATCTTTGATGGGATATGATTTTATATTTTCATAATGAATGACAGAGATGATTTTTATCTTATAATAGATCGTATATATTACAAAATAAATCCTTAGTTGTATACATGGAATTTAATTTAAGGTCATTTATTATAAATTTCCTTGGGAACAGGGGTGTGGATCTGTGTTCATGATTGGGGGATGACCAGGGACTTTTTCTTTCAAATATCCGTCTATAAAACTTGCATTTTAGAGCATCCCGAAATGGTTTTCTGTATGATTAAATGTTGTTAAATAATGAATTTGAATAATTATTAGTTTAAAGTTAATGTATCGTAATTCTCACATCCAAAAATAATTTTTTTTTTTTTTTTTTGGGGGGGGGGATTATACAGGCCATCCCCCACCTCAAATTTCAGGGGGAATATGTCTTTTGACCCCTAAAAAGAATCATTTATTTTATAAAATTTCTTATCCTTTTAATAAGTGCACGAGTTATCCGGGGTAGTTTTCCAGGGGGTAGTTGTTTTAGAATCGGTCATAAGGCATTTTATGTCGTCAGAACTTAAAACTTCCGTTAAAAAACAAAACATAAAAACAATATAAACATTCCCTTGTAAATAAAATCAACTTTACCTTACTGAATACGATTGTGCCCACCCCGCTTCGGAGAAAGAAGATCCCGTTTATGCTATACATCATTATCAAAAGACAAGTGTCAACAAAGTTTGATCGGTCGCTACGCTCGCTCGCCTAATCAAAATTAACATTCCCTTAAATACAATAGTGCCCCCTCCCCCCATTTTGTAGAAAGAGGATCCCGTTTTATATGCTATACATTATTATCAAAAGACAAGTGTCAACAAAGTTTGATCGATTGCTACGCTCGCTCGCCTAATCAAAATTAACATTCCCTTAAATACGATTGTGCCCGCCCCGCCCCTTGCCAAGAAAATTCCGTTTATGCTGCCAATTTCTTTCAATGAGAGTTATTACTATTTTTTTTTTCCGCTCGTTCTCTACACTCGCTCGCCCAGTCAAAACCTAACATTCCCTTAAATATGATAATTATTAAAATCGAACATTAGGAAGGGGCTCGCTCGCGAATATGAAATTAACACTCATTTGATGTGGAACAAGTGACTGTAGGTGGTGCTTTAATTAGAAATTGGCAAGGAAAAAATATTATTCGAATTAGATTTATCAAATAGAGGTGTGGTGGGGTCGAGTGAATACGTCACCGGACTGGATCTCATGGTGGATCTCATGGTTCGCGGTTCAAGTCCCGCCACGGCACGAATGTCCTTTGGCAAGACATTCATCTACATTCGCCACTCTCCACCCAGGAGTAGTAAATGGGTACATGGTAGGAATTTATTCCTTGACTGCTTTCAGCGCCTTATAGGGCACCTGGGCTAAAGCCAGGGTAATAATACTACTTCGGCGCTTAGAAACATATTCAGCGCAATATAAATGTCATGTATTATTATTCATCATTAAATGATAGTAGACTCACGGTTGATATAGGTTGAGAACAAATCATTCTATTACTTGCTTCTGCACATGCCCAAAAAAAAAAAAATAATGTCGTTCACAAACAAAGGTTTATCTGTTATCGGTGGCACACAGACTCAGGTTCGTCTGTAAATTAGTGATCTCGTCACTCCCCTCCCCCCCCCCCCCCCCCGAACTCAGAAAGGCCTAGCGACGCCCACGGGTCTATCCAGTCTTTCATGATGTCACCGGCGGATCCAGGATTTATCAAAGTGGGGGGAGTCTCGATGTGAAAAAGAGATACGCGAAAAAACGAAAGAAAAATGAAAGGTCAAAATAGGGGGCCGAAGTCCTAGATGTCAATCAGGGATCTGTTTAAAGTAGCTATTCAAAGAAAATCACAAATATGGCAATTAATGTATCACTAGAAACTGGGAAGCTTACAGATGGCAATCGTATAAGTTTTATGTCAACTGCGTATCTGATGATTATAAAAACACAAATAAAAGCTCTTCTCAGCATCTGGAATATCCAAGGATTCGCCAGAAATATAGCGATGTTTTGATGTCGTCACACTCGGGATCGATCCTGCTTAAGCAGACGACGTCCTATAATGAATGAACGTAATTGCAATGCAATTATTTATCAAATTATAAAGAGTTTGGTGTATTTAAACATGACCTTATTTCACACCATTATAAAGGGAAAGTGAAACTGATTCTGATAGCTAAAACCGTTTGATTGTAAATTCACAGAAGGGTCAATGATCAATGAAATAAACCCCACTTTCAAATTGAAAAGCCCTCCGAATAATAGCAGGATGGTATTCGTTCCCTCTTGAAACGCCGAACATGCCCCGGTGCAAGCAGCTGAAAATACAATGGCGTCTTATTTTGTTTACAAGTGACTGATTCCTTTATTTTTTTAACGCTGCATTTTTCATCAAAATAATACCATACACGAAGTTAAGAGTGAGGCAACAGACTAACATTAAGACTGATGCTAGTCAAGTAAGAGAAATAAGTGAAGAGGAGATGACAAAATAGGCTCTCAAAAATGTGTAAGATGTTATGGGACATCGTCTGCTTAGACAGGACTGGTCCATGGTGTGTCGTCACATACTCAGCAGCGTTCGAGGAGCTCTTCAGCTGCTATATCGGGGGCTGTATTTTACCGTTTTATAATTGATAATAATCATTACTTCAAATGTTTCCAAGCGTTGAATTTGGATAACCTTGTTTAATTTATGCCATCTATGCAATAATAAGTATTAAGCCAATATTTAAAATCATTAAAGTTCTACTTTAAAAAGCTCCGCCAAAAAGCACCCCCCCCCCCCCCAATCCACCACTGGGTGTCACAGCCCGCTATGCTCGATTGGAAATTAAAGGAATATACAGACCTTCACACTCAACTGCACACTGTGATGTAAAGAGAGAAACAAATAGGATTATTTGAATCTTTCCCGAGATGGCTTCAAAATGTAGGGTATATAATGTGTAAAACTTATGTATTCACTTTTACGTTTCCATTTATGCCTTTCCCTATTTTGTTAATGCCCCCTTGTGCATGCCCCCTTTCCCACATAAGTTCTTTTTCTGCTGGTGTCTACTTTACCCCCCCCCCCCCAATCACGAGACGCTATGCCCCCCTGGCCTGTGACCAATATTGATTAGTTGCCAACTCGTGATTTTAAGTCGCTACCCTCTACATCAACACTAAATTTGTAATTATACCGTATTTAGTTGCCAGCTAACCTTAAGGAATATCATCGATATACATGTACATGTATGTATGTATATGATCTTTGTGTGACTTCCAAAAATAAATTAAAAAAGTACTCCAACTTTTTACGGTTCTTATTTTAGATGACAATCCACAAAGTTACGGGTCAGGTTTTTTTGTAGTGTCATTAGTACATGGATGTTATCCACATTAGGCTTAACATTACATAATAAACTCAATTGGTTAGTTTTGCAATATTCATAGCCATTTATTATTGTTGTTTTTACTTATTTTATTACTGATATTTTTATTATGTAACTATATTACTTTTATTTTCTTATAAAATTGTTACCAATTTATGCTATACCTTATTGTTTATTCCTGTTGCATCAGGAGCATGATGCAAAACAGTTTTATACTGATGCTTTTATCCTCTATGAATAAGTTCAAATAAATAAACACTATGAACACGGCGAACAAAGAAGCGGACAAAATACCGGTATACAACTCCTCATTGTACCTCCCACACTTGCTCTGGTAGACAATAGAACATCCCTCCACTGCTATTATGTAAAAGTATGTAGAACAGGTGTCACATGCATATTCACCTGTTCTACTTATTTTATACAATAGCAATGAAGGGATGTTCTTTTGTTACCAGAACAATTGTGGAGGGTACAATGAGGAGCTGTATATTTTGTCCGCTTTCTTTGTCATCGTGTTCATAGTGAATAAATGGATGTGACTTTGAAATTTATTTCATGGTGAAGAATAGCTTATTGTATATCTAGTGGTACCTCAATCATGACATTTCTGCCATGGATGACCGAGCACCAGGGTTTTTAAAAAGAATCAAACAATCAAAATCTCCTTGGGCTAACGCTGATGCAACAGCATCAGCTATTATGATAGTGGTCACATTCACAGCCAACGAGCAGATTCTAATCGCTGACAGTGTTTGTTAATCTAATTGCTATATATTTTGTATTGGTTAGTTACATTTCCTTCTTTAGTTGAAAGATGTCATCTTCATTAATTCTGTTTCCATGGCAACAATTTTTTTTTAATAAATCAAATTCCAAACTCTATTCCAAACTAAACTTTTGAATATAATCAAACAGGCGGTAACAATTATTAGATGTTTATTTCATGTTGAAAACAAATATAGTTCTGTATTTCATCAGAAATCAAATAAATTTGTTACCATGGTAACGGCCTACACATTTAGTGGTCTCCTCCATCATCCCTTTACTTAAACAAATTTTGATAAGTGAGTGTCCTGTAAAAGAGAAGATAATCATGTACAATACAAATGTATTAATATTTACTTTTTTCGGTAGCATCGTGGGTTTTTTTCTTACTGTTTCCATAGCAACAGCCATTTTCAAACATGGACACCTTTTGTAACTCTTATTTGAGTTTTTATAAGTGAGAAACTTTTGATACATTTTAAAATGTTACAATGTGTTTTTGTCCTTTCTTAATCATGAATACATGACATTTTCTTAAATTCTGTTTTTGATCCGTTGCCATGGTAATAGCCCTTGTGGCCACGCCCACCTCTTATTTTAGGGCAAAGAAGCATATTCTGATAGTTAATGGTCCCATCTAACAGCAAAAAAAAATCATTTAAGATTATTTCTAAGGGGGTGGAGACATTTCAGTTTTTGGCCCATAGACTATACTGATAAACATGGGATAATTGCCTTATGTACATATATACTCTAGATGTGCCTTCAAATAGTGTTTTTCAGTCAAAATGCGCATCCAGTAAAAACACATCGTTCCATTTGGGATAACATAAAATGAGTTATCTATCACCTTATCGGATAATTTCTTTTCTGTGTGTGACATGACAATATACATGATATGTTTAATCAAGAAAAAGTGTTTAAAATGACAAATTTACGTTGGGTAAAAAACTTTGAAATATTGGTAATTTTCACAACCTATTATTTTGAGTAAATCACAGTTTTATGTTTCATTACGCCATACATGTGTGTGTAATATCCAACTTTCAATTGTATATTAATAGGGTTTATAACTTGAAACTCAAAATAAATCTGATATCACTTGAAAAGTCTTAATCAGGTACTACATATTAGGTCAAAAAATTAAAAATCGTGATTTTTTACATTCTTTCAAAATTTGAGCCAAAAATGGCATTTTTAGGCAAAAATGCGCGTGGCATCCGCCCGTACGTTATTCGTCAGTATTTTTGCAAGACTTTAAGCATAAACGCCGAGCATTACCCAAAAATGCCGTCCAAAGTAAAAAAAATCTTCTTGGCTGGTCTACTATTACATCATTCATACTATTAGACAAAAAAATTATGCCATCGAATTGCATGGTAACAATAATCACGTAATTATGTACTCACTACTCTTTGGCCGCATCTTTCCAAAGTGAGGATCCAGACAGAGTTAGAGACATTTGGATCTGGAATACTAAAGTAAGAGTGCCCAAGCTGCAAAATTCTCTGTCTTCTGGTGTGGTTCACCACTGTGTCAATAGCTTCCTTATCTTGGCATTCAATTGCAACCTCCATAATGAAATCTAATTCATTAAGTTTCTGACAAAGAATGTCCACTACTGACCTTCCCACTACTTCGTGTGCTGCAGTAAAGTACAAAACATATCTAAAGTCTTCTTTGCCTTGTTTGCTGCTCAACATCTCCTCTCTCAAAACTCTGTTGAATTCAGAGAGATCAGTGTGGTGTAGTGATGCAAGGTAGTGGCCAGCCATGAATTCTTGCATAAGTTTATGAGGAAAGCGGAACTCGTTGACGAACTGCTTTCTTTCGTTTTGTCTGATTTTCCTTGGCAACAGTCTTTTATCTTTGGTTAGAATTCCCAACTCACATGCAATCATTACATCATCAATTAATGATGATGCGATTTCGTCTTTGCTGAAAGCGAACCGTTTTATCAGCAATCCCGGAAAGGCGAAAGAACCAATCTTTTCCATAGCCTCGTTAGTTCTCGCCATATGGAATTCGTACTCCTCTCCAGTGTTTCTGTATTTGGAAGAGTACTGTTCTTGAAGTGAGAATACCATCTCCTTCATGACTTGAGAGTATGTTGTCAGCTTCTGTATTGTCTCTCGTTTAGATTCAGATTTCCACAAGTGACAGAGCATGCTGCAGAAGATTGGGTAAGGAGCCATATGCTCAGAAATGACCTTGTTTGTATTCATGAATTTAATGAGACTTGAAGATGAATCCGTGTCGTCTTCGAAGAATCGCTTGACATACTCTGTCATTTTTTCCCTTGTGAAACCTTCAACTTGTACCACTGTGTACAGCTTGTGTAGCTTCTCATTGGTCTTGATCTGGTCAAGATGTGATGGTCGTGTGGTGACGATGACGGCGGATTCCCTGAATCTATCGCCACGCACAATCGAAACAACCGCGTCATAACGATTTGAAGTCGTTAAATCCATTTTGGATTCATCAAGTCCATCAAACAGAAAGAGAACTTGCCTCTGATGGCTTCTGATAAACCCATCTATCTCTTTCCCTTCTAACTCGATGTCATCCGAAACATAGTTCAAGGCAATGTCCCCGCAATACTGTGTTTCGAACATTTTTCGGAGAGGCAGCAAGAACAGAAGAGCAATATCTTGTAGACATTTCCCCGTCGCCCAATCAAAAGCCATTCTTGCAAGCAATGTTGATTTCCCTACACCAGCTTCTCCAACGATTGCAAATCTTGTTTTCAACCCACTTTCTGTCTCAGTCCAGATGAGTTTGAACAAGTCGTTGTATTCCAGTGGCTTCTTCTGCTCCTTCTTCTCCTGTAGGATCAATTCAAGCTTGACATAAATCTGCTGTAATCGCTTTTCTGACTCCGGATCTAGAGGAGATGTTTTGATCATACCATATTCCTGGCGATAGATATCCTTCAATTCTTTTTGGAACTTTTTCATCTCAGGTGACGTTAGCTCATCTTGATTGACTGATGATGATGGAAGACCTAGCATAGACAGAGAGGAACGAAGAAACGTAAAAGTGACATGTTGAGAGAGAGTGAGAGAGAGAGGCAGAGACATTCCATCAATCCATCAATGAGTCTTTATACAATTCTCCAAATGAAAAAAAACATACAAACATTTACTCAGACAGAAGCGATATATTATTATACCCCCGCCAAACAAAGTTTCAAGGGGGTAAATAGGAATCAGCGTAGGGGCGTGCGGGCGGTCGGTTGGTCCATTGCAAATCTTGCACATCGAACTACTTCCTCATTTTTTAAGCTATGCTCGTGAAATTCGCAACACACATTGGTCTTGGGATAAAGATGTGCAAGACATATTTTTTGAATGTGTCGGAAAATGCGTTGCCATGGTAATGTCATATTATGGCAATAAATCAGGTTGAAATCTTGCGCATCGAACTACTTCCTCATTTTTCGAGCAATGCTAGTGAAATTCGCCCCCAGGGGTTTACGTCTCATTGTACGGCATCCGCGTCCAGGACTTTCTGAAAAGCACCCTAAATGAGGATTTTGGTCGAGAGGTTTCTGATACATTATTCAGGGAAACCTGCCGAAAAATGTCTGAATTTTATATTCTTAACAGGGATTTTATTAGATTTTGCATAGTATTTTACACCCTATTCGAGGATTGGTTCTTCTTGGCCCTTTTTGGGCAAAAAGGAAGAGTTAAAGACAAATATTTACTTTGGAGCACATTACAGAATTACATTTTCATTGAAAGAATAGGAAAGAACCTCTTTGGATTCATGAAAAAATATTCACAGGAAGATATTCAGATGAGCTGCTACTGTCAAATTTCCTACCCTTTTCGAGGATCTTTTATCACCACTTCTAGTGAATTTGATACCCCTTTTTCAGAATTTTCCTGTTTTTGATACCCTAAACGAGATCCCCGGGTTACCCGTCTGGTGGTGAAAAAACAACCCTTTTTACTCGTTTTCATGGACGCGGATGCCGTACAGGCCTCATTGAGACATACTCCCCGGGAATTCGCCACACACATTGCTCTTGAAGACGTGCAAGACATATTCTTTGAATGTGTCAGAAACTGCGTTGCCATGGTAACGTCATATTATGGCAATAAATCAGGTTGAAATCTTGCGCATCGAACCACTTCCTCATTTTTGGAGCAATGCTCAGGAAATTTGGCACACGCATGGGGGCGGGGGTATTAATCACCTTCAGTGATATTCTAGTTTTAAATGAGAAAAAAGAGAGAAACATACACATATTAATGTTTATTACATGTGAAAGGGTCATCAGACATTGTGAGTAAATAAAAAGAAAATATTACTTGAATTTAATGTGAGTGTATGATAGCTTATACTTCATTATAACACCAAAATATGATAATAGAATACATGGGTTTAATCTTTTCTCTTAAAAATATATCGCTCAAGTTTTGTTTTGAATGGCAATCGGAAGCTTCCGAATCCTTAGTATCTTTAGAACCTAAATTTCTTTGCCCACCTGCATACTGTTGTTGACTAATAATAAATGCTCCTTCCCATGGCTTTTTCTCTTCTTCAAAATATCAGATGATATCAATATAATTTGATCATTCCTTATATTTTCTGGAAAGGTTGAATGATTCAGAATTTTCAAAGTTTATTTATATTTCCACAAACATATATCTTTTACAATTTTTGTTCAAACAGTACTTAATGAAAATTAAGAACAGGAACTTGATAACAAATATATGAATTGGAACATAGATATAACAGAACATCATTCAATAGACTTACATTGATAAAGCGATAATTGGTATAATGTAAATAGTGTAATTGTAAAGGAAAACATAAATGGAGGAGTAAGCATGGCTTGTTTATCATAGACCCCTAGGGGTTTGGAAAAAAAGTAAAAATAGTTACAGTCCTTAAATTAAAAGGAAAAAGAAAGAAACGTGCTAATTTGTGAAATATTAGCATTCTTTATTTAAAAAAAAAAAAACGGGGGGGGGGGGGGGGGGGGGGGGGTGAGAGAGAGAGATACAAACAACAAACAAAACAGAAAAAGTTGTGAACAAGCAATACAGAGGGGGGAGTGGAGATAATGATTTATTTTGGTTGGCAATATGGCAAAAATTGAACCGGGAATCGAAATCGATGGCAATGAACTAAAATATAAGTGCACACAGAAAGAATATTTTTTAGACTTACTCTGATAAGTCAATTGATTGCTGGCACTATAGTGACAAACAATAACTCATCAGACTTAGTAACTTTTATGCAAATGTTTGAGTTTTGTACGTTTGAGACTAAACACACACATCAAATGAGTATCCTTAAAATTACAATTTTGGTAGTCGCGGATGGGGTATTTTGAACTCTCTAATTTACTCAGAAACAATTTAAGTTGTCTTAGCTGAACTGTTTTTCACCGGAAGATTTTGCGACAGAGTATCTTGGCGGTTTTTGATGGCACCTTTTTTGGGCTAAAAGGGAGTGACCTCGTTCGACTAGGGCCTCAACAGGTCAAGCTTAATACCAAATAAAAATTGAACATTCACACCTTTCATGTTTTCCTGTGAACACGTGCCTAACGACCTTGTTTTTGCTCCTGCTCCCAACCTCTTTTCCTTTCCATTTCCCGTCTTTTCACTCTAATTTCTTCTGTTTTCCTATAAACTTACGTTAGTGGTAGAGATAAATGTATGCATGTGCATGTACTCTAACGTTGGGTGTAGTATACAACACCCAATGTTACAATACATGCATGCATTGCAAATGCGCAAAACCTGCGCATATTATTGGTACTTTTCAAACTGGATACAAAAATCAAAACTAGTGCATATATTTACCATTGAAGCAGCTCTTCCCTATTTAGTTTGCTAAAACAGCAATGAAATGAAATTACTATCAATAGAAAATAAAGCTAACTGACAGTCACAGGCTGAACACTGCGAGCATGCTGCTAGCGTACTGGGATCGGAAAATGCAGAACATGTTTAAAACCCTCGTTCTACATGTTTATACACTGAGTATTAAGTACAGAGTTCGAGTAAGAATACTCACTATCGTATAGTCCGGCAGAGTGGTGAAATAATTGTGCACTTTTTTCATAAATGAATGAAATTTGGCATGCATGTAGAGTTTTTGATGCCAAAATAATTCTGGATATGGGGCCAACAAAAATTTGGGCCCTGGGGCCCGTTGTGCCCATTTTTTTAAAATTGGCCCTCTCAAGGTCCTTTCCCTTCAAAGTTGATGTAATCATGGCAAGTTTTATATAATAATAATAATAATAATAATAAACAAGCATTTGTAAAGCGCCATCAATCTAGTAAACTATTCCGAGGCGCTGTGAGATACGAGAAAAAAGAGAAAAAGGCAACAAAAGAAAGTAATAATAATCATTAATTGCCAAAAGCTTGAGAAAATAAGTATGTTTTAAGGTGCTTTTTAAAAGACTCCAATGAATCAATATATTTTAGTTTAAGAGGCAAATCATTCCACAGAACTGGTGCTGCAACTGAAAAAGACCTATCCCCATGCGCATTGAACCCTGGTTCTTGGAACGTCCAATAAATTTTGACCAGATGATCTCAAAGATCGCTGAGGGGTATACGCATTCAATAACTCTTTCAGATAGACAGGAGACAGGTTATGTACAATTTTCCATGTCATTAAGATTATTTTATAGTGAATCCGTTGTTTTACAGGAAGCCAGTGAATAATGAATATTATGTAATATTTCACGGCCTCTGAAATCAGACAAGTGCTTTAGGTGCCCATTTTTCAAATAAAGGGCCATCCTATATATCAAAATATTATAAAGTCACTGATTTGTTGAATGTAAGTAAAATGTTTCTAATTGTGATCAGTTGACATTACGTCTTTGAAATCAATGATATATGTGGCGCAGTGTCCATTATGACCAAAACAGGCCCCAAAAGGCCCAAAATAATATATCTGCAACATATATATTTTTAAAATCTTTGTTTCTAATTTCTAATGGTATAGACATCAATTTTGAAAGCGAGGTTATATAAAAAGCTCACTTCAGCAGGCCACATAGGCCCATCCATGGCCCATTCAAGACAGTTTAATTTGATTAATTCCCTCACAGAGGTTGGCCAAATTCAGCAAATTCAAAATACAGTCAACCTCGCCTAAGTCAATCAGGACAGGACTGAGTGAAATGCGTCGACATGAGTCAACGCGAATAAAACCAGAAACGTCCAGTGATTAATTTCAATGTATTAAGAGCTACTGTCTGAGAGAATCAGGCAGATTTGAAAAAAGTCGGAAGATGGGGGTCGGCGGATTTCTTTTATATTTTGAAGTTGTGATATATACAGGGTATATCCTACGAAAATGATGTTAAAAATTTCTGTTCATAATTCCATTCATAATTATCCCTACCCCCTAAAAATAGCCCTCTTTGGTACCTATCAAAGACATGAATTTTCATTCGGAGTAAAAATGCAATTAGGATTATACCATTCAAACGAAATTTGTATAGACAATGCTTAAAATAAAGTGTCGGATCATTCCATTATTACTATAGGGGTGATGCCAATTTTCCCATTTTTAAGAAAATTGAAAAATGCCCATTTTGGGTCATTTTTGAAGTGGTGTAACTTATAGATTGGAAGAGGTTCATCGTGGTGAAGAATAATTGAAGAGAGTTAATCAGTTGTCTCACGATGTGCAAACGTAAACGTAGGAAGTCTGACGTTTCTGCTATATACTGCTAGCCTTAGTCATAGACAATGAGCCGAGATCACGCTGAGCGGGTCTTAAATAGCCCGGAGCGGCCGGATGTACGCTCGGACCACTCACGCTGTGATTGGTCGCTGCCGTTGACCAATCACCGGGCGCGGCATTGTTCCCTGCCGTGTCGGCGCTGTGATTGGTCGCTGCCGTTGACCAATCACCGGGCGCGGCGTTGTTCCCTGCCGTGTCGGCGGGGGGCGCGCTATCCTTGGCCGGTTCTAACCGGTTAGCTGCGTGGCGCTGAATAGCAGATAGCCATTCGTTAGGGATGTCAATGCTGTCAACAGCCGAGCTATCAGTGCGTCCGAGGCGAACATCCCGGCGATGTTCATGCATGCGCTCCCCGACGGGTCTACCAGTCTCGCCAATATAAACCTTGTCACAGGTCGAACATGGGATCTTGTAGACAACTCCATCGCGCCTATTCGGGAGGACAGGGTCCTTCGGGTGGACCAGCTGGCTGCGAATAGTTGTGTCGGACTTAAACACAACGCGAATATCATGCTTTTCCAAGCGCCGGCGGAGTAGGTGCGCAATGTTATCAACATACGGGAGAACAATGGTGGACTTGAAACGGCTAGGTTCCTCGGGAGTTGTGTGCTTCTTCCGGGAGGCGCGATTCACAAATGACTCGGGATAGCCATTGGCAATGAGTGCTGAGGAGACGTGTTGCTTCTCTATCGCTGTGCATTGGGGTTTGGACACGATTCGTGAGGCTCTTTCATAGAGACACTTCACTACCCCGCGCTTGACGGACTTCGGATGATGCGAATCAAAAGCCAAATACTGGTCGGTATGCGTGGGCTTCCTGTATACGGTAGAAGTCAAACGGCCTTCAGTGTCGCGGTGCACCATGGTATCAAGAAAGGCTATGCGCTCGTCCCTTTCTGTCTCCATAGTAAAACGGATAGAGGTGTAATAAATAGCGACCAATCACAGCGCCGACACGGCATTTGTCTGATTTTAGAGGCCGGGAAATACTACATATTTCATTATATCAAACTACATCAACTTTGAAGGGGAAAGATCCTGAGAGGGCCAAAAAAAAAATGGGCACAACGGGCCCCACGGCCCAAATTTTTGTGAATATGAATGTTGCCAAGCTTGAAACTTGCAAGTTATCACTCTAATGAGGTCTAATTATGCAAATGCATAACTCATTGTTTAAACTATAATATACAAAACACTCGTATCTTATTAATAAAAATTAGTATTTCACGCTAATCTGGACTGCATCATCTGAAAGTGAATATTTCCAATCCATGCATTTGTATATTTTGTGTAGCATTGATGTCCAATTATGCAAATAAGGCATCAGTATGCAAATATATTTGATTGGCTCTTTAACTAATCATGCTAATATCAAATCACATGAAAGATGATATTTCAGGGTAACTTTGGGTACTTAATCTTAATATGAATGTTGTTAATCTTGGAAGTGGCAATTAATCACTGTAATGAAGCCTAATTATGCAAATTTATGCAACATTCATTGCTTATACAATAATGCACAAACACGGGTGTGCTCTCAATGTAGATATATATATTTAAGGATGATTTGGACTGTATAATCTGAATATGAATATTCCAAGCCGTAAATGTGTCATCTTGTAATGACATTGATACCTAATTATGTGAAGTATTGATGCATAATCATGCAAATTATTCATCGGAATGCATATCCATTATTTTGGAATTTTAACTGAAAATGCTTAATGTAAATATGAATGTTGCGAAGCTTGGAAGTGGCAATTTACCACTCATGTTCGTTCGCTCACTACACAATGAATTGACATTTCATGCGCACGGACATTTTGGATAGTTTGCCCGGACATTCTGAATAATTTCCCCATTGATATGGAAATGAAGATGAAGCACCCATACTGAGTTATTACCTGCAATGTAAAGGCTTACCTCCTAAATGAGAAATTCACCGTTTTCGGCTGTTTTTTTGCGTCAAAATGTATGCATGTTATTAATCAAGTTTGCAACAAGCGCTTAATACATGTATCCTAGTATCCATATCACACTAATATTAAACTTCAACAAGTTATTGGAGGAAAATAATCCATGTAATAGACTCTAGTATTATTGATGAATAAATGATTCATATTTTTACAAATACTTCAGATTTTGGAAATCTGGATAATCTATCGTAATATGACGTACCATACCTAAAAGAGCAAGATTCATATGTCAACATGCCTTGTAATATATCTCACGGTATTGAATATGAATCGAATAATAAGACAAGGATTTTGCTCATTATAGATGAGATTTCGTTATAAGAAAATATTGGTCGTGTAATTAAAAATTCATCCTCCTTTTGATGGCATTTTCTGTCAAGATGTAGGCATGTTATTAATCAATTTTGTAACGAGCGCGTAATACGTGAATCCTAGTATCCATATCATACGAAGATTAAACTTCAACTTATAAAAGGAAAATAATCCATGTAATACACTCTAGTATTATTGATGAATAAAAAATTATTCATATTTTTGCAAAACATTTTAAAGTTTGATCTTTTGATAATCTGTGTAATAGTTATGAGATATGACATGGCATGAACGAAGGACTTGATTTAGTCATTATCAAGCATCTTGATTTGTTCAACCGTTTCCAAACTGAACTGACATTTCAGGAGTTTTTGGACGGGGATTGTTGCTAATTACAGAGGATCGCCGTGTTAGGTCTTCAGGTCAGTGTTGATGCGACTCACTGGACCGGTTGATTGACGTCATCAAAAAAGATGTATTATGTGTACGAGCAATCAAGTGAGATACAATAATAATTTGAAAAAAAAATGTAATTAATCATAACATCAGTAATTGAACGCAGATGATATTAAACAACAACAACATTCAAAATGGTTCCAATCATGAAAATAGAGTCACGAACGAACGTGCACTGTAATGAGGCTTAATTATGCAAATTTATGCAAAATACATTGTTTATGCCATAATTCACCAACGTCAATGTGCTCTCAATCAAAAGATATTATTTAAGGATAATTTGGACTGCAGAATCTGAATGCGAATATTCTAAGCCATAAATGTGTAATTATTTTATGACAATGATTCCTAATTATGTGAAATAATGACGCTTAATGAAGCAAATTTGCATCAATATGCAAATCCGTTATTGTGGCTATTCAACTGAAAATTCATATATCAGATCATAATTACGAAAGCCTATAGTTTAAGATAACTATGGGTGCTGACTGTAAACATGATTTTTGCCAAGCTTTGAAACTAGCAGTTTCTCACCATATAATGAGGCTTAATTATATATGCATATTAATGCAAGCATCACTGTTAATACTGTAGTGCACTAAACAGCTCAGTATCATACCAATCAGAAGTTAGTATTTAGTTCTAATTCGGACTGCATCATCAGAATTTGAATATTTCGTAGCAATAAATGTATATATCTTTTCATGACATTGGTACCTAATTATGTAAATTGTGCATCAATATGCAAATTAGTGTATTTGTCTGAACGGAAAAGACTACTATCAAATCACAGGAAATGCAATATGCTAAGAGTAACTTTTGGTGCAAAATGCAATGTATGTAATCCTAAGATTGCTGCCATTAGTACACGGCTCCTCGTCACAATTTCAAAGGATACTTAAAATTTTCTGTAGAATCTGATTTTTTGTGCTATATCCCCTATTCGTTGGTGCTGTTGGTTGCACTGTATCGTTCCCGCAGTCTCTCTACTGTCCGAACGCTGCATTGAAGTCGTTGGCAATGACTCTAGGACGTTGGCCAGCATGAAGACGTCCGATGGCTTGTTCCTTCTGGTTTCGAGTCAGACGTGGCATGGTGACAGCGCTCAGGAAACGAATGACAGGATGAAGGTTTTGGGTCCCTTTTAAACCCATTGGATAGAGGATGTGCATGTGCATCATGCTTTTCAAAAAGCTGCACTCGAGTGCACTACCATGTTCAAGGAAAGGATATGAGTTTTAATCCTACACAGAATTCACATTTTGTTATGATGATGTGTTATGGACGGACAATGCCATATCTGCGATGTTAACAAAGCATAAAATGTGATTTTACGTATCAAATTCCAATATCATGTGTAAAAGATATCAATTTGAAAAGTGCGACGTTTCTTTTGTAGTTCAGTATATATAGCTAAAATCTACCCCCTCCCATGGATATATTTTTTTCCTCACTCTGTTCTTTCTTGTTACCCAGATGTCTTTTGTAGTTCAGTATATATAGCTAAAATCTACACCCTCCCCTTTAACATATTTTTTTCCTCACTCTTTCTTGTTACCCAGATATCATTATTTGCCTCTTTGCATAAAAACGGATGGTGCATAAACGTGCCCGAGACGTTTCCACGGTAACAAATTAAAATACCTTTCAGTATTAAAACAACGTAAAGGCATAAAGTTAATATCTAAGACCGTCACTTCCAGCTACAAGTTAGGCCGTTGCTATGGTAACGTCTGAATATTCAGAAAGGTATGTATTTGTAATGGAACAATCAATCAAGTCAGGTAGAACTTCCGAGATCCATGGATAAGTTCTTTCCAGCAAACCTTTGTCATTCATGAGTTCAGCGATGCCTCGCTTCTCCTGGAGACCAGTATCCATCCTCAATGAATCGAGTCGGACATGTCCTCCTAGGTCTCCCTCTTTTTGCATCTCCAGGAAGGGGTTCCCACAGGACCACTCAGTGTAGTGCGAGCTCTGGATGCCTTTGATCATGACCTGAAAGCTTCGATCTCCTCTGGGTTACTTTTGAGCTGATCTTTGGAAGGTTTCCGTACAGCCCCAAGTTCCTCAATCTCGTTGCGTGTTGGTTGACGCTCAGAGCCATCCTTTAACTTTCTAGTGTAGCACCCATCAACCATCTGAGTAAGTCTCTTTGTAAGGGTCCAGGTCTCTGACCCATACAACAAAACAGACTCCACCGTAGCTGTGAAGAGACTTATCCGTAGGTCTTTACGGAGGTCTGATTCCCATATACTGACTTCATGCAGTGGCATGCTGCCCAGGCCTTCCTCACCCTATCCACAACATCATCATCGATTCCCTCTGGCTCCAAGACGTTCTCCACCAGATAGTCTTGCTCTCATTTATCCATCCACCGCATAGATCCAGATCCTCCACCTCTCTCAGTAACTCATCTGCCTCCTTTACTGTGTTTGCCAACAGAACTATGTCGTCAGCAAACTCAGCATCTGAGATCTTCTTAGCCTTAACTCTCCTGCTCCAAGCCGGAGTTACAGTGAAGCCAGAGTCATGGTGTTTCCCCCTGTGCCAGACTCATTTACGATCACAAAAAGATATGGAGCTAATATATCACCCTGGAGTACTCCAGTCCATTCTGTATCTCAAAGATCTCTGTCAGCCCATCGGGTGTGATGACCTGGGCTTTGGTGTTTGTGTACAGCAGGGATATCAGGTCCATCTTCTTGGGAATTCCCGTACGATGTTCATCAGGCAGTTTCGGTCTACAGAATCAAAGGCTTTTCTGAAGTCATTGAACACCGTGACAGCAGGGAGGCTCTTTGCTCTACCACCCTCAAGAATCCTGGTGGATTTTCCCTCTCTAAAGCCATTCTGGCTGTCTCTGAGCTGCTTCTCAATCTCTGGCTGGATTCGGTTCAGAATCATCCTGTTGAGGGTCTTTGCAGCAAGTAACGTTAGTGAGATGCCCCTGTAGTTGTTGGTGTCAGTGAGGTCACCTTTCTTTGGTACTGGGACAGTGTTACTTACCCTCCATATCCAGGCTGATATCACTAAAATATCACATCTCTTCATCACCTCCAGCGACACTCGGTCATCTCCATACCCCTTACCCTCCTTGATCCCCCCCCCCCCCCCCCCCCCCCCCCCCCCCCCGCTGGCTCTCTCACTGGTAAAGGGCCCTGTCTCGATATCCATTTCTTTGAACAGCTGCTTGATCACCCTGGTGTTCTGAGCTGTGGGAGGGGGTTGTCCTAGTAAGGTCTTCAAATGGTCCAGCCACCTCCCCTTCCTACCCTTCCTGTTCCTTGGATCTGACTAGAACTCCATCTCTTCCTCCCCGTGATCTCGTTGATGATCGTCCAACTCTCTATGCTCTTACAACTGTCTGCTGCTCTCTCAACTCTCCTGATCTTCTCAATCAGCAACGACTCCTCCCTAGCTTTAGTGTAGTTGGCATAGAGTTCTTCCTTGCTATCCTCAACACACTCTCCTCCAAAGGATCAGCACGGAACTCGTCCATAGCCGCTCTTAGGCCTACAAAATGAATGGATATAAAGGTAATATCTGCTGCTTCAAACTTGTAGATCTTGCCCATCAATAGAGGCTTATCAGTTCCTGCAGATTATCGAAATGGCCTAGAAGATGACTATTAGATGTTCCAGCTAGCAAAGTCTTATCTGCAACCAATAGGTGCCCTTTCAAGGTCACAGCTGAGTTCTACAAAGTGTTAAACCCGAGTATCAATGAACATAGGATGAAAACTGCTAGAGAAACTGGTAGATCTAGTCTCCTTCTGGGCCGGACTTGATCTAGATCTAGTTTATACGCATGTAGCTAGGTCAGAGCAGAATTTGAGACCTCATAGGGTGCCTCCAGACCTCCAGGTTCATGTAAGCATCTGGGTTGTGCAGGGCTGTGTGACATCTACTCAGGCATAAAAGGTCAAGAGTTGTCTGTTATTTTCAAGGGAGGTTGAAACTGGAGTTTCAGAAAAAGGATTTGTTGGGATCTTTTTGTTATTGTTTTTAACCATGATCTACGTATTTAAAATTGCTATAAATGTCTTGCCTCTTGTTATTAGTAAGTAATAATACAATCATATCACATCAATCATATCAAAAGAGCCTCCTTTGAAGCCCACACTATCTAGGCAGGCTGTTCAGGTCATGAATATTTTCATAACAAACGGGCAGATGATAGCTACAAAAGGCTAATAGGCTAATAGAAGAAGATAAAGGAAAAAGGTGTATAATACGACAGGTACGTATTGCAGGAGATGTACTCCGCTTGTTTTCAGGACATTGCCATAGCAACGGCCATGTTTTGCCATAAAGCTGCCTATGAATAACTAAAAATTTAATGAATATCAAAGAGGTTTGTTGAACTACATTAATTGTTATATATTCTTGGACACTTGTATTATGCTTCTGTATGTTATATTTAGATATATGTAAAGGCTATATTACATTTTTCTTTTACAATTTCAAAATTTAACTGATCGATTACCATGGCAATGTCTCTGGAATGTTCGGAATTGCCAAAGGATTGCCAAAGGATTGAACTCATTCACTTCTCTGTCACTTCTGAGTAACATCAAGCTGTGGGATATCTACATGTATATGTTTTTGTATTCTTTTACCTCATGTGAATATCAGAAGCATCAACTCTCACTTTTTCTTCACTGATTGAATTAATGTGCAGTAGATTTTCCTATTCATGAGCGGTACAAGAACTCTTTGCTGCGAATCTTCTTTCAACTGAATAGGACACAGTGCAAACTATCCCATCTTTTACATTAATGCTTGCTATTGCAGTTAATATGTGTGTGTTCACAATAGGCAGCGCACTACATTTGACGTAGCAGACTACACTATCTACAGCGTCTATGATATTGGCCCCCTAAAAAAACAGCTGGTGACAAACAATTTTTCACATTTCCCATCATAAAAAGTTCAGTCCTTCCTCTTCCTTCCTCTATTTTATAATAAACTTAAGCTCCCCAGTCTTAAAACATAAAATGATAAAAAACATAGATTTTGTCATATACATGTAGCTTGCACTGGCTATGCTATGCTGCTCTAAAGCCCGATCAATGTAAGTGAAAGAACCTGGCACTTCCCTAAACCATACACACAATACACACAAACACACAGCACACAAACTCTCATAGACACACACACCACACATACCATGTGTTGGGAATACTGTGTGGCTGAAATCCATGTGGTCAAGAAGATTGGGAGCCCATTTTTTGCTACAAAATAATCATTTTTGAACAAAATTCCACTTTTTGCAAAGGGCAACATGTGCCATTAATATTTTTGTATTTTTAGTAACATTTACAAAATTAAATTAGGTGGGGTGAAATCACGGACCACGAAAAGTAAGAATTTCAATGGTCATCCCATGGTCTATACATCCAGAAATATTCGGCATAAAAAACTCTACGTACATGCCAAACTTCATGCTTTTATGAAAAAAGTGCACAATTCCATCGATTCCATCAATCTGCTGGACTACTATAGCTTACTTCGAATATGTGATTATTCAAAAATCGAGGTTATGTTCTCTTTTAATATAGCCAATGAGTAAAACGGGAACGTAAACAAGGAGAGGCAATTAAAAGAGCCATATTACATACTTGTGCGTTTCCACCAATTTGTCTGCAATATTTTGATATTACTCACACACGGCGACATTTGTAAATCTAAAGATGGTATCCATGGTATTATTATATAACTGTGTGCTAAATTCTCCGATAACAGAGTAAACTGAGTATAAGAATGCGCTTATCATGTGAATATAAACACTCGAGTTCATGAGTGGGCTACGATTATACTTGGGGAAACTAGTTCCCGTTTTTTGTGTGCTCATACTTCTACTTGTGACTTTGGAAATGTTATGATCATGGGTGAAGTCTTAAAGTAAACTGAACTATATTCTCACATCGAATACTACAATGCTGTCATTGAATAAATACCAACAGCAAAGAAACTTACTTTGACCAATGGGCGTGGTTTCTTCATGAGTATCTTGCTCTTGATACTCTTCTTCTATCTTCTTTACAGACCGATAGAGATGCTGTGAGCCTTTGGTTTTTTCCAGGCTTTCCAGGAAGGAATCATAGGCTTTATCCCCTCTTCTTGGTAAGATATCTAAAAGGGTAGTGACTTTCTCCTTCCTTATCGATTTGCTATTAATTTTAGCAACATCATCACTGGTAATCACCCCAGCAGCTAGCAGAGGTGATGATACGTCGTCAGTGTCAAGGTCATTCCGGAGGACGACGGCACTCTTCTCCAGAATCTTTCGATGACGATCCGTCATAGTCATGGTGCTGGAGAGGATGTGAACAATACAAAGGAAAATGTCATGGTCTTTCTTTTTCATTTGGACTTATTAGAATTTAGAAATATAAATGCCATGCTCGGAAATGTGAAAGCTTATGTTGTATGATCGTTATTTCATTATATTAACAGGTATATACTGACTGCACTTGAAGTTCCAATTCATTGATCTTCCTCTGAGTTCAGTGTGCTGTGCCGATCAAAGGGGATAATTCGATGTCTAAAGGAAAGAAAGAGTCCCCCCCCCCCCCCCACACACACACGCACGTAGGTCGTAGATCAACAAACTGTGCATGGTAATGAGAGTCATTAAAATAAATTTAGATTGAACAGATGGACTCGACTGCAAGATTGAACTATTTTTATAACCAATTCAATTACTACACTGTACAAAATAACTTTAGGAATTTTCAGTAAAGTACTGGTAACTTGCTGTACAATAAATTACTGCATTTTTCACGGTATTGTACTGTTTATTCTACAGTTAAACGGTAAAACGGTAAAAATACAGTATTTAACTGTAAATGATACGTATTTTACTGTGCAGCCGGGTTACCAGTAATTTACTGTTATCTTACAGTAATTTTTGTACAGTGTATTGTTCATTCTAAGAAGCTTTTTAGAAAATCCTATAAAACATTATCTTACATCACAAAACGAAAAATAATCAGTAAGAAAAAAAAAAAATTTCAACCCTATATTAAACAAAGCAGTAAACGGATAGCACACTATACACACACAATATTTTCGTAGATTTTTCAGCACAATATCAAATAAGGACGGTTTCCTATTATGGCGGACCAAAGATCATCAGAAAAACAGACAGCGGGGGAAATACATGTACATATCTTTTGTAACTCCAAGTTGTGTGGAAAACCCATGACCTCCATGAACTTTGAACCACTGAGTTATATGAACAAATATATGGTTGTGTGAAACAGGGGCGGTCCCAGGATTGAGTATAAGGGGGGGGGGGGGGGGGCACACAAATGCAGGTTTGTCAACGTTTGGAAAAGGTAGTCCCGCCAGCTTCTCGAAAAGTCACTCAGTGGGGGTGGGGGGGGGGGGGGTGCGCCAACCTTTTTTTTTTTGCCAGACCTTCAAAATTCGCTCAGTGGGGGGGGGGGGGGGGTATAATTAAAAAAAAAAAAGTCTTCATTCTAAAAGGGGGGGCACAATCGAGAAAATGGCAGATCGTCTATGCAATGCAATATATCGTATGGCGTATTACATTGAACATTAACTTATATTATTCAAATAAGCCGACATATAGAGATAATAGAGAGAAATACTATAAAAATAGTTTCCATAATGTTCGAATATTATACTTTGGACATTAGACTATATCCTTATATGGGGGAATCGTGGTTCGTATATATATATATGTTACGGACAGAATCGTTCACAAAGTTCACAATCAATTAACGGATGAGGGAGAGCAAAATCAATTCATTCATTTAACTATGAAGGCTGGGGGAGAAAGATAAAACCAAAATCGGCAACTAAATTTGATTCGAATAGGACAATTTATTTGACAAAAGATAATACAATTCTATTATAACAACACTGCCCAGGCAGAAGAAAAAGATCGGCCTGACGATAACACAAGAGATAATCCAGATTGCAGAAATTCCTCGTCATACAGGCTTACACCATAAAGGACGTAGAAAGGCGATAGATAACAAAGGGAAGAAGGGACACCATCTAATGTTGCTTGATATTAAAATAATGATGAGAGTGCACAATAAATTCAAAGTGACTGTTAAGCCTTAATTTTTGTTGCGCGTAGGCGCAGAAACAAATACAAAATATGGTCTCCAAGGACATTCCACTTTATAAGAGGGGTGGAATGAAAACAAAACAGATAATGAAACAAATGATATCAACAATAATATTGTATCCTGCTATAACATTCACCCCCGTTTAGAAGTATTGTTGTCCTCAACAATAATATAAATTAAGTTGTTCTAACTTAAGTAGCGCTGTAACGGTGAGGTGATTTTTTTTGTCTTGTGGAGCGACGAAATTGATTTTCAGCGTCTACATCTTCGAGTGAATGAATAGGCACATTCTCTGACTCCTCACCGTCATCGTCACTTTCCGAGAATGTACAAGCTGTCAGTAAGTTTCTATGCACAGTCCTGTCCTTACCTGTCGAGTCTCTGACGATGTAGACGTGCTGACCAGACATTCGGTTCACGACAGTGTAGGGAGTGCCTAGCCATTTGTCGACGAGCTTCTGGCGCCCAATGATTGCTTTGTTTGCAAGCAAAACTTTGTCTCCTATTACAAACGGTGTGTCTTTCGATGTTTTGTCAAATGTCTCTTTCATTTTGGTACTTGAAGCAACGGCATTTTCTCGTGCAATGCGGTATGATTCTTGCAGAATGTTTCTCAGTTGATCGATGTACGAAGATGTCATATGATCACCTTCCTCAACCTCCTCCTCATTGTCGTCACCTCCGGCGACGAGATCAAGGGGAATTCGGGGCTCTCGTCCAAACATGAGAAAGAATGGCGAATATCCTGTCGAAGAATGCTTAGTGGAATTGTATGCAAACGTCATGGTCTCCACATAGTCTTTCCAGTTTGACTTCTGAGAGGGCTCCAGCGTACCTAGCATGTTCAGTAGTGTACTGTTGAATCTTTCTGTCATACCATTGCCCTGAGGATGATATGGAGTCGTCCTTGTTTTCTTCACCTTGAGAAGCTCGCACAACTCTTTGATTATGGCAGCCTCAAAACACCTTCCTTGATCACTGTGGATTCGCTCTGGTATGCCATAATGCACAAAATATCGTGTCCACAAGGTCTTAGCAACTGTTGATGCGGTCTGGTCTCTAGTCGGAAAAGCCTGAGCATGACGTGTAAAGTGGTCAGTGATCACGAGGATATTCTCTATTCCACCTCTCGACGACTCTAAGCTCAGAAAATCCAGACAAACCAATTCAAGAGGCCGTGTGCTCCTAATCGGGTTCAGAGGTGCCCTCGACTTCGATTCTTTTGTCTTTCTCACAGTGCAACGTTTACATCGACGGATGTATTCCTGTACACGGGATTTCATTCCAGGACAAAAGTATCTATCTTGCATCAGAGTCAAAGTTCGTTCCACTCCAAGATGACCCATGTCTCGATGTGCTTTCTGGAGCGCAGTTTTCTTCATTCCCTTTGGAAGAACCAACAATTTGCGATCGTCATCTCTTCTGTACCAGAGTATGCCTTCATAGACCTCAAGTCGGTTCCAGTGTCGGAGTATCATTCTCACAGCAACTTTCTCCTTCTTTATTTGACGCGACCCAGGTTTATTGCCTCCTTTTACAAGTTCAATGACACGATTTGTGACGACATCATCCCCCTGTGACTGGGCGATCTCAGCTAACGACAATCCCTGTAACGCTGTGCTTTCATATTCTTTCTGTTGATCCTGTGCTTCTACAGCGTTAATGTTGTGGCTCTCTGCCACCCGCTTCAAGGGCACATCTTCTTCTCTTACGCTGTCAGCAGCAGTTGTTGTAAGATCCAGTGTTCGCCTAACTTCCTCTGGCGAAATTCTTGACAAGCTGTCGGCGTTATCATTAGACTTTCCTGGCCGATACTCTATGTCAAGATTACACTGTGCCAAATCGTTGACCCAGCGTTGTCCATGAGCGTCTAGTCGAGCCTTTCCGAGAACATATGTCAGTGGATTATTATCCGTTACTGCGGTTACCTTCCTGCCTATTACATAGTCGCGAAATTTCACGGTAGCAGCCCAGTGTAAGGCTTTAAATTCCAACTTGTGTGCGGGATATCTTGCTTCTCCAGACGACAAACTCCTGCTGGCATAGGCGATCACACGCTCTTTACCGTCTTGAACTTGTGCAAGTACTGCTCCTAGACCAATTAAGGATGCATCTGTCTGGAGGATAAATGGTAGCTCAAAGTCAGGGTACGCCAACACAGGTGCTGAAATTAACGCTTCCTTCAAAGTGTTGAATGCTTCTTGGCATTTGGTGGTCCATTCTATGACTGTGTGCTTGCCGGGCCCTACCTTGTTGCCTACTAGAGCAAAAAGTGGGTTTGCTATCTTGGCATAATCCCGGATGAAGCGTCTGTAATAGCCTGTAAATCCTAAAAAGCTCCTGACATCCTTCTTAGTCTTAGGTACTGGCCAGTCACGAACTGATGATGCTTTGTCTGGGTCGGTGGATACGCCCTGCTCTGAAACCACATGACCTAGATATTTGACCTCTTTCCGCAGTATGTTACACTTACTGGGTTTGAGCTTTAGACCATGTTGCCGTAAACGGACAAAGACACGTTCAAGTCTCTTCAAGTGTTCCTCCAGTGTAGAGCTAAACACAATCACATCATCTAAGTAGATAAGCAGCTCACTGAGGTTCATATCTCCGAATACAGTGTTCATCAAGCGCTGAAAAGTAGCTGGTGCATTCATGAGTCCAAACGGCATTCTTGGGTACTCATACAAGCCCATGGGAGTGGTGAACGCAGTTTTCAGCTGATCCTCTTTGGCTACCTGTACTTGTAAATATCCTGACATCAGGTCAAGGCTAGTGAAGTATTTAGCTTTCCGAAGTGCATCTAAGGACTCATCAATTCTGGGGAGGGGAAATGCATCTCGAACTGTGCGGGTATTCAACTTTCTGTAATCCACACAGAGCCGAATTTTACCGTCCTTCTTTCTGACGATAACGATCGGGGACGCGAAAGGACTCTTACTGGGTTTGATGATCCCTGCTGCCTCAAGCTCTTTCAAGTGATCCTTGACATCACTGAAGTCTGTAGGTGAGATGCGGCGATACGGCATACGAAATGGAGTCGAATCAATGAGCGGGATGTCATGAACAATTGTGTCCGTACAGCCGAAATCCTCCGGACCTCCTGAGAAGACATCAGTATTACTCGCCAGTAATTCTTCTAATGACCGTCTCCCGGCTGGGGAAAGCTCTCCCATAGGCAATTCCAGGCCGGGAATACTGTCCTTTATTTCTTGGCTGAAGGTATTAACCAATGGCTCTTGAGCCTCCTGTTCACCTTCTTGGGGTTCCTCTACTGTCTTCACTGGCAAGGGGGTTGCTATCTCAATTCTACCGAGTGGAGTATGTCTATGTATCATCTTCATTTCCGTCGATAGGTTGATCACCAGTAATGTTACCTTCCCATCTTCGATCTGGGTAAAACCGGTATCAACCTTTAGGCCGTCTAGCTCGTTGCTACCTTCCACCAAGGCTTCAAAGCTGAAACCGTGTGTACGCTTGGGAGCACTTGCCTTGACTTCTACATGCTGTCCTGGATTTAGGAGGAGAGGTTTCTTTCCTTCATACCTGACTGTTCCTATATTTCCAGTGCGATCAGCAAGGCCCAGGCCATCACCTCCCATTGCTTGAAAGGCTAAGAAACAAGGCATTGACGAATCTTTCACGTTTTGCATGAAGTTCCTGCCATATTGACTGTGTACTAAGTCACGAGTAGCACGCAAGACGTTCGTCCCCAAGAGACACGAAATGTTCCTGTCATGACCAATTGCTGGTACGACCAAGGCTGGTACTGACTTGATTTCAGTCCCTAACATTTGAACATCAAGGAGAACAACACCCTCATGGGGAACGTCCTGTCTACCGGCACCCTCTACCGTTATTCCAGCTGGTTTGGGCTGCTCTTTATTGAGGACAGGATGACGTTGGATGAAGGTCCTGGACACCGTAGTTACTTGCGATCCTGTGTCGAGAATAGCCAAACAAGGCTGTCCGGAAATGATTATCTTCTCACAATTCACAGGACCAACTAGTGACTTCCTAAAATCATCTTCAATTTGTCCATCAGGGCTTCTCTGTTCAAACATACCCACAGACTGCCCTCCATCTGTGGGTTCTCCTAGTTTGACGGATTGGCGTTGGGGCAGGATCTCGCAAAATGACCAGGCTGGCCACAAGTGTAACAGGTTTTAGGTTGAGGGTGTCTGCCTCTTTCTATCCCATCAGACTTCCCTCTCATGTACCTCTCCAGAGAGAAAAGTCGCCGCTGCTGGTCTCGCACAGATTCCTGGAAGAGTTCCATCTGTTGCTGCTGCGTAGCGGCCAATTCACTCATAGCTTTCGTCAGTAGCTCTATCTCTTTGCTTGTGTTCGGCGTCTCGGTAGGCCTGACGCTTTGTCTGAACGACTGTGCCAGTGCACACTTCCCTTCAGCCTCAATAACACGCAGTTCTTTGCGAAGCTCTCTGTAAGTCATCTCTCTTGGCCTCATGGGAGCCAGGCGAGCCCTTACCTCTTGGCTCCTAAGTCCATGCATAAACTGCGTAGCGAGCATTCGATCTCTGGTATCGTCATCCACCATGGCAGCTTGCTCACCTCGTTCTCTCGCGATTCTCAATTTGGCTTCCAAAGCGACTGCATAATCTGCGGGTGACTCGTTAGTCTGCTGTGTTCTGGCGTAGAATGCCGACATAGGCGAAGACGTGACGTCATCATCAGCATACTCTTCGATGAGCTCTCTAAAAGCCCTATCAGCAGATAGTTCACCTTGATAGAGTTCAAGATTTAAGATCAAGTCACGAGCCCTACCACCTGTGTGTCTAACTACCTCATTAAACTGTGCTTGTTTTGACATATGCCCCTTTGAACTGAGTACATACTTCATATCCCTCACAAAGTCCTCTACTTTGGCACCACCCTTACCAGAAAATACATTGACTCCCTTAACTTGGTGTGACACAATATGTGTTGGGGCGGCACGAAAGTTCTGTTCCTGATATTCTGGCGGCACTGGGTCGAATCCCGCCATCTGAAGAGGAGTCAACAGGAGGGGATGCTGCCAGGCTGGCGATCTTGCTGAATTTAGTGACGGCGTTCGAGCTCGTTGGCTGCGAGGATCATCGGACGGCATTGGAGTCAGCAGCGGCGGGGGTGGCGTCTCCATCGTGTTGATCCTTGGGCAGTGTTGTGTTGGAAAACTTGAATAAATTTTCTCTTTTTTTTTTAAATTTGAAGTGGAATACAATCAATTAAACAGTTTGATCTTTCATTCAGCCTTCCCGGGTTTCGGCACCAAAATTATGTTACGGACAGAATCGTTCACAAAGTTCACAATCAATTAACGGATGAGGGAGAGCAAAATCAATTCATTCATTTAACTATGAAGGCTGGGGGAGAAAGATAAAACCAAAATCGGCAACTAAATTTGATTCGAATAGGACAATTTATTTGACAAAAGATAATACAATTCTATTATAACAACACTGCCCAGGCAGAAGAAAAAGATCGGCCTGACGCTAACACAAGAGATAATCCAGATTGCAGAAATTCCTCGTCATACAGGCTTACACCATAAAGGACGTAGAAAGGCGATAGATAACAAAGGGAAGAAGGGACACCATCTAATGTTGCTTGATATTAAAATAATGATGAGAGTGCACAATAAATTCAAAGTGACTGTTAAGCCTTAATTTTTGTTGCGCGTAGGCGCAGAAACAAATACAAAATATGGTCTCCAAGGACATTCCACTTTATAAGAGGGGTGGAATGAAAACAAAACAGATAATGAAACAAATGATATCAACAATAATATTGTATCCTGCTATAACATATATATATATTCAAGTTTTGCTATAGGTCATAAATAGACCTATACAATTTAAACGCGTCATTCTCCTATATAGGAGTGAATACTAAATACTATCACCATTACTAATATATATTATGACCATTCTATATGGTTATGAATAGCTATCTCACGAATTGAGCTACTTTAATTCAAGCTGGATCATCGTTCTTTATATCACATCAGAAATAAATAAAAATATGAATGGGGCAAATAGTAATCAAATATACCTTGCACTGAGAGGTTCCAGTTGAAATTATGGATTATCTGAGGTGACTGGCATAGCACTATTTTCTGAGGGGCGCAGCCCGAAGAAAATAGTACTATGCCAGTCACCGAAGAATCCATAATTCAACTGGTGCCTCGAAAAACGTGCATGGTATATTTGATTTATATCCTACCAGAGTAAGCTTAGATAAACAATAATAAAACTAAATTAATTAGAATCTAGACCTAGTCCTAGACCTAGAGGCTAGACTATATATGAAATGTATACAACTCACCAAGTCACAAAAGATGCCTGGCCATTGCTTGTAAGTATTGTCTATAATCTACTGTAGATCTAGATCTACATGACACAAATCCAACGATGAAACCATTAAGACAATGTAAACTGAACTTTTCCCCAAGTCACAAGTGAGGCGAATAGACCCCTTCTCGTAAGGTGTACCCTACTGTAGATTTACATGGCACTAATCCAACGCTAGCGCTGGACTAGCGGAGATCAACGTGCATACATGTATTGTAGGCATTCTGCACTTCACTACGCGCATACACACACATACGTACATTGAACATGAGCTAGCGGCTCTCTCAGCCATCTCTCAGCTCAGAGCTCACTCAGAAACATTATCGCGATATATTGTCGCGATATCGATAGCTTCGAAATATCCAGAAAAACAAAAAAGTGACGTCATAATATTTTTATATCGAAAAATATACGGAGGTCTGACGTCACGCGATATCCATTTTTTCTTCATGGTGAAAGTATTTTGTGTCACGTGAGACATTCCTGGCCAATCTTTGCATGAGAATTTTATGATGTAGGATATAAAAGTAAATGTATATTGGGAGATATCATAGAAGTATATTAGATGTCATCATCTTATAGGAGTGAATACTAAATACTATATCACCATTCTATGGTTCAGTTGAATAGCTAGCTCATGGAGCTACTTCAATTCAAGCTGGATCATAATATATCACATCAGAAAAGAGAAATCAAAATATGAATTGGGGAAATAGAAGTATGTTGGATTTTCTCACTTCTCATTTGCCTTCTTCTTCTTAGAGGGTACGTCAGTTTCATCAGCACCTCGCTTTCTTTCTCCAGCAGTTTCCATGGTTTCACTTGATCAAGAGAAGAGTATAAACGAGATCAGGTTTATGTACATGCAAAGCGGTTTACAAATTCTGAATATGGGGTGTCTTATGTTGCTAGAATACCTTACATGAATTCTTTTTGAGAAGGTAGAAAACAGAGATTCTAAATATTGATATCATAGCTGATTAAAGGGATACTCAATCGTAGATTGTGGATGTTTTTATGCCGCGAGAGGGCACTGTGTTCGTATCATGCCGTTGCCCGGTGGGGCGCAATCTTCGGACAGACTAGTCGCTGTGCAACATGAATGCACGCTCTGCGCCTGAGCTCGAGCTCTAGTGCGAGATTCGGTCTGCTTCGTGCAGTCCAAAATATAATCCCAGTAGTCCATCCAACGGACGCGTTCGACACAAACTTTGTAGACGAGTAAATGGGGCTTACGCGATCCTGACTTTCCCCACAGCCGCCTGGTGGCGCATCACTTTAAGATTTAAATTAAAAAGTCAAACGTGAGATCAAGTTGTAAATTATGGCGTGCGCGCGTGTGAGAGTGTATACAAGTTATGTTGTTCGGTGGATTATTCATTCATTGCATTGGATAAAACAAAATATGTGACCCGACGCTTCAAAACCTATGATAAGTCGCTGAAATTATTTTTTTAGTTTCATACATTTTCTGAAAGTAGAGATTCTCAGCTTTCCAATGGTATATCACTTGCTTAGTTTACTCAATGATAACGCCTTTAAATATCACATTTAGGATCAGTATGTAACCAGCAATCAATAACTCCTATTCAGAGAAAATGGCCATTTAAGTTCGGAACAAAAGAGTGCTAAACCTTCGCTCTCTGTGTGCGCCTAAGTAAAACTGGGTATTCAAATGGCCTTAGCAACCGGTATGAAGGGATTATCAGATTAGGCTGAATTTTGGCAGGCTGCTCCAAGAGGACCTATTCATTACTCACCTCAAAAATCAATTTAATACCTTTAGAGGTAAAGTAGTAATTTGGCATTGAACGAAAGTATTACAAATTTCGGCGATTTCGATTTTTTAGCTCGACAGGTGAAAAAAAGGAGTCATTTTAAAATGCCCCAAAAACATATTTCTAAGTCGAATTACGGCTCACAATCCTGAGACATGATAGAATGATAATGAACCTACCCATTTCTATCAAAAACAGAAAATCGACTGATCCAAGCAAATTTACTATTTTGGGTTGTTTGCTACGTTGTGGTCCGTGCGACTTGAGGCGGCGGGTCACATATAGGCCTATGTACGGTCCCAGGACAAACTTGGTGATATAGCTCATATGGGACAATCAGAAGATTGTGACTTTCCAGCAGAAAATGATTGAATTTGACGGAACTAGGGATTGCATTTGATTAGACAATATGGGTTCCAGCCATCTGCCATATATGAGTAATATAGAGACTATTATTTCACAATAAAATTTATCTTTTACCATAATCAGTCATGGCAGACAATTATAATTTACTGCCTGTTAATCATAATTGAATATTCACGGAATACCCTTTTTGTTTGGGGATATACATCTAAATCAAATTTAAACAAAATGTGATAATGACATATTGCCACAATTGTTTCAGAATTACTTCATGAAAAATTATAATATCCATTCCTATGAAACCAGAAAAAAAAAATTATCACTTACCTTTATTTCGCACAACTATAAGACAGCACTCAATATTCTATAATGGTCCACTACTTTGGAATAATCTACCCGAAACTTTGAAATACAGTACATCCTATAACTATTTAAAACGTAATTATAAATTACTCCTTATCACAATGTAATATTGCTTTCCAGAATTTATATACTTCAAATGTACTTCTACCTCTCTTACTTACTCCTTCCTGTAATCTGTCCTATCCGTAGTTCTTCTTAATATTTGATATTTTTTTACATGCAATTACTTAATATTCATACTTTTATGTTAATTATTTTGCATTTGTGACTATTAATTGATTTTGAAAGGAGCCAATCTGTACAAGCCTTTGGCTTTCATTTGGCTCCGCCACAGTTTTGTAATATCTCTCTAATGGTCTTATAATACAATGTATTCATTTGAACATGTTTTAATGTGGAAAATAAATGAAATGAAATGAAATGAAAAGGTATACATATCTCGAGAAGACTGAGGGCCGCATTGATAAATCAATTATTACGGTCATGAAAAATTATGAATTCTAATTATTTTTTCAATAATTTTTTAATGCATTGCACATTGCACAGTGAAGTAAACAATGAATTAGTGATCAGTAAACCAAAAGGATAAAAAGTGACCCTTCAGACATTTTCAGGAAGACTTATGTTAGAAAAGTGTATAAAGGGTCAATGAATCACTGTTCGTGTCTAAAGAGTCCATTTTATCTGAAATAATCAGGTATCGGCGGGTGGACCCCTCGCACTTTTGTTTTCATTGTTATTATGGAGTCATTTATTTTAAATGTAATTTCTTTTCCCATCAATTTTTGTTTTCATAACGTGATGAACATAACTGAAATATCATCAGTTATGCTTACGGGATCCATTTAAACTGAAACAACCTTATTCAATTAAAGATGTATTTTGAAGAAAAAAAATATGAATTCAATAAAGTTTTGTATCATAATGTCCCTTACGCGGGAAAGTTTACGTTGAAAGTGTTGCCAGACATTGCGATGTTTTGACCGGTCCTAGATCCTGCTTGGTTGTTAGCATGAATAGCATCATCCCGACTGTTTCCAGCTCCTGAAAAAACGCGAGATAGATGTGGCTTAGAAGCAAATTTCAAATTATTTTTTTTTGGCGGACAAAAAAGGCATATCCTATCCATATAGCCTATTCTCATTTAACTTTGTTATCTTTTGTTATGACAAGTATAGTCGTTGCAATTTTCTTTTTACAAAACATGAATTTGATGTACAGTGTCAATAAGGTTTGATAATAAGATACAAAAAGAAAATAAATTCCAATGAAATTACTATTTTGTTCCCTAAATCATCAAGGCTGTATGGAAAACGAATCAAGATCTTGTTCATTATTGCAGTATCCCTTTCACAAAACTTTGTCCTTATTGACTCCATACAGAGAAATTGTTTCGTTTAAGCTAGTGCCTTTCCATGTGGAACAAAATCACACTTTTCATTCACAATCTGATGAGGAAATAATTTGAATAAACAAGATGGTATTTCAATTACCTTCACATGATCCCTCCTCAACTCCATCTATTTTCGTTTACGAAGGTATTTGGATGAAAAAAAAAATGACATGATGAAAGGCCAAATATACACTCGTTAATAATAACAACTAGCAGATTGATGAATGAAAAGTTTCACAAAAATGTCAATAATTACATAGTATTTGAGTGCTTATGTAAATAAATAATAAATTATGTACACCCCAAAAATAAATAAAACGATATATAAGAAAGGTAAGAACATTGTTTTTAACATAGGCGAATCCAGGGCTGAACAGAAGGAGCAGCGATCGCCCCCCCCCCCCCTAGTCTGCAAGCACAGACCTTAATTTGACACTTAATCAGAAAATCAGTGTTTCTTGAGAGAAACCAGCTACCGACTGGTCGTGTCATCGAGCAGCTATATATACTTGGGAGTTTTTCCCTCGCCTATGGTAGTCTTACAGTGCAGACAATCTTTTACGACTGACCAGGGTTTGTGCCTGCAAACTACCCCTCCCCCTCCTTTCAATAAAAAAACAAACTTGTATCAGTTAACAGTTTTATTTCTCATACAACAAATTCGTATTCTGGGAAAATTATGGCAAGAAAACACATTCAGGAAAACCCCCATGATAACTCAGAAGCCACCGTATGCTTATCATGGACATCCATGGTCTATAAACCATCTTTATATTTTTCCCATTTTTAGTTCCAATCATAGCAACGTCCATGCAGAATGAAGTGATTGATGGAAGTGACGGTAACATACTTGTAAATCAACATGTGGCTGCTCCATGGTCTGAGCAAGGAGGTACTAGGCAAGCTTGCCTAGAGGTCTGAGATTCAACAGTCTCAATGACAATCAAAGGACTGTCGATATACTCACAATGTTTGAAATGCTTCTCCACAATGCTTATGAATCCACCAGTTTGTGCATTGTCAAGGGCTGATTCAAGTTTCGCTTTGGTAACTTCTTTTCCACTGTCTACCCACTTATTCAGTACTTGTTTCAAGGCAATCGTTTGATTTCCTAAATTTTGATTTCTTAATATTTGATCAGCTTGGTTGTATTTAACTCCAAATTCGTTACAAAACGATATATAACTGTTATGTGGGTAGTTTTCGGCAATCTCGGTAAACAGTGGGTCTGTGTTTTTTAGAATTCTGCCTGTGACATAAAAGGAAACATAGAAGCAAAGGGCATATGAAGACATACATTTACAAGTAGCAATTGGGTTTTCAAAATTATACGCATATTCGATCATGTAGGAAGAAGACCATACGGATATTGCCTGCTTGCTTGCCTTTTGTTGGACTGAAATTTTCAGGTCGAGTTTCTAAAGTCTTTATATTTTGTAGACGAGTAAGCACTGAAACAACATATACCTTTTTATACCTTTTTTATTCACTTTTGTTATTTTCGATATCAATTTCAATTTCAATTTTATTTTCCAATGGAAATTTGCTTTGCTCACATTTCATATTAAGATATCATAAAGCTTTTTCTCCATTTCTCCTTGTTGAATTTTAACCAAGTTATCTTTGTTTCATCGTCGGTTAATCAAAGATAATGTCTCACCATTTTGATCTCTGATACCATCCATGGCTCCCCTTATCCAAACTATAACACAAACATAAAAAAGGTGACACAGCATAGCAGCCAAATATTTCACAAAATTTGCATTATGATTTACATTAAATTACGATATTTATTTTGTTTCAATTTTAGGCACTGGATCCGGAATGGATGAATGAGTTAATTTATAAAATGTTCAGCAGCCTTCATCATCATCATCAATAAATCTAAAGTTATCTCTGTTTTACAGATATTAGATTTACATGTATATGTATCTATGATTTTGTCTAAGATTGGTTTACGATAAAGACTTAAATATATAACTTATCGTACAGTGAGAAGAAGGTATTACTATTAGTTGTTTTATGTAATGAGAAAAGAAAGACATTCTAATATCATGTACTAGGAATATTTTTTCTACACAGCCAATTTGGCATTCTGATGTGGTTAAGAAGATAGTTGACTTTTAGAATCAAAGAAAATCATCCTTGTTTTAAGAAGAATGATAAACGTATAAATCTATAATCATCATCACATCTTGAGAATTAAAAAAAAAAAGTTTATCCACTTGTCACCATCTTTTGACATGCACACGTTGCTTCAGCCCCAAATTGGTACAAGTGGATTTTGCCACGATTTTTTAAAAACCCCGGTGTCATCAATGGACAAAATAAATCTGAAGGTCACAGAATACATACATTATTATGTACGAAGCTACCAAAGTTGGGTATGCTTTTTTTGATACGCATGCATGTAGTGTGAACATTTTACAGCCGCAGTATTTCTCCTACGTGGTGGTATATCACGTCTTTATTATAGAGATCATTGCATCATTGCATTCTACTGAATGTTAAAAGCAACAGTCATGACCACACGCATGTTTTATTTTGTTTGATCGATGGATCAACAATATTATCAAGATAAACTAGGCATTGTACATGCATATTGTAAGGTTAACATTCTTAAAGTCTATGTACTGTGACAATATTTCCTCTATCGTGAATAGAAAAAATATATCATATTAGATTAATAATTCCAAGTGTAACATTAACTATAGTAGCACAATTTTAAGAAGTCATTATTACACTCAATATTACATTCTACTCTAAGGACTGCATACTTTGGACTTTGAAATACAGTTTCCCCAAAGTAAATAATCAGAAAACATAATTTCATGTTATTGGCCTACGGTGCATAGGCCTACGTGTGCGTGTATATGGTATTCTATATAGAAATGACAGAGTAGGCTATTATTATATCATCGCATAACGGAAACAATAAAACGATTATAATCATGGTAATTGTGTTGTTGGATATTGCACCACATGTTGGAAGGCATTCAAAATAAAATCAAAACATGCATCCCTACCTGACTTAAAATGATATCCTCGTACCGTACTTGTGAGGGTACTTGTGAATGGGTACCTGGGATGGTAGGATGCGCAAGTTACATGTAATGTCGTTTGCTTAGCAATGTGAGCGCTAGTCTCGCAAACATTCCTCGTTTTTCATTTTACTACACACGTCAAGGTGCACACACTACCGTATGAGTGTGCAAAGTGTTTCAGAAGGATATTTTAGTAAAGGTGACTGGATAACAGTCTATAACTATGGTAAACAGTGAGGGGAAAAAAGCA
Organism: Heliocidaris erythrogramma; assembly: GCA_025617745.1. Lineage (NCBI taxonomy): Eukaryota > Metazoa > Echinodermata > Echinoidea > Camarodonta > Echinometridae > Heliocidaris > Heliocidaris erythrogramma. The sequence continues at coordinate 218,130 of CM046855.1, forward strand.
AAACGTGTCATGCATGGCATGCATGATACACGAGTGTACAATGGAAGCTCTGCGAGTGCTGGTCATGGTGTGGTGGCAGATCGTGGACGGGAGAAAGAAAGAAATAGTGACGCGAGAGCTAGAGAGAGATCGAGAGTGCGCGATCGCAATGCACGTGAACGAACAGGAGCTGAATCATTTCAGTGTGGTACGGTCATTGTATGGTAATGTATATGTGTGCATGATGAGCATCGTGTGTGGGCAGAGTAATGATACACTGCGAAAGACAAGAAAAACATTAAATAATACGTGCAAGAGTCTAGGAATGTTGAAATCGTCATCGTTAGCAGGTATCTGGGCAAAATTATTGTGAAAAAGAGGTATTTTACATCATTTGAGGCTGAAATCATTCATTTTGTATTCGTTCGGATTTGAAAATATTGTTTGTGCCTTGTGCAAGCCTAGCGACTGAAACTTGGTCGGCGCGCGGAAAATTCAAATTTACCATATTTGGGTTAGAAGTTGTGTAACTGTACTAATTGCTAACGTAATCGAGCAAACATAATTATAGCTAGTTTAAGGTAATTTAGCGGCGTTTACGCACGGATTGGCGTCAGAAGAACTGTCTAAGTTACTTTGGTGCTGGATTTCTGCATTTTGGAGGCTCTTTTTGAAGCAGGAAATTGGTGAATTTGCTTATGTCATTAATTAAGTTTAATTTATTGCCATTTTTGACCTTGGATTTGTAATATTAAAGAAGTGAAATTTTTGGCTTGGCGAGCCTATCATAAGAAATTTCCGAGAAATCACCAGTGTTTGTGTGTATCCATTGTCATGCCATATCTGCATGACAAGAGGAGGCATGGATACACACAAACACTGGTGAGTTCTCAGAAATTTCTTATCTTTTTTGGATTTTTTTGGTAAAAATATGTACGATCAAAAAGACATTCTAATTCTAAATGTTTTCCTAGGAGGAAACGCTGTGGTGAAGGACCTGTCAGTCGCGGGAGTTATCAGAAAAGTGTTATTTCAGGGCATTTTCCAGTCCTGCTAACCCGTCATGCCCGTGCGCAATTAGATTGCTGGGTAAGCATGGTAAGAACGCCTGGCTTCGTGATGTAGAAGGCCTATAGCCAATTTTTTTTTACATTCACGAAGCCAATCCTGGCTACATACATGACATACTACAACGGGGACGATTTGACCCGGGGACGTTAAACGGTTTTCACTGTACTGGCAGGACTGGTAACGTGGTATGCCTCAATGACCATGATGATGACAATGCGCATGGCCATGGACGTACGGTTAGGCCTACGGCTACGGCAATAATGAATAATCCCTGTGCGGAGTGAATGGATTGGTGGCTTCCGGAACCACGATAAATTCCCCTCCTCAAAATGTACTTATAATTACCGGTACTATATTAATTCCGTAGAAATATATTACCTTATTTTTACGTGTTCCTAATCAGCTGGTCATGCCTGTCAGTCACACAGTTTGAGCCAACATGTGGAATTAATCAGGTGCACGTGCATATGCAGTGGGTATACGGTGCAGCGCAGTTACGTCACGCGCGTACTGTATGGCAGCGTGTCCAAACTTCGCGGATGTCCATACTTCGCGTATCAGTACTAAATACGCGATAAAAAGTACATTGTACGCGCTACTGTATGTGGGACTGCGGAAAATCGTTCTACAATACGGAAAGAACCCAAAAGAGGCAAAATGCGACGAAAAAATGTAAGTAAATGTATAATTTAGTCAATATGTTGATGAGAATCTTGTCAATTTTAGTAAAATCAAGCTTAAAATTATAATTTTGTACCGCATTTAAAATTCCCTAAATTATCAAATTCTTACCCCCAATAAATTAGCGTTCGGCTCTATGCGCTGTCGGGTTCCGTAGACGAGTGTATTCTGACGTCTTATTTATTATTTATCGTAATTAATCTGCACAAATAGGGCCAAAAGAGGGCACCAAACATAATCCACGAAGTATGGACTCGTCTGTGGTGGGCAAAAGCTGATGGTGAGCGATTGGATTTGGCCTTAAAATGAGAGTTTATAAGATAACATTTTCAAACATTTTTGTATGACATTATTTTACGGTATATTCTGCTTCATTTGATATTACATTTTTAATGTATATCTATCAAATTGTGTTGTAACGTCATAAAAGGCCAAAATGTCCGCGAAGTTTGGACACCCCATCATACTTCTTACCGTTAGTCTCGATCTGCGGTATTCATTGCCTTTTTTTTGGTCTAGTTTAAATTTTGACATGATTAAGAATTTAAAAATATAACATCTAGGGCATAATCGTGATATAGTCCCCAGCATACCCTAACCCTAACCCTAACCCTAATCCTAAACCCTACCATAACCCTAATCCTAATCCTAAACCCTAACCCTAACCCTAAAACCTAACCCTAATCCTAAACCCTAAGGCCTAACCCTAATCCTAATCCTAAAAAAACTTAGATTTTTTTTGAAGCGGGGACTATTTCACGATAATGCCAAATCTAGATCTATTTTAATAAAAATTTGGAAAAATAACAAGATGGCCTGCATGTTATGCATATATGTCTCTTTAGAGAGAAAGGGAATATTTTATTGGTCTGTGATCAACATGCATATAATTAGAAAGCAGCTCTCAGGCGTCGTGAAATGAATCAATGGGGGGGGGGGGGGGGGGGTGGGGCAGGCAGGTTAATGGCCCTGACCATTAAAATCAGCAGACGATATGCCTACCGGTAGGCCCCTCCAACCGTAGCATGAGCACAACTTGCAAACATTCCTTTAGTGTACAAATATCATGCAGAGCAATTGTCGACAGGGCTAGGGCATAATGTTGCAGCGGTGGATTTAGGGGGGCGACACATCCAGCCCGTGCCCCCCCCCCCCTTTTGGAAAAAAGTATGCATTGTGCCCCCCCCCCCCCTCTTTAAGAACGAAAACTTTTTTTTTTTTTTGCTTGTCAGAGAATTATGGAGGAAAATTGGACCCCCATACTGTGCGAATATTGAAGGTCCAGCGAAAAAAAAATTGTCGACAGGGCATAATGTCGCAGTTGCGGACTTAGAGGGGGGCACATCCGGCCCGTGCCCCCCCCCACTTGGAAAAAAAAGTATGCATTGTGCCCCCCTTTTAGAAAACGAAAACTTTTTTTTTTTTGCTTGTCGGAGCATAATGGAGGGAAACTGAACCCCCAGACCGCCCCCCCCCCCCCCCCCCCCCCCCCACTGAGCAAATTTTGAAGGTCTGGCAGAAATTTTTTTTTTCATCCAACTCCCCCCCCCCCCCCCCCACTGAGCGACTTTTCAAGAGCTGGCGAGACCCGAAAAATACGGGTCTCCCTTTTCCCTTTGCCGCTACTAGGCGCCGGGTGGGGGTGGGGGGGGGGGGGGTGAGGGTGGGGGAGACGGGCGATAAAAGGTCTCTTTTATAAGACTATTATTGACAATAATTAATGTCATTTAAATATTGCTGTCAACAATCTCATAAAGGGGAAATCATATCAAAAAATATGATCATAAATTGAACAAATATAAATGGATATATCCTATGCCTATGATTAAGCAATGTACAGTCAGAGCGCCACGCGTACATGCTAATGAGCTGAATCCGCGATATTTATTCAGAATCCCGTTTGTGCTGGAAGCTCAAAAATTGGTTCTCGTATATCACGTGATTTCACGAGAGGTTGTGACCTGCGCGTATTCGACGTCGTATTCCATACCGACGGGAAGCCAAGATGGCAGAATGTTACCGTAAGTGTAAAGCTCAAGATTATACCATTGATTTGGTATGAAATATGACATGTTTCTGTAAAAATTCGGGCCTGAAATAGTGCCCAGGAATTACTCCTTATTTTGTTACGATTTAGAATTGATTTTGCATCACAAAGTTCGCTTTTGGTTCCTGACCGTCCTCAGAAACCGTGGCATTTTTCAACAGCTTGTTTAGCTCGATAAGAATTCAGTGTTCAATATGTATGAAAATCTTCGTGACGCAAGATCTTTTTCATTATCAATTTCACTATGAAACTTGCGTGTTGGGATTGGGCTACTTTTAGCGACCAATAAGACTTCCGGTCCGCGACCAATAAGACTTCCGGTGTCTGCTAGCTTCTTCTTCTTCTTCTTTCGTTGTATGGTATCGGCAATCAGTCAAATTTGACTATTGTTGCCAATGACGTTATGCATGCATGTAATTCAAATTCAGTATTTCTGACTCCTACTCTCTTTTAATATACATTTAGAATCAAGTAAACATTTAATACTGTATATGCATCTGTATTTAAAGCTTAATAAGAAAATAACAAAACACCACATGCTTCAGCTCAGTTCCAACTAGCGCTTGCCTAGCCCTTTCATAGATGCAATCTTACCGATACGGAGCGGTGCTTTGCGCCGTTTTTTCGGACATGCCTAGGTAACTCATGCATAGACATAGGGGCGCTGTTGTACCTGTGCTTACTGATGGGTTGAACATGTATTTTGGATAATTATCAAGTAATGAGATGAAAACACTTGTGGGCTAAGTTAGTAGAAAATGGGGCTTCTAAATGCACATAATTGTGTGCGTGCATCATTTATACATTAAGACATAACTTTTATAATATATGATGGGGAGCCCCATGTCTGCGCATCTAAGGTTTTGATCTGAAAATGAACAAGAATTTCTTTAATATTCCTCTAAAGCTTAATTTTATATTATTCCTGATATTCTAAAGAGTAAGTCTGCAAAAAAATCTCATCAAAATTAGAGCAAGAACAATGCCATTTTCACAAGAAACGGTGGTCGTGTCATTTCAACATTGAAAAAAACAATGGTGCCCATGTCTGCGCACTCATTCATTTTACACGCAGTTCGGGAGTTTTGACGTGAAAGACAACATTTTAAGGCTTGTGAATAAAATGTCTGAAATAAGACCGTTTTTCATTATTTTGACTCGTTTTTTGCATGAATACCTATCGCTATGATAAAGATGAAAAGTTTGTGTTCGTTGCGTGTTTTGTTTTATTAGAATCGCGCAGTTACGCGTGTGCGCAGACATGGGCACTGCGCAGACTTGGGCACTCTAGCCATACACAAAGGAAGAAAATACATTTAGCATTGAAACTCAGACCTACATAAAATACAAAATACTAGTATCCCTCACTATGTACACGACAACAAAAGAGAGCGGGCAAAATAGACAAACCCCCCCCCCCCCCCCCCCCCCCCACCGCATCCCCACAACCGCTCCGGCAGACAGAAGAACACCCCCTCATCGCCATTATGCAAAACAAGCGGAACAGGTGAAAATGCATGTGGCTCCTGTTCCACATAAAAAAATTATATTCACATTACAGCAACGAAGGGACGCTCCCCCGTCCACCAGAGAAAATGCGGGAAGCACAGCGAAAAACAATAGGATTTGGCGGTATGGTGTCTTCAAAAGTTCCAATCGAAAATGAAAGTGTAACATGGGTGATAGAGATGATAAAATTGACATAAAAAATATTACTCGACATTTTGATGTGAAGGTAAGCTAAGTCATATTATAGCAGAAAACATTTCCTATAAGATGTTATAATTTCAGAGCTGAAAACTTTCGATTTCAATTTTTAAGTTGAGATTGTTTTTTTGATTGATACATCCCAAATGCACGCAAATTGTTTTAACTTTGAAGCCTTTTAAAACTATCGTATGACATTTTAACTAAATAATGACCTATATCAGATGAAAGCTGAATAGTTGCTCTTTACTCTCATATAAGTCACATGCCGAAACTTTTTGTCTGGGTCTTACTGTTTTAAAGTGAAATTAGGGCTCAAAACGTCATACGGGAGGTCTTATCCGCACAATATAGCGGAAATGTACAGAATTCGTTTTTAACTTTAAAGCCTTTTAAAACTATCTTATGACATTTTAACTAATTAATGACCTATATGAGATAAAAGCTGAATAGTTGCTCTTTACTCTCATATAGGTCACATGCCGAAACTTTCTGTCTGGGTCTTACTGTTTTAAATTGAATCCAAGGCTGTAACCGGCATACGGGAGGCCTCATCCGCACAGTACACACGGAAATGGACGAAATGCGTTTTTATCTTTTAATGCTTTTTAAACTATCGTATGACATTTTAACTAATTAATAACCTATATGAGATGAAAGCTTAATAGTTGTTCTTTACTCTCATATAGGTCACATGCCGAAACTTTCTGTCTGGGTCTTACTGTTTTAAAGTGAAATCAGGGCTCAAAACGTCATACCGGAGGTCTTATCCGCACAATATAGCGGAAATGTACAGAATTCGTTTTTAATTTAAAGCCTTTTAAAACTATCGTATGACAGTTTAACTAAATAATGACTGATATGAGATCAAAAGCCGAATAGTTGTTCTTTACTCTCATATAGGTCACATGCCGAAACTTTTTGTCTGGGTCTTACTGTTTTAAAGTGAAATCAGGGCTCAAAACTTCATACCGGAGGTCTTATCCGCACAATATATAGCGGAAATGTACAGAATTCGTTTTTAATTTAAAGCCTTTTAAAACTATCGTATGACATTTTAACTAAATAATGACCTATATGAGATGAAAGCTGAATAGTTGCTCTTTACTCTCATATAGGTCACATGCCGAAACTTTTTGTCTGGGTCTTACTGTTTTAAAGTGAAATCAGGGCTCAAAACGTCATACCGGAGGTCTTATCCGCACAATATATAGCGGAAATGTACAGAATTCGTTTTTAATTTAAAGCCTTTTAGAACTATCGTATGACATTTTAACTAAATAATGACCTATATGAGATGAAAGCTGAATAGTTGTTCTTTACTCTCATATAGGTCAAATGCCGAAACTTTCTGTCTGGGTCTTACTGTTTTAAATTGAAATCAGGGCTCAAAACGTCATACCGGAGGTCTTATCCGCACAATATAGCGGAAATGTATACAGAATTCTTTTCTAAATTTAAAGCCTTTTAAAACTATCGTATGACATTTTAACTAAATAATGACCTATATGAGATGAAAGCTGAATAGTTGCTCTTTACTCTCATATAGGTCACATGCCGAAACTTTTTGTCTGGGTCTTACTGTTTTAAAGTGAAATCAGGGCTCAAAACGTCATACCGGAGGTCTTATCCGCACAATATAGCGGAAATGTACAGAATTCGTTTTTAATTTAAAGCCTTTTAAAACTATCGTATGACATTTTAACTAAATAATGACTGATATGAGATCAAAGCCGAATAGTTGTTCTTTACTCTCATATAGGTCACATGCCGAAACTTTTTGTCTGGGTCTTACTGTTTTAAAGTGAAATCAGGGCTCAAAACGTCATACCGGAGGTCTTATCCGCACAATATATAGCGGAAATGTACAGAATTCGTTTTTAATTTAAAGCCTTTTAAAACTATCGTATGACATTTTAACTAAATAATGACCTATATGAGATGAAAGCTGAATAGTTGCTCTTTACTCTCATATAGGTCACATGCCGAAACTTTTTGTCTGGGTCTTACTGTTTTAAAGTGAAATCAGGGCTCAAATCGTCATACCGGAGGTCTTATCCGCACAATATATAGCGGAAATGTACAGAATTCGTTTTTAATTTAAAGCCTTTTAAAACTATCGTATGACATTTTAACTAAATAATGACCTATATGAGATGAAAGCTGAATAGTTGTTCTTTACTCTCATATAGGTCACATGCCGAAACTTTCTGTCTGGGTCTTACTGTTTTAAATTGAAATCAGGGCTCAAAACGTCATACCGGAGGTCTTATCCGCACAATATAGCGGAAATGTATACAGAATTCTTTTCTAAATTTAAAGCCTTTTAAAACTATCGTATGACATTTTAACTAAATAATGACCTATATGAGATGAAAGCTGAATAGTTGCTCTTTACTTTCATGTAGGTCACATGCCAAAACTTTTTGTCTGGGTCTTACTGTTTTAAAGTGAAATCAGGGCTCAAAACGTCATACCGGAGGTCTTATCCGCACAATATAGCGGAAATGTACAGAATTCATTTTTAACTTTAAAGCCTTTTAAAACTATCGTATGACATTTTAACTAAATAATGACCTATATGAGATGAAAGCTGAATAGTTGCTCTTTACTCTCATATAGGTCACATGCCGAAACTTTTTGTCTGGGTCTTACTGTTTTAAAGTGAAGTTAGGGCTCAAAACGTCATACCGGAGGTCTTATCCGCACAATATAGCGGAAATGTACAGAATTCGTTTTTAACTTTAAAGCCTTTTAAAACTATCGTATGACATTTTAACTAAATAATGACCTATATGAGATGAAAGCTGAATAGTTGCTCTTTACTCTCATATAGGTCACATGCCGAAACTTTTTGTCTGGGTCTTACTGTTTTAAATTGAATTCAGGGCAGTAACTGGCATACCGGAGGTATTATCCGCGCAGTACACATGGAAACCGGCATATTCGCTGTTTTCCGCACAGTGTTGAATGGAGTAAAATCAAGTTGGACATAATTAAAACTTTGACTGTCGTGAAGAGCATTGTATGAAATTATAAACAGAAAATGTTGAAGAATTTCTCTTTACAACTTGATGTACTCAGAACATGAACAAATTTAACCTCTTACACTCTCAAAAACCAGGGGCCGCGTAAGCTTTTGAAAGTGGGGGTGGGGGTGGGGGAGCTGATTTGATTTCACTCATTAATGACAATTTTCGAACCGTTTTTTTATGAATCGTGTCTACTAATAAAAAGTGGGAGAGGGGGAGGGGCTGCAGCCCCCGGTTCCGCGGCCCATGTAAAATTATATGTCAGATACCGAAGGTTTTTTTCTGCTTCTTACTGTAGCAAATTGAAATCCGGCTTTGAACTATAGCATATTGGCAGTTTTACGCAGTGTTGAGTAGATAAATCCTAAAAATCTTAGAAGATGAGGTAAATCGAAATGATAAGAAAGGGATTTGAATTATTAAAATCCAAAATCAGAATTCAGTGAGAGCAAAAGGAGAAAGGACGCAACCACAGGGGGTTTAAGTGTAAAAGGGAGGACAGTTTAGTTTTTTTTTCCTTTCAAATCTTGTTTTACGGGTGGGGGTAATCAGAGAAGGAAGCCTCCAAGAGTAAAATGAAAAGAAAAAGAAAGTTTAACCTTCAAGGCATATCACCGGACACCGGGGAGGAGAGGGGGTGTAAGATTTTGGGGCCACAAAGGAATCAAGGGGGCACACCCCGCCCCTCTCACAACGTTTTATTTTGCTGTAGGGTAATTCCAAGCGTTATGGAAATGACATTCACAAAGAATTTTCAAGTTTGAAAGAAGAATATTATTAATATCGTAATTATTTATTTAAAAATTGATAGTACAAAAATAAACAAATACGAGGTACTTTTTCAACTGTTGAGTTTCATTCATCATCAGATATATGACATTAAGTATTTTAATTATTGATTCTTTACGGAAAAAACACAAAAAGGTCATGACTTTTCAACCAGAATAAGCATTGCTCAAACTGTGAACTTTGAATATGTATCCAGTTTTCAAGATTGCCGTGGCATTCTGTAGCATGTTAGCTTTGATATGTCACCATGTTCGTGGAAATCTACAGGTGTATTTGAAAATATCTGAAATATGATGCAAAATATGAAATGAAACAGCTTTCGGAATGATCGTTACGGAATGACTTATTAAAGTCATTGGGAAATAGTACATGACATTCATATTATGTAAATAAGTAGTTAAAACAGTTTGAAAAACAGACTGAGCAAAATTTGATAATTTTTAATGACCCAAGATATCTCTTAAAAACAGCTCTATTAGTGTTAATAGATTTTATGATTTATGCTAATTTTATTCAAAAATTCTTATATTTGTTAACAATTAGATTTTTGACAAATTGTGAAGAGTATTGAATTTTAAAAAGGCTTCTGGGAAGCTTGAAAATATATTCAGATAGATTTAATCATTACATTCTATATTGTATGTTTTCATTGTTTATGGATTTCTTATGTATTCTATTGTTTTTCAATATTCATAAATTTCATCATATGATTTGTTCTATTTAATGCTATCATCTAGATCAATAATGTTAGGTCTAAAATACAATAAAACCAAAGCTATAGAGGAAAGAAAGACAAAAAACCCCACCATTTCCCCAATTTTTTTTGTAAACAAAACACAAAATATCAACAATATCAAATTTCATATAATTGTCATACTAAAAAGTGAGTTCATCATCTCTACTTCAGTTGATAATTTTCTGATATTTTAAGCTGAACTATATAATGTATAGGTTCAGGGTTGATTAAATTTTTACAAAACTGAATAATGTCATGCATTCCGTAATATTATTTTGTTACGGAATGACATAATTAATCATATCATAATGCATGTTTAAAATATTTTTTCATACCAAAAGCACATACATTTTGGAGGTATTAGGTACCTTGATTTATTTATCAACTCTCATAACAAAATGAAAGTCCTTTTATGAAATAAGTTGAAATTATGTGTTTTGGGCGTTACGGAATGACAGGTTTTGGAGTTTCAGTTTCCATGGTTACTGAAGTATGAGAAATTATGCAGAACATAAACAAATGCTATTCTTGGTTACTATGTTATTTTAAATTTAGCAAACAGGTCATACGACCTTTACTCTTCTTTTACAATTTATCATAAATCAATTAATGGTTTCAAGATCATGCCTAAATCTCTAAATTTTATCAGATTGTGAAAATTGGATATTTACTTAATAATTTGACACCAAATTTCATATGTTCAGACAGATTTGAAATCCTGTTTTGCTTGGAATTGTCAAAAAAAATATGTCGCATTGTAACTGGCCGCGAGAAAAATTTATGTTTCGTACTTTGAAGCTTTGCATCTAAGAGCACTTTTGATGAAACAGGCAAATCAAAGTCTAAGCTTAATAAGTTAATATCCACCATTTTTCTTATCTTACGACAATATTCAACTTTGAGTGGGACAAAATAAATAAATAATTTTTTTTCCTTTCTTCCTATGCACCTGGTTACATGTTTCCTTTATTTGAAAGTTATTGTATATTATGGGAGGTGCAGCGACCGAACAAGAAGATTTTTATTATTATTATTATTAATGAATAGTAAAACTTTGTTCCAGAGCACTTAAGAGCCTATAGTGTGCTTTAGCCCTGATTTATTATTTACTTTATATTTTCTCCTTTTGTTTTGGAATTTTTTTATTTATTTATTTATTTTTTTTTTTTGGGGGGGACGTGTGTCCCAGCTCCCCTGGAATTGCCGCTTCTGCTTTATTTCACTATCTTAATCCTTCCATTTTTAAAGAAATGTCATGATATTGTAAAGACCTAAAGTAAAGTGTCCTTGGCCTGGAAATGACAATAAAGTTCCTCTTCTAATTTGCATGCAAAAATGGAGGGGGTAGCACTAAGAAAATTTAGCCATTTAGTTGTTATAAGAGACTCTTTGGGGAGGGGTTGTGGACATGGGGGGGGGGGGGGGGCTGCAGCGCCCACAAGCCGCCCCCCCCCCAGCATTCAAAGGTAAAAACGCATTTCGTCCAGTTCCGTGTGTATTGTGCGGATAAGACCTCCCGTATACCAGTTACAGCCTTGGATTCAATTTAAAACAAAAAGTTTCGGCATGGGACCTTAATGAGAGTAAAGAGCAACTATTCAGCTTTCATCTCATATAGGTCATTATTTAGTTAAAATGTCATACGATAGTTTTGAAAGGCTTTAAATTTAAAATTCTGTACATTTCCGCTATATTGTGCGGATAAGACCTCCGGTATGACGTTTTGAGCCCTGATTTCACTTTAAAACATTAAGACCCAGACAAAAAGTTTCGGCATGTGACCTACATGAGAGTAAAGAGCAACTGTTCAGCTTTCATCTCATATAAGTCATTATTTAGTTAAAATGTCATACGATAGCTTTAAAAGGCTTTAAAGTTAAAAACGAATTCTGTACATTTCCACTATATTGTGCGGATAAGACCTCCCGTATGCCAGTTACAGCCTTGGATTCAATTTAAAACAGTAAGACCCAGACAAAAAGTTTCGGCATGTGACCTATATGAGAGTAAAGAGCAACTATTCAGCTTTCATCTCATATAGATCATTATTTAGTTAAAATGTCATACGGTAGTTTTAAAAGGCTTTAAAGTTAAAAACGAATTCTGTACATTTCCACTATATTGTGCGGATAAGACCTCCCGTATGCCAGTTACAGCCTTGGATTCAATTTAAAACAGTAAGACCCAGACAAAAAGTTTCGGCATGTGACCTATATGAGAGTAAAGAGCAACTATTCAGCTTTAATATCATATAAGTCATTATTTAGTTAAAATGTCATACGATAGCTTTAAAAGCCCTGAAAGTTAAAAACGAATTCTGTACATTTCCGCTATATTATGCGGATAAGACCTCCGGTATGACGTTTCGAGCCCTAATTTCAATTTAAAACAGTAAGACCCAGACAAAAAGTTTCGGCATGTGACCTATATGAGAGTAAAGAGCAACTTTTCAGCTTTGATTTCATATAGGTCATTATTTAGTTAAAATGTCATACGATAGTTTTAAAAGGCTTTAAAATTAAAAACGAATTTCGTCCATTTCCGCTATATTGTGCGGATAAGACCTCCGGTATGACGTTTTGAGCACTAATTTCACTTAAAAACAGTAAGACCCAGACAAAAAGTTTCGGCATGTAACCTATATGAGAGTAAAGAGCAACTATTCAGCTTTCATCTCATATAAGTCATTATTTAGTTAAAATGTCATACGATAGTTTAAAAAGCATTAAAAGATAAAAACGCATTTCGTCCATTTCCGTGTGTACTGTGCGGATAAGACCTCCCGTATGCCGGTTACAGCCTTGGATTCAATTTAAAACAGTAAGACCCAAACAAAAAGTTTCGGCATGTGACCTATATGAGAGTAAAGAGCAACTATTCAGCTTTCATCTCATATAGATCATTATTTAGTTAAAATGTCATACGGTAGTTTTAAAAGGCTTTAAAGTTAAAAACGAATTCTGTACATTTCCGCTATATTGTGCGGATAAGACCTCCGGTATGACGTTTTGAGCCATATTTTCAATTTAAAACAGTAAGACCCAGACAAAAAGTTTCGGCATGTGACCTATATGAGAGTAAAGAGCAACTATTCAGCTTTAATATCATATAAGTCATTATTTAGTTAAAATGTCATACGATAGCTTTAAAAGCCCTGAAAGTTAAAAACGAATTCTGTACATTTCCGCTATATTATGCGGATAAGACCTCCGGTATGACGTTTCGAGCCCTAATTTCAATTTAAAACAGTAAGACCCAGACAAAAAGTTTCGGCATGTGACCTATATGAGAGTAAAGAGCAACTATTCAGCTTTGATTTCATATAGGTCATTATTTAGTTAAAATGTCATACGATAGTTTTAAAAGGCTTTAAAATTAAAAACGAATTCTGTACATTTCCGCTATAATGTGCGGATAAGACCTCCGGTATGACGTTTTGAGCCATATTTTCAATTTAAAACAGTAAGACCCAGACAAAAAGTTTCGGCATGTGACCTATATGAGAGTAAAGAGCAACTATTCAGCTTTAATATCATATAAGTCATTATTTAGTTAAAATGTCATACGATAGCTTTAAAAGCCCTGAAAGTTAAAAACGAATTCTGTACATTTCCGCTATATTATGCGGATAAGACCTCCGGTATGACGTTTCGAGCCCTAATTTCAATTTAAAACAGTAAGACCCAGACAAAAAGTTTCGGCATGTGACCTATATGAGAGTAAAGAGCAACTTTTCAGCTTTGATTTCATATAGGTCATTATTTAGTTAAAATGTCATACGATAGTTTAAAAAGCATTAAAAGATAAAAACGCATTTCGTCCAGTTCCGTGTGTATTGTGCGGATAAGACCTCCCGTATGCCGGTTACAGCCTTGGATTCAATTTAAAACAGTAAGACCCAAACAAAAAGTTTCGGCATGTGACCTATATGAGAGTAAAGAGCAACTATTCAGCTTTGATCTCATATAGGTCATTATTTAGTTAAAATGTCATACGATAGTTTTAAAAGGCTTTAAAGTTAAAAACGAATTCTGTACATTTCCGCTATAATATGCGGATAAGACCTCCGGTATGACGTTTTGAGCCATATTTTCAATTTAAAACAGTAAGACCCAAACAAAAAGTTTCGGCATGTGACCTATATGAGAGTAAAGAGCAACTTTTCAGCTTTGATTTCATATAGGTCATTATTTAGTTAAAATGTCATACGATAGTTTTAAAAGGCTTTAAAATTAAAAACGAATTTCGTCCATTTCCGCTATATTGTGCGGATAAGACCTCCGGTATGACGTTTTGAGCACTAATTTCACTTAAAAACAGTAAGACCCAGACAAAAAGTTTCGGCATGTAACCTATATGAGAGTAAAGAGCAACTATTCAGCTTTCATCTCATATAAGTCATTATTTAGTTAAAATGTCATACGATAGTTTAAAAAGCATTAAAAGATAAAAACGCATTTCGTCCATTTCCGTGTGTACTGTGCGGATAAGACCTCCCGTATGCCGGTTACAGCCTTGGATTCAATTTAAAACAGTAAGACCCAAACAAAAAGTTTCGGCATGTGACCTATATGAGAGTAAAGAGCAACTATTCAGCTTTCATCTCATATAGATCATTATTTAGTTAAAATGTCATACGGTAGTTTTAAAAGGCTTTAAAGTTAAAAACGAATTCTGTACATTTCCGCTATATTGTGCGGATAAGACCTCCGGTATGACGTTTTGAGCCATATTTTCAATTTAAAACAGTAAGACCCAGACAAAAAGTTTCGGCATGTGACCTATATGAGAGTAAAGAGCAACTATTCAGCTTTAATATCATATAAGTCATTATTTAGTTAAAATGTCATACGATAGCTTTAAAAGCCCTGAAAGTTAAAAACGAATTCTGTACATTTCCGCTATATTATGCGGATAAGACCTCCGGTATGACGTTTCGAGCCCTAATTTCAATTTAAAACAGTAAGACCCAGACAAAAAGTTTCGGCATGTGACCTATATGAGAGTAAAGAGCAACTATTCAGCTTTGATTTCATATAGGTCATTATTTAGTTAAAATGTCATACGATAGTTTTAAAAGGCTTTAAAATTAAAAACGAATTCTGTACATTTCCGCTATAATGTGCGGATAAGACCTCCGGTATGACGTTTTGAGCCATATTTTCAATTTAAAACAGTAAGACCCAGACAAAAAGTTTCGGCATGTGACCTATATGAGAGTAAAGAGCAACTATTCAGCTTTAATATCATATAAGTCATTATTTAGTTAAAATGTCATACGATAGCTTTAAAAGCCCTGAAAGTTAAAAACGAATTCTGTACATTTCCGCTATATTATGCGGATAAGACCTCCGGTATGACGTTTCGAGCCCTAATTTCAATTTAAAACAGTAAGACCCAGACAAAAAGTTTCGGCATGTGACCTATATGAGAGTAAAGAGCAACTTTTCAGCTTTGATTTCATATAGGTCATTATTTAGTTAAAATGTCATACGATAGTTTAAAAAGCATTAAAAGATAAAAACGCATTTCGTCCAGTTCCGTGTGTACTGTGCGGATAAGACCTCCCGTATGCCGGTTACAGCCTTGGATTCAATTTAAAACAGTAAGACCCAAACAAAAAGTTTCGGCATGTGATCTATATGAGAGTAAAGAGCAACTATTCAGCTTTGATCTCATATAGGTCATTATTTAGTTAAAATGTCATACGATAGTTTTAAAAGGCTTTAAAGTTAAAAACGAATTCTGTACATTTCCGCTATAATATGCGGATAAGACCTCCGGTATGACGTTTTGAGCCATATTTTCAATTTAAAACAGTAAGACCCAGACAAAAAGTTTCGGCATGTGACCTATATGAGAGTAAAGAGCAACTATTCAGCTTTGATCTCATATAGGTCATTATTTAGTTAAAATGTCATACGATAGTTTAAAAAGCATTAAAAGATAAAAACGCATTTCGTCCAGTTCCGTGTGTATTGTGCGGATAAGACCTCCCGTATGCCGGTTACAGCCTTGGATTCAATTTAAAACAGTAAGACCCAAACAAAAAGTTTCGGCATGTGACCTATATGAGAGTAAAGAGCAACTATTCAGCTTTGATCTCATATAGGTCATTATTTAGTTAAAATGTCATACGATAGTTTTAAAAGGCTTTAATGTTAAAAACGAATTCTGTACATTTCCGCTATAATGTGCGGATAAGACCTCCGGTATGACGTTTTGAGCCATATTTTCAATTTAAAACAGTATGACCCAGACAAAAAGTTTCGGCATGTGACCTATATGAGAGTAAAGAGCAACTTTTCAGCTTTGATTTCATATAGGTCATTATTTAGTTAAAATGTCATACGATAGTTTAAAAAGCATTAAAAGATAAAAACGCATTTCGTCCAGTTCCGTGTGTATTGTGCAGATAAGACCTCCCGTATGCCGGTTACAGCCTTGGATTCAATTTAAAACAGTAAGACCCAGACAAAAAGTTTCGGCATGTGACCTATATGAGAGTAAAGAGCAACTATTCAGCTTTGATCTCATATAGGTCATTATTTAGTTAAAATGTCATACGATAGTTTTAAAAGGCTTTAAAGTTAAAAACGAATTCTGTACATTTCCGCTATAATGTGCGGATGAGACCTCCGGTATGACGTTTTGAGCCATATTTTCAATTTAAAACAGTAAGACCCAGACAAAAAGTTTCGGCATGTGACCTATATGAGAGTAAAGAGCAACTATTCAGCTTTAATATCATATAAGTCATTATTTAGTTAAAATGTCATACGATAGCTTTAAAAGCCCTGAAAGTTAAAAACGAATTCTGTACATTTCCGCTATATTATGCGGATAAGACCTCCGGTATGACGTTTCGAGCCCTAATTTCAATTTAAAACAGTAAGACCCAGACAAAAAGTTTCGGCATGTGACCTATATGAGAGTAAAGAGCAACTATCCAGCTTTCATCTCATATAAGTCATTGTTTAGTTAAAATGTCATACAATAGTTTAAAAAGCATTAAAAAATAAAAACGCATTTCGTCCATTTCCGCGTGTACTCTGCGGATAAGACCTCCCGTATGCCAGTTACAGCCTTGGATTAAACTTAAAACAGTAAGACCCAGACAAAAAGTTTCGGCATGTAACCTACATGAGAGTAAATAGCAACTATTCAGCTTTCATCTCATATAGGTCATTGTTTAATTAAAATGTTATACGATAGTTTTAAAAGCATTCTAATCTAGTCTTTCATTCCCATTGACGTTATCGCCAACCGAGATCCGCAAAATTTTCTTTTTCCTTTTTGATTTGAGATTTTGACGACACTATAAACTCTTTTATTGGTCCGCTGGCTTCCCTTATTGGTCGCTGGCTTATTGGTCGCCAGTTTCAAGGAGCGCGTGTTGGGCAGTGAACCGCTGTGGGTGCCGACGTTGCTTTTTTTTGGCTTTGTAGGCCCACCAGTGTATATTTGTGTACTGTATACACATGGCAAGCTGCACTTAACTCGGCACAACAAGTTCAACATGTTCAACATGTTCATTAACTTAAGTCTGATGACTCTAATGAGTCTAACTCTAAGTTAAGTCTAACTAACAACAGTTAGACTGTCTAGCTTATTTATTAGACTTCTGCCCTTTATATGATATATGGAAGATACCTTATCAGATTTTCTTTTTGCTTTATCATGATGTAGGACGGGGGCACATCAGCAAGCAATGGTCATATTCACTCATAGGTACACGCCATTGCCGACTGTGTAGTAACGCAGCCAACACACATCCCAGCCAACACACATCCCATACCTAAACTGCATCACTGTGCATTTTTGGCTATATTTAATTGAATCTCATATATTGCAGTTTACTTACATCCAAAGAATTATATTGAATAATAGATGATTAAAACTCACCAGGTTGTTTTGTGACCTTTGAAGAGAGTTTCCTGAAATTTTGGGTCCTTTTGTCGATAACTGCTATCGAGACTGTCCCGTCAGCATCCAGTTTGTATTTTTCACGATTATCAAAGAGATTCGATCATACACAGTATGCCCTCCGAAGGAGGGCTGGAGGGCCAGCTAAAATCTGACCTTTGACATTCCATAGGCTTTGCATTGGATGCATTGTGGGAGCTTTGGCCAATTTGAACAGTGAGCTAGGAGGGTCAATTTCAATAAATGTTTATTCATGAGGAATGACGTCAAAAAGCCGTCAAATACTGTTTGATGATTGGTTAGTTGCTCATATTAACATAATGTTTTATGTATAAGATGATACATAATTAATTTTTTTCATTCCCACAATTCCCTACGATTTGGACACGAAATAGGGAAAATGGCGGCCGTGCGGGTAGTGCTACTTTTGTGCCATTTCAACACAAATCTCAAAAAAACTTTGTTTTTGAGAATTTTTTGTTTTAGAAGGAGTTTGTCTTGTAAGTCTCACGAAAGCAGAAAATTCTCCGGGGGACATTCTCATCAAAGTAATGCCGTATGATGCCATGAAATGTAAGTAAATATGTATTTTGTTTAACGTTCCTCTTAATAATTGGGATGTGTTCGTCGTGGCTGCTAGTGAGTTCACTGTACAAAACGTATTATCCCACATCCAACCCAGTTCCCCCTCTCTTGCATGACACAACAAAATTGTTATCTTTGATTGAACTCTAAAACGGTCATTTTGAATAGTCTACTGGTAATATTTTTCGAAAAGATCAGAAATTTTCCGAAGATCTGTGTATTATGATAGTGCTCAAGCCTAAAAAGTAAAGTGCATGGCTTCATTACCGACAATCTGCGGTAGATGTGGACCTGTTTGCGATTGATCATGACACTGAATGCGCAAGATCCTCACTCTGGGGAGCTGGGCCGCGCCGGGTAAGATCTTGCCCAGCGGTCTGTTAATTTTGGGTGCGCCGATCCTGGCCGGTTAACTGCGCTTTGCCTACGGCTACGATAGCAAAAGTTGCAGGTGCTCTGGATCTAGGCCTACCTAAGAGTTAGACCCTCGCCTTGAACTTTGTTTAAGTAGGGTCTAGAAAGATCAACTTAAAATTTGAACGGCAATGTCTTGAATCATGCTGGACCAGATTAAAATGTTCTTTATTATATACATGCTGCTACTGAGAGCTGTCTCAATTTCTTTTGTGTATGCATACATGATAGGCCTACTGTAGTGACAACCATGACGAGTCACTGCAGGCCTTCACGTTTAGAATTTGGGTGGAGCTCCATAAATCACACTCCTTATTTTCTCGAGGAGCTCAATTGAGCTCCTTACAATCACTCTCCCGAGATTTTTGAGGAGCTCAATTAAATAAAAAGGTGCTAAAATGCCAAGTTTCCATGAATTTGAAATTCCGTATTTCGATTTCACGATTTGGCAGAGCTGTCAACCTTGTGCAACCAAAAAAGGAATCATCATCATGATGGCAAAAATAAAAAGGAATTTACAGCCAAAAAAAAGAATACCTGGCTTCAATAAAAGTTCAAACAAAACTAACCTCCCGCGACATACTTCCATTGCAAAAATGCTCATTTCTTATGCTGAAATGTCTCGTCACATTTTTCCCTTTGATGTGTGCTCACTCACGCATTATATACTAAATTGGATCATATTGATTTTTACACACACAAGCTAGACAGATAGCTCAGAAACATTCCTGACAAATTGCATTGCTGGAAACCAACTTGTTAAAAAGTTAAAATTATAATTAGCCTAGGCCTATAAATATAACTTACACATGCAAATTCAACGCCTTTTGTGCTTGGCTTTATGAAAGGAAATCGTTGTTTGTAATGCTCTTTAAACTTCTGTGACCGTTTTCCACTCATTTTGATCAAATCCTCTCTAGTTTCGTGAAATAATTCCGTTAAATCCACGATCTTGACAAAGCCGGTGCGCAGTTCAGCAAGCGTTAATACATTGCCCCACATATAGAGATCGGTGCTGTGCTTACATGCGTTTTGCATGGCCTGTACGCTACGTGGGCACCGCTGCATGCATGCGAATAAAACATGTTTTCGCAGACCCACGGATCAACAAACAAAGTATAAGTGAAAAGAGCAATTTAGTAAGGCAACAATAGTCAAAATTGACTAGTTTGCCTATTTTAAACAACAACAACAACAACACGACCCAGTCACACGACGGAAGAGCGATCGAAACTTGCGTTATTTGAATGATATACCGTACATGTACCATCGATCAGTTTGGGGTCGGTTTCGTCGGTGGGACTGTAACATTACGTGTATCGATAGCTCAAACCCGGAAGTCATAGACAACACTGTATTTTCGTATACATGTACACAAAAATGATTTTTCAAGTCGAGTTGCTCCGAGTTGTATTTGCAACAAATAAGGAGCGCTGTCGTTAGTGCTCCTGACTATGGCTTGAGGAGCGCGGTAGGAGCGCCAGCGCGATCGCGCTCCTCAAAAATGAAGGCCTGCACTGAGACGAGAGTAGGACATGTGCGAGTATAATAATATTATTAATCTCAACAGTAGATCTGTGGCATGCTTTTATTAGCTCACCTGAGCCTATGGCTCGAGTGAGCTATTGCGATGGAAATTTGTCCGTCGTCCGTCGTGCGTCGTCCGTCGTCCGTCGTCCGTTAACTTTTTAGGTGGTCTGTCGTAGTCGACAGACCACCTCTTAATTTCGTCAGAATTTTCTTTATTATTATTTATTTATTTATTTTTATTTTTCCACCACTTTCTTGTTACCATGATTCCTCAATATCGGCTGAGTCAATTTTTATCAAAATCTCTACAGTCATGAGGACATATCAGATCAAGCTTGGGTAACTATTTCAAGGTCATCAGGTCATCGTGACGTCATCCAGGCGCCATTTTGTGAAATCACATTATCAATCATATCTTCATAACGAGTCATCAAAAATAAACCATATTTGACACACATGAACTTCAGGTCAAGGGTCAACATAAAATGTCATCAAAATCCGCGCGCACATCATGACGCGCACGTACGCGCGCGTCAAAATTTAAAATTGCTCAAAATCACTTTTTAATCAAATTAGAGTATGGTTCATGACATTTTAAGCATTTTAAAATTTTCTGTCCGTGCGCGTCCGCGCGCGCGTTATGCGCGCACACAGCGCGTAGAGAACGTAAAAACGCCGTTTTTTCGCATGTTTCATCTTCCTGATAATATTCTTGACAATTTCCAACTATTTACAGTCATTATCGACCTTCCATAATGTCGTACGCGCGCGTCAAACTTTCAAATTTGTGCGCACGTCAAAGGGCATTCTAATGCAAAAAGTGGTAAAAACATGCCCATCTAGAATTCGCCATAGCTCCTCAGAAGGGGCGGAAACCCCCCAATTTCTTTACATATTCTGAAAGCCTGTGAGTTGTAGATATGAATTCATGTAGAATTTTTGCCGATCTCATGTTCTAACGTCATCATATTTGCATATGAACTCAAAAAAATGATTTTGAAAAAATGACGTCATCATTTTTGTATTCATTTGCTAATATTTCAGTAATAGGTAGTCGATTTTCTTCCAAATTTTGATATGTTATAGCTGACACAATTCTCTACCAGATCAGTCACCACCATTTTTCATTTTGATGACGTCATCACACTAAAATTTTCAATGCAAGATGCCATGTCAGAATTTTCCCTATTTGCGTGTTATGTCTATGGAAGATGATTTTTTTTCGAATCATGAATCTACATGACATCGTTCTCTGAGCAGTATCTCAGTTATTTTTGGTCTATTTTCTTCCAGATTTTAATATGTTGTAGCTGAGACTATAAGCTTTCATTAGTAAGCCCTCCAATTTTTGATCAGATGTCGGGATCATGCCCAATTTTTCAGTACAAAATGTGATTTGAGAATCCCGTTTTCGTTTACGTGCTATCTCTATGGGAAATATTCTGGTCTATCGGTAAAGCACATGACTACCATGGTCAAGGTACCTGGTTCGATCCCCGGGGCCGATTTTTTTTTTTTTTTTTTTTTTGCTTCTTTTTGCCTGTCATTTTACCATCCTCTTCGACTATTGTAACATAAAAAATCACAAATCATGTAATAAACTGCCTTATTTTCCATATTATGTCTATTAGAAAGTAGTGTGCAGTAGTTTGTGTACAACCCTATGGAAATTGTGATTTCCTGTCCTGTATTAGAGCTATGGGGTTAATCTCCCAAGTATCCTGTATCATCATCATTATTATCATCACCGTCATGATCATCATCGCTATTATTATATCATCGCCATCATCATTATATCATTATAATCATCATAATCACCATTATCATCATCACCATAATCATTTTACAATGACCGTTTCACATTTTGCTACATTCCTGTCCTGAAGAAGCATCTCCATTCATGGCATTCTTGACATCCTATCTTCAGTTTAGTATTTCCCCATTATTATGATCATCCTGATTACAATCATGATCGTACAAATTGAAAGACAGACCACCTAATTCGTCCTCATGACGAATTCAATTCTAGTTACATTTTCATCTTCTTCTCCAAAACCCATGATCGGAATTCAACCAAACTTGGTAGGAATCATCCTTAGGGGTAGGGGACCCAAAGTTGCTAAAATGGTACATGTGGCCCCCAGGGGGCCCAGGGGGAGGGCCCCCAATTGTAAAAGCTATGTAAATTTCAAACATCTTCTTCTCCAGAACCAGGCATAGCTCAGACTTGGTATTTTGTATGGAGATACCTCTATAGATGAAGAATGAATGTTGTTCATGAAATTTCTCTGAGTGGCCCTATAGGGGCCCTGTGGGGGTAACATACTGGAGGGGGGGGGGGGGTGCTGCCAGGCAAAATGTACATTCTGATCTTCTTCTCCAAAACACATGATCGGAATTCAACCAAACTTGGTAGGAATCATCCTTAGGGGTAGGGGACCCAAAGTTGCTAAAATGGTACATGTGGCCCCCAGGGGGGCCCAGGGGGAGGGCCCCCAATCGTAAAAGCTATGTAAATTTCAAACATCTTCTTCTCCAGAACCAGGCATAGCTCAGACTTGGTATTTTGTATGGAGATACCTCTATAGATGAAGAATGAATGTTGTTCATGAAATTTCTCTGAGTGGCCCTATAGGGGCCCTGTGGGGGTAACATACTGGAGGTGGGGGGCGCTGCCAGGCAAAATGTACATTCTGATCTTCTTCTCCAAAACACATGATCGGAATTCAACCAAACTTGGTAGGAATCATCCTTAGGGGTAGGGGACCCAAAGTTGCTAAAATGGTACATGTGGCCCCTAGGGGGGCCCAGGGGGAGGGCCCCCAATTGTAAAAGCTATGTAAATTTCAAACATCTTCTTCTCCAGAACCAGGCATAGCTCAGACTTGGTATTGTGTATGGAGATACCTCTATAGATGAAGAATGAATGTTGTTCATGAAATTTCTCTGAATGGCCCTGTAGGGGGCCTGTGGGGGTAACATACTGGAGGGGGGGGGGGGGGGGGCGCTGCCAGGCAAAATGTACATTCTGATCTTCTCCAAAACACATGATCGGAATTCAACCAAACTTGGTAGGAATCATCCTTAGGGGTAGGGGATCCAAAGGTGCTAAAATGGTACATGTGGCCCCCAGGGGGCCCAGGGGGAGAGCCCCCAAGTGTAAAAGCTATGTAAATTTCAAACATCTTCTCCAGAACCAGGAATAGCTCAGACTTGGTATTGTGTATGGAGATTTTTTTCTGGGTGGCCCTATAGGGGGTCTGTGGGGTAACATACTGGGGGGGGGGGGGGGGGGTGGGGCAAGTTGTCCGCCATCCATAAACTTTTTACATTTTCAGCTTCTCCAAAACCCATGATTGGAATTTAACCGAACTTGGTAGGAAGCTCAGACTTGGTATTGTGTATAGAGATACCTCTATAGATGAAGAATGAAAGTTGTTCATGTGCTAGAGAGAACATGCACCAGATGTGAATTGATCCACCTCAGGTGAGCGTCGTGCCCCCTGGGGCTCTTGTTACTAAATGTACTATGATCCCTAACCTCTTGTTCTCTTTTGATTGCAGAGCTATTGGACCAAAGTAGAGAAACACAGGGGGACCAGGACCAGATCATCCATTATCGTGATAGACCCTACCTGGGCCGGGCTGTAGATTATTGTCATCCACTCAATGCAGGAAACCCAAGTTGAACTGGAAAGGTAAATTGTTTCTTGAAAATGTAGACTTCTAAGCCCACATAATTGGTGTAAATTTGGCCATTGCTTAGTCTTAAACAAGTAGCACTGTAAGATAAGATCTTATTGTTGATATCAGACTTAGGCCTAGATGTGTATCTGTTTTCTGTAGACCGTACGTAGACGTAGTCTGTACAGTCAAAATCAAAATTCTAAAGTCCAGTAAATTATTTTGATTATACCCGCTTACCGATTTAGCCATTTTAAAGTTTACTAGATGTCTTGGTCTAGGATGAAATTTGAAATGGAAGATGAAAATATGTACTTCGGTTAAATGATTTAAACTTAGATTTACATTTCTATAATTATTGAAGGAAGAACAACAAATGCAGTGGTGGATTTAAGGGGGGGGGGGGGGGCAATCCCGGCCCGTGCCTCCTTTAGAACGGAAAACTTTATTTTGTTTTTATTTTTTTTGTTTTGTTTTCTTGCTTGTCAGATATTTATGGAGGGAAACTGGACCCCATAAACCCCCCCCCCCCCCCCACTGAGCGACATTTGGAGGGCTGGCAAGACAAAAAAAAATATACGGATCTCCCTCCTAGCAGTTTCCCAAAGTTGATAATCCAGCATTTGTGTGTCCCCACCCCCCTTATACAAAATCCTGGATCCCCCTGGATAGATGTACCCTATTTTTGTTCCCTTCTTTAAAATCCAGTACACATTGTGTACAAGAAGTTTAATTTTTTTGTCCTTTCTTTTTGTTTTTATAATGCAGGTTGTCCAAGGAAGCTCATCAGTTACATGTCTTGTTAAGCTGTTAAGTGTCAAGTAACGGAGTCATTAGGGATCGAAGTATATTTTTCTTTATTATCATTTAATGTTTAATTAATTTTTTTCTAGAGAGATTTATTGCTAATTTACATAATGGCAAATACATGTATTCTAAATGTCAGGAATGGTATTTCTGAGCTGGAAATTGAATGTCAAAGTATGGGTCAAAAGAAAAGAGCTAACATACTATTCAAAGGTGAAACAAACAGATTTGTAACTTTTATTTATTAATTAATTTTTTCTTTTTATTCATTTTTTTTTTTTTTTTTTTTTGGGGGGGGGGGGGGGGGGGTTCA
Organism: Heliocidaris erythrogramma; assembly: GCA_025617745.1. NCBI lineage: Eukaryota > Metazoa > Echinodermata > Echinoidea > Camarodonta > Echinometridae > Heliocidaris > Heliocidaris erythrogramma. The sequence continues at coordinate 243,431 of CM046855.1, forward strand.
GGGTTGTATCAAGGCTATTGTATGGCCCTTATTGCAATCACTTGACATTTCACTGTCAGAGCATTTATAGATACACCCAAAAAGTCGTAATTTTGAAATAAAAGCAAAGACTTTGACTACCACGGATTTACGTTTTGTAGGTCTACATGTCCATGTACACGTAATTAAAAAAATTGTAGTTGGTATGATTGGCCCATTAATCTTGAGCCTAATTCTAAATTCTTTTCACACTTCAAAACAATACTTAATAAAAACCTTTTAAGTTAGGCACAGTCAGTTATCATGTCACCTCAGACTAATGCAGTAATTTAAATTCTAAATATAACCAATACATTTTCAAAATCAATAATTTTCCTTTTAATTCCAATGTAATTTAGAAAAAGAGTTAGAAAATTGTGGCATGACTATATTATGAAAAATGATTTTAGTTCATCATCTTTAATGCAACTTGTGTTTATTATTGTATGCATAAGTAGTGCATTAAGAAGTGCATTAAGATTTAATCATATTTATTTGATCTTCAACCTTAAGTGATAATCCCTTTCATCAGCTCCTTGAAGCTATCCTGCGATAGCTATGATTATTTTTCTTGAAACACAAATGGTTTTATAATCTGCAATAATTGTGCAATCAATCTGGGGCATGTTTCTAGGCAAACGAATCAGGGGCTCGGGAGTTTCAGCCCACACCAAAATTTTCAAAACTACCAATATTTGGACAAACATCGCCTCATATCATTTTGGGCAGTAAGGTGGTCTCTTTGTACTTTTATGTCTTGTATATTCTGATGATAATTTGAAGGGATGTACATGGATTATAATCCACCTATATATCGGATGTCACCTGCCCCATGATTTGTTGTCCATGAAGCATATGTTATAATCTGTATATTGCATTTCAAGAGAGCATTAACTTTTATGTTGATAAGTGAGTTATTTTAATAAACATCATATCACACACTGAAAAATTTCTATTTGTTATTTTTCCCCATAATTTTGTGAAAGATGTGGTGATGATTATGATGATGATGAAGGCACAATATGGCATTTGTTCTGAAGTGTGATGGTGGATTGGTATTAATACAGCCTTATGCAACCTTGAATAACTGGATGATAGACTGAATTGCGTGGTTTTCTGTTGATGGACTCATTTTACAAGAAGATGAAGAAGGATAAAGATGAAGGAGAAGAAGAAGAGGAAGAAGAAAAAAAAAATCAGATTTTTGAGGTTTGTTGCTCTTTTAGTTGTTGGGTTGTTTTGTTTGTTCTCTTTTGGGTTTTATGTGTGTGTGTGTGTGTTTTCTTTTTTTTTTCTTTTTTTTTTTTTTTTTTTTTTTGGGGGGGGGGGTGGGGATACATGCAGCAGCAGCCAGAGCATGGTGGTACATATGGGGTCATGGGGAACACATTTTCTCTTTCCACTTCAGTTTTACTTGATATGTCAGATCTGCAAGGCACAAGGAAAGCGTTCAATGGCTTCTTCTTCCTCTTCTACTTCTTTTTTTTTCTTTATCCTCTTGTTCTTGTTCTTGTTCCTCCTCTTCCTCTTCCTCTTCTTTTGTCTTCCTCTTTTTTTTCTTCTTCCTCTTCCACTCTTTGTCCTCATCCTTTTCCTCTTCCGCTTCTGTTTTTCTTCTTTATCTTCTTTTTCTTCCTGTTCTTCCTCTTTCTCTTCTTTTTTCTTCTTCTTGTTCTTCTTCATCTTCTGCTCATTTTTGCTACAAAAGTACAGTATACGCCCAGCGCCTAAGTACAGTTAAATTTTATGTTAATTAGTTATAAAAGCTCATGAATATTCAAATGTATAATTTCAATAACTTTATGCGCTGCGCGCAGGCTAAAATCTGATTTTTGCTGGTACACTGAAAAAAAATTGGCTTCATAGGCTAATACACGAAAGTGGGAGCAGTGTGCACTTTTGACCCGCCGGAAATGCCCCCATGGAAAGCCGGATGCAGAAGCGGAGTTGAGACCCCCTGACGATTATGATGAAGGGAGCCCTCAGCGCTCGTAGTAGTACCGGCGCGATGGGTTCGTCGATCTCCTACGAAGACATGAAAGGGCCAAACTGACGACGTAAAAATATAAAAAATATTACGTACGTACGTAATAATTACTACGTACGTACGTAATATTTTTTATTTTTTTACGTCGTCAGTTTGGCCCTTCCAGGTCTTCGTAGAATAGCTTGTGTGCGTAACATTCTGCGTACGTATCTACGGTGCGTAACCATGTAGAGCGGCCTCACTAGTGCGCAACATTATTGAGAGCAGTCGTCATCCGTATGGAGGTGTGGGTAACAAGTACCAAAAAGAGGGCTGTAAATGTAAGTTTTTATAACTTTCTACATTTTGTATCTTAACGAACTGATGACTTAAAATCTAAAGAGTGATACTTAAGTATCAGTTTGCCCCAAAAAACATCAATTTCAAACAAAATTACATCTGTATCCCCAATACCCAGTATACACACATGTATATGATTCTAATGGTCAATATGACCATTGCTTGCTGATGTGGTCATATTGACCATTAGGATCATATACATGTGTGTATACTGGGTATTGGGGATACAGATGTAATTTTGTTTGAAATGGAGGTTTTTGTGGGCAAACTGATACTTAAGTATCATTCTTTAGATTTTAAGTTATCAGTTCGTTAAGATACAAAATGTAGAAAGTTATAAAAACTTACATTTACAGCCCTCTTTTTGGTACTTGTTACCCACACCTCCATACGGATGACGACTGCTCTCAATATGTTGCGCACTAGTGAGGCCGCTCTACATGGTTACGCACCGTAGATACGTACGCAGAATGTTACGCACACAAGCTATTCTACGAAGACCTGGAAGGGCCAAACTGACGACGTAAAAAAATAAAAAATATTACGTACGTACGTAGTAATTATTACGTACGTACGTAATATTTTTTATTTTTTTACGTCGTCAGTTTGGCCCTTCCAGGTCTTCGTAGGAGATCGACGAACCGATCGCGCCGGTACTACTACGAGCGCTGAGGGCTCCCTTCATCATAATCGTGAAAAATACAAACTGGATGCTGACGGGACAGTCTCGATAGCAGTTATCGACAAAAAGGACCCAAAATTTCAGGAAACCCTCTTCAAAGGTCACAAAACAACCTGGTAAGTTTTAATCATCTATTATTCAACATAAGTATTTGGATTTAAGTAAACTGCAATATATGAGTTTCAATTAAATATAGCCAAAAATGCACAGTGATGCAGTTTAGGTATGGGATGTGTGTTGGCTGCGTTACTACACAGTCGGCAATGGCGTGTACCTATGAGTGGACGGGGGTTGCATTTCCGGACACTTGTTTTATGTTATGTTAAACAAAATTAGTCTGTCAATTTTCATGATTTTGCCATCTGATTTTACAAAAAAACGTGCGTCAAGTAACACTAAAAAACTTAAAAGTAAATCCACTGAATATTTGCAATGCACATGATTTTCAACCTATCCTGTGAAAGATTTGTGACAATTTGCATGAAAAGTTTTTCGATTTACTGTTTAAAAATAACCTGTCCAGATAAACAACCTGTTTGGACATGCCGGAATTACAACGTCTGGGTATATTACAGGTATATGAATGATGGATAGTTCCTGATACTCTGAATATTTCTTTTGCACTCAAGTTGTTTCTAATTCTAGTGGGCAATGTGTTGAGTCAATGACAAAAACTGAGAGAAATGTTTGAAATGAATCAAAACTAAATGAATATGATTTTGCTGCTGACTGGTCAAAACGTCCCGCCAATAATTTATTCCCAGTTATAATGAAGGCAGTGGCTATTCTTACGACGAGTAATAACACGCTCCATTTTCATACTCTGCGGCGTTGTAAGAATAATTTTTCGGCTATTCTTACAACATGCGCATACGCTTCATTTTCCTAACCCTAACCCTAACCCTATGCAACGTAAGATTGCCGGAAAATTATTCTTACGACTCGTCATAAGAATAGCCACTGCGTATAATGAAATTAATAAAATAAGCAAATAATCATGGACTATCAAACCACATACACCTGGTTGTGTTAACCCATAGTAGGCCTTGTACAAAGACACTTTTGCATTATCTTTTGAATCAGAATGCTAGAAATTACACATTATACATGAGCAGAAAGAGAAAAATTCGCTGAAAAATTTGAGGCCATTTTTAATGCAATATGTTTAAATTTTGGTTTGCATAAATATCTTGTCTTTGTTTTATTTGTAGGTCCACCTATCATCTTGTTATGTGCAGCAAGTGTCGTGTATTTCTGGATTCCCGGAGACATCAGTGCACAGCTCTCAATCTGACATGCTGAATGCATCGTTGAACACCTCTTGAGCACTTGTCAATGAATATCTACCCACCCATCCGTCCACCCATCGATCCATGTATTCATCCATCTGCTTCAGCTCCTGCCAGCATGCCACTACCCTCCAGCCATTGGGATGGCATCTACCAACCGACTCGTTCACCCGATGCATCTCCTCACTCCTCTCCACCTACATGTGAAGCCAGTCTTGCCAGCATGCCACTTCCCTCCAACCATTGTGATAGCATCTACCAACTGACTCGTCCACCCGATGCATCTCCTCACTCCTCTCCACCTACATGTGAAGCCAGTCTTGCCAGCGTGCCACTACCCTCCACTCCCTCCAGCCATTGGGATGGCATCTACCAACCGACTCGTCCACCAGACTATGCACCTCATCAACCAAGTGCAAGTAAATTTGGAACCCATAACAGTTCTTGTTCTTTTGTTGAATTACCTGTACATGTAAGCACTATTCCCAAGCACAGTTGAAACAAATCAAACAGGATCATTGTTGGGGTAGAACCAACGAGGACCTCACACAGTAAACGTGCATATGACACTAGTACCCCATGCAACAAACGTGTATCTGGTCCTTGTCAACTTTGTAGTCGAACGTCTAATAGATATCACCATATTTCAACCTCAACTACCAGATTAAATTCTTATATTTTGGAAAACTGCTCTGCCATAAATGAAAATGATAGTATATATAATGCCTGTCGGCAGAAATATATGAAAAAAATAAAGTCAGTTGATCAAAAAGCATCTGAAATCTACACACCTGAAAAAAGCAGAATGAAAGAACGTTTGCCATGCTTTTAAAGTCATCTTATGTGTGATAGGTTATCTGAGTTTGATATTTACTGCACAATCGGGGATTTTAATTTGACGTTTTTCCTTAACTGTACATCAATTCCAGAGTCAATTCCTCTTTGTAAAAAGCACAGAGCACAGATTTTTAATCGTAAGGATCGAGTACAGTGCTCATTCTGTGACTCACATCTGAAAGCTAGGAAATATTTCTGTATGCTCTCTTCCACAAGAAAGCATTTCTAAATTGAAAGAGATTTAATGATCAGTTTGTTTTACAAAGTGATACTGTTTAATGTCCTTCGTGTCAGAGGTTTGCTTTACGAGAAAATTATGATAGTTTGTCATTAGAAGAACTAGAACAAAGCTTTTCTTTGAAATCCCAAGAAAATGATTCTTCAGGAGAGGAAGAAGATGTATTATCAAGTGTCTTTAATGCAACTATTTTACACCTGTGTAACATTTGTAAGGATACTAAATGTTTTTTGTTAAGTACTGCCTATGAACACTTTTTAGAAGTCTTAAAGGCGAAAGTGCCAGATCAACGATCATACTATAGATTGATAAGAACTAAGACTTTTCTTCATACTAAAAATTACTATGCATAAGTCCTCACAAAAGAAAGGAATCTTTTTCTTCTTGTCAGAGTTATCACCTTCAGATATTGTTGAAGCGTGGCATTCAAGCTGTTTTGAGTAGAGGCTTTTAAAGAATAAATGTGATGGTGGTGATGATGGTATTGGAAATTCAAAAGACTAGAAAGGTTCCCATTCTTCCAATAACAGTGTTGAATCACAATTTAGAAATATACTTGGTCAATGTAACAGCAAATTGCACACTCAAAAGTAAATGCATGAGAGACAATTTCGTCAGAAATTCATCTTCTGTAATTGATTTTAATTTTCGTGATTTAACCTCGTATTTCGATCCATTAGTTTGGAATGCCATTTGCCTTCTTACTGCCACAAGAGAGGAATATAATCACTTTACAAATTTGTCAATATTTGTAGAGGGAAAATGCATTCAGTTTCCAACAGATGCAACAAGAAAAAGATTAAGATTTATCCCAGTTGAGTGCGAAAAGAATTGATATAAAGAAATGCATCCAAGCACTTTATGTACATGTATGTAGTGGGTGCGATTTTGTCTCCTTTTTTGCACATCTTGGAAACGTGTATTCTTTAACATTTTTTCCAGTATGCATCCTCAGATACACCACAAACGTTATATCATACAAATTTAAATGTAGATAGTGATACAAGGTTACTTTCATTTTATAGACTTTTATACCGGTAGACGGTATTATGTGTATACTTCAATGCAAATCGTGCATGCCTGCATAACTATTCTTCTCCAGTTGATTTGTTTCATAGTATCAATGAAGGTCCTTGAAGTTGTAAGAAAGGCATCCTGGAAAGGCATCCTGGAAATGTGTATGGTCTTTTGCCTTCAAGTTCAGCTTTGAGGCTGCATTGGCTTCAAACCTGTTGGGTTCAGACTGTTTGGAGTAGAGTGCAAACTCCTATATTCAATCATCCAGATATTAAAACTGTATAGGTTTCTTGTATGTGAATGATGAAGGAGTACATGTTACATGCCAGTGGGACTCTAATGAAAATATTGATAAGATTGGATTAAGATTAAATCCAATGTTTTATATCTTACAACGGGTTGTTCTTGTGCTAAGAGCAAATGTCAAAAATCGTTTATGCAAATGCAAAAAAGAGAATCGTTTCTGTGGCCCCGGTTGTCGATGTATATGGTTTGAGAACCTAGTAATACATGTATCTTGTTCAAAACAGATACCATCAAGTGACACTGATAGTGTATCGAGTGGAGAGGATTTAGAATTAGATAAAGAAATTTATGTAGATTATTTTCATATTGAGTAAATTTTTGTCGAGCCACCGAGGTGGAGTGAGACTAAGGATCCTTAGCGACGTCCGTCTGTCCGTCGTCCATCCGTGATGCTTATAAAACTTGAATAACTTTGCAACCATTTGCCTGTTTGTAGCCATACTTGGATGGTAGATGCTATGGGGACCTCGATGTTATTTGGGGGTCAAAGGTCAAATGAGGTCAAATGTTACAATTTACCTGCAAAAATGATTGCATACGAACATGGCGAGACACATTATTTCCTTGTTCTTTGAAGGCTCTGCCATGCAAATCATTACTTCCTGTATATTTGTGTTACGCATCATATAACATAATACAAAAATTAATAAATTTTGTGTGTGTGTGCAAGAATTACCATGTAAATGCACATGTATAAAGAGCCAGTAAGTTGCAATACTGACGTGTCCACATAGCTCAGTCAGTATGTATGTACTACCTTGTTATCTGTTGATATCAACTGACATACCAAAGATATGTACATGTAAATGTATTATTTCTTAAACTGTTGTGCCACTTGCAGCTGATTTATATTTCTTCCATACATGCAATGTGATTTTTATGTGGAGATACATGTAGTTGTCACACTATGCTTCATTGTTGTAATGTCATATACTTTGCTGTAAACTACAAGTTTTGTAGTAATATCTTTCCCTGTTGTTGGTAAGATTTTTATTAAGCGCAGTCATAGTTCATTGTGTACCTATCAAAAGGCAATGTTAATAGAGACGATCCAGATTTATGCTTCAATGGTTCTTATGCTGGGTAATTTATTTTTTGGTTTGTTTTTTGTTTAATGCTACATTGATGGCTTTCTCGTTGGTGCATGGATGTCTGTGGGGGTTTATTTATCAGTGCCAGTCTTTCCAGCATCCATTATAATATTATGGATGATTATCTGCCTTCTATAGTGCAATCATTGTAAAGTTATAGGTGCTTTATTTATATTACCAGATATATTGCATGCCCTTTATTTATGACATGTTAAAAAAGAAATATTTTGCAAGATCATCAGTTCTGCCTTTTGTACTATATTGACTCTATTTATTTATGTCTAATATTTAAAAATAGGATTGGGGATCGACCAGGATGCCTGCCTTGGACTGTAGACATACTTAGTCACAAGTAATCAATGTATTTGTTACTCCAAAATAATATATTGCTTCAAAACATCTTAATATTTACCTAATGTATTTTGTGTTTTCTGCTGTGTAAATGAGTTACAATGTTAGTGGTTATTTGTTCCATCATGCTCAGGCAGAAAAGAAATATCAGACATATTAAATAAAAGTGTTTATTCCAGCATGCAATATATAAGGTTTGGGTAATATTCTGAGAAGAGAATGAAAGGATAAGAAAACAAGTTGAAAGTGGTACTGTGAAAGTGATATTTTTGAAGAATGGATGCCAAACACAACTCGGTCCTGAGGGGTGCCTTTTATTTTTACTCCCAAAGCTTGGGGAGTCGGATTGGGGCAGCGCATGTACTCGACCCAATATCAATCCCCCTCCCCCAGCTAACTTTGTTGCTGTCTATATACCTATAAAAGGAAGAGAGTTGAATTGAATGAATGAAAGATAACTACAGAAGAAAAAGCAAATACAAATGACAGAAAGTGTGGGCAGTGAATTAAAGACAAAAAGGAAACAGGTAGGCAGTCAGAGCCAAGATCAGATGCAGTTAAGGCAATGCTACACGGACTTTGCATGTCAAATCTGCCGTACACAGCAGGGGGGGGGGGGGGGGCAGTTGCCCCCCGCCCTGGCCCCCTCCGAAATTTTCAAATCCCCTTTTTTTTTTTTTTTTTTTTTAGACTCGGATTTTAGATTTTCAAATAATTCCACTCAAAGTGTGCACCAGATCGTTCACTTTCAATTCTAAAAATGCAAAAGCTCCCTCGTGTGGGAGCAGGATATAACCCCCTCCCACACCTTCCCTCACTTGCGTGTTCCCTCGAATATTGAACACATTCTACCCCCCCCCCCCCCCCCCCCCCGGAAATATTCCTCCGTACGGCCTTGCATGAAAATGTGCAGAGTATTTCTGTTGTAGGAAATTTGGGACACATGAATCCCATCTTTAACTAATGGTTACAATATAAAATTTATTTGAATAACTCGAAGAATTAACATTTTCACCTCTAAATCTGGGGCTAACAACCAATGCCAAACTTTAGTTAACAGGGGCAGTAAAGCCGACGCAGAAAAACACATATGGGACACGAGAATATACACGTATCCACACTTACCTGGAAGACTAGATTAATGGCGTTAATGAGGTAAAGAGGGTGGTTTATTAATTTTTTTAGAAATATTATAACGAACTGCAGCTACTGCTTTAATTATTAGCTATTTCATGTGACTCCATTCATTATAAATATACGAATACTTGGTTACTGCGACTAAAGTAGACGACGCTAAACCCTGACATGTAGGTGGTCGTTGCCACACCGTTGAAGTTCGTTGACCCTGATCACAAAGCGCAGCAGGGCTAGGACGCGTTGACCAATCAGACCGCAGCATTGTTGCCAATGCAAGAAACTCGCTCTTCGTCGGACGAAGGGGATGACAAGGTGATAGACCTTTTTGGTTCCTGACCGTCCTCAAAAAGAATACATACTGATTTATGGCTCATTTTGAAGAGAAATAGTGTAGCAACACGCCTATTACATGTAATGACGCAAGAAATGTAAGGTGTGTTTACGCGTCTTCTAAGACGCACGAATGAAAATCATTTTGAAGGCAATATGTAAGCCTGATTTTCAATGTTGTGATATAGGAATATGGTTCTGAATTTCAGATATATAGAATCTTGGAATATTCCTCTTTACATACATCCTAAATTTATGGATGAAACCTAAGAAAAAATGTTAAGAACGTCGAATAATCAAACCCTTGCGCTACTCATGAATATTCATAAACTCGGAAGATTCATGAATACGAGCTGAATAAATACGGCTGAATTATCACGCGTTGCGCTCTGACTGTGTAGTTAGGTATAATGTCTACAGTATGTGTATTTGTTTTGCATTTTGTAAATTGATTTGATTAAATTGGCAATTTTGATGAGTCATTCTTGCCGCGCCGCATTACGTAATGTGTCTAAAATGCGATCAATGATTCATTGTTCATACAATATAACTTTGATCACTATAGTTTTCAAAATATCTTGAAGGATAATCTTCTGTCAGTTTATTTGAGGTTAATCTATTTCAATAAAATGTTCAATAACAATATATATATATATTTTTTAAATTATGTACAATTAGTATTGCTAACAGAAGATTGTTATTTTAATTCAAACCATAGTCCGCAAGAAACAACTTACTACATGTTAAATTGGCAATTACTTCGCTCACTTTAGTGCATATAAATTAATGCCCAATGTTATTGGGACGCTGGGAAACACATTTTGGTTGTGTTATAACAGCATGCATTATTCATCCGACTTTTTTTCCAAAGGTACCCAATGTCCTATTGGGAACGCAAAACGAATCGCCTGGAGAGCAGCTGTCTTGCACAGATGGCCGAATACAACGATAATACTACACAGTCTCTACCATCTGGAGTCAGGGCGTAGAACTGGAATTTCAACTTGACGGGATCTATATGACTTGGACCGCGAACAAGGTACCGAAGTACGGTCTGCATAAATTATGTATGACTAATCTCTTTATTTGATTTATTTTCTTCTGCATTCATATAAGTACAACATTTTTCGGTAAAATATATGAAATAAAATACAAAAGTACTTTTTGACATTGAATCATAAAGAAATATATCTAACAATCATTTTTCAAAAACAAACACATGATAAATTGTCAAATCATTGTAATTCATCAAATATAAAATCACTTGTGGAAGAAGGACTGCCATTTATAAGTAATTTTCTTGAGAATATGGCAGCCCCAGACAAAGATTATGAAATAGCTAAAACAGGTTAAAATAAGCAGAATGGATAAATAATGGAAATCCTAAGTAAAAAGCATAATGATGATGCTGTTGATGATGAAGGTGATGATGATGGTGATGATGATGATGCTGATATTAATGTGTCCTTAATATGTAGTCATGCGATTAAAGGGGAAATCCGCCCTGATTACATGTTGGTTTTAAAAGAAGAAAATTAAAGAAAACAGATCAGTGAAGGTTCGAGCAAAATACGATAGAAATAAGAAAGTTATGAATTTCTGAAGTTGTAATCAATCAAACACAAATTGGCAACTCCGAGACGTATCTTGCGAGCTCCTTTCCCATCATCCCTGTACCCCAAATATAATTAATTTCCTTTTTTTCTAAAGAAAATGTTAAATCACAAACCTTAAATAATCATTGCTGATAGGTTTTTACACACAACCATGATGAAACAAATCTATTTCTTCACATCAAAACTAAGAAAATGAAAATGAGATTTTCTGTATTGAGACAGGTCGGGTCATGGGGTCGTTTGGTCTAAATACCAGTGGCATAATGGGCCAAAAAATTTGAGGGGACTGAGGCAGCAAGAATAAGAATTTTCCAAAGCGTCAGGAACGAAATACATACTATACTCATAAATCCTTTGAATAGGGGGGGGGGGGGGGGGTACAAAGAGAGGGCTGCGGTACACCCCAGCCCTTCCACAAATAAGAAGTCTTTGTAGTTTGAAACTTTGCATTTCAGACCACTTTTATGCACACAAGTATAAGAAGCAAAGTCTGAACTTAATATCCATCTTTTATTTTTTTCTCATATGGGGCTAGGCACTTTTTATCATCGTTAATGTTTAGCGACATTTTCGGGGGACGATTCCTCTCTGCCTAGGCTATGTAATACCTGTTTATAGATTTTCCTTAAAATAAAGTTTAAGTGTATTAGGAGGGGAGAGACCGAATGAGAGGATTTTCTATTTTGAGTAGTGAAAGTTTGCACTCTAGAGCACTTCGGAGCAGGGGCGTCGATCCTGGGGGAGAGGGCAGGGGGGGGGGGGGCAGTTTTTGAGAAGATGTCTATAATTTGTGAGGATTTAATTGCTATATTTGATGAATAATCTACCTTCTATTAGTTTCCTCACCTAGCTGACATAATTTTATTCCTTTGTTAAAAGTTATTAAAAATTATATCTTTCATTAAATAAATTTCTCTTGCGGCACCCCGGTTGGAAAACAAAACAAAAATTTGAGGGTCCGGACCCAGTGGTTCTGCCCCTGTATTTTGCTTCAGTCAATCATGGAATAATGTTTTGTCCTTTTGTCGGCACAATAGCGGATCTCTCGACTGAATGAACAGCGCCTCTAAGAAGCGAAGATGTTGAAAGCTGCGTGCTCGGGCAACAATAGGGACTTTTAGAAGCAGTGGACTAGTACTTCGTCCCAGTCGACTAATTCGCGCATGTCAACGTCGTGTCGACTGCCCATGTTGACTACAGTTCTGATCATTTTAGATTTCACTCGACGTGTACGTACCGTCGACGTCAACCGGAAGTACACACTCAACGGATGAGCATACACTATGAACATGACGAACAAAGAAGCGGACAATTTATGCAGCTCTCATTGTACCCTTCACAATTGCACGGGTTAACAAGAGAACATCCATTCATTGCTATTCATTGCTATTCATTGCTATCCTGTAAAAATATGTAGAACAGGTGTCACATAATAGCAGTGAAGGGATGTCCTTTTGTCTACTAGAGCTATTGTGGAGGGTACAATGAGGAGCTGCGTAAATTGTCCGCTCTCTTTGTCATCGTGTTCATAGTGATAATAGTTGAGCTGTTCTGATGACGTCATATACGTGAACCTCGTCGAAGATTTCGGAGCACCGCAAAAACGAAGTGAACACGTTCTCGATTTTGCAAGTCAGGGAGGAGGACAGGGAGAGGGCGAGTGGCGCATGCGCAGTGGCGTAGAATGATGTCCTTGCGTACCAGTCGACTAAGTGGACGTGCAATTCTAAAAGTCCCTAATAGTGAACTGAGCAGGGTTATACGCCTTGGAACAAGCCGGACTATTCAGCAAGTGCTGACCAATAGCAGAGTCGCAGTGATTGCGGCGTTGAACATTAGCGACGCTAGCAGCGGTTTTGCAATTACGCTTCGGCTGTGCTCGGCTACCAGCTGATGTCTGTCGTACCACGGAGGGTACGTGCTGTTTAATGCGGTCCGCTAGACGCTGAGATGTACGGCCAACGTAGACGGCTTCACACCTACAATAGTGACTTTTCGATTTGCACGTTCACTAGTGGACTGCGACGTAAGCGGTCATTTTTGAAGCAGTGCGCATGCGCATCGACGAGCTCATCGTTCGTTGCAGATTTCTAGAACGTGTTCACCCTTGTTTTGCCGTCGTTCAGAAACTGTGACGACGTTGGCGCGATCTCTATACGAAACAAAACATTAGAAGTTACAAAACATGCAAAATGGACCCAGTTGACTTGAGTCTGCCGGCCGAGAGTAGTGGAAGCGTAAGTTATCTAAAACTAACACATTCTCTTGTCTGTGATTTCCCTTAAATCAAAATTGTTGCAGAAGAATCCATAAAATAAACACATTTTATTTATGCATCCGCAATCTGTTGCAGCATATAGTCCCATGCACCGAATTTGGTGTTAGCCGTGCTTTAGTTTAGCCATGCAAGTACAATTTGCAGGCGTAGGCCTAAAATGAATTAGCGTCTGACTACTATTCCTATGACTTTCATAATTTCCCTCTGTAACACGTTTCTCTATTAATTCTTGTTGACTCTGCAATTAGATTTTGATGTTTCTCGTTATGTCATGTGTTTTTCTGACTCTAGTCTACCCTTGTAACACTAACAGTTTATGGGGTGTTGCAAGTCAATTTTAGGTCCCCAAATGAGGGCAAATCAATCACAAGTCTTGCAATTGATTGCTGGTCTCCCTCTTACAACAGAAAGTACATGTATTTTTTGGTATGCTATAATAGTTACAATTGATCTATCAATTGCATATTCATGATATTTGAAATTGAAATTTGCAATTGATTGCAAATAACTTTCTTGCAACACCCTCTTATGGGGTGTTGCAAGAAAGTTGCGATTGATTGTAAGTTGCAACTGATCGGTACTGACCAATCAAAATCATTGTTGCAAGCGCATCTTCTTGAATGGGCAGACCCTGAACCATTCAGAATGGTTGTTCTAATTTGCTTTACAATTTGCAATTGAATTGAATTGAATTGAGTTTATTTTCCACTTTCATAAAAATACATACATGGTATATCGAATCTAATAAGTGGGCCAAAGTCGTTATTATGCCCAGCCGCCATTAAATCCGCCAGAACAAGTGAATAATTAGTCAATTTTCTTGGTTTTCATTGTTGAAATTCAGTTATTTATAACGGAATAAACGCTATCGTTATCGATTCATAACTGAAAAAAATTATCAGCAAGAAAGAGCAGGATTCGAACCCAGGACTTTAAACGCGAGTGCAGTGTAGAAAGAGAATACTCTGACAGTCTGACCAGACGCCTTTACCACTAGACCACGAGCAATTGACAGCGAATCTGATCTTGCTGCACTATATACCTCCGCTCCATACAAATCCTATATATATATACCTCCGTTCTGCTGGGTTTTTTATATCCTAGGTAGGATTCTTGCCAAAATAAAAAAGAAAAGAAAGGGGAGGGGGGGGGGGGCTGCACTATATACCTCCGCTCCATACAAATCCTATATATACCTCCGTTCTGCTGGGTTTTTTTATATCCTAGGTAGGATTCTTGCCAAAATAAAAAAGAAAAGAAAGGGGATGGGGGGGGGGGGCTATTGCAATTTATACAAATTTAACCAGGTGTGATTTTAGGTTTCTTTTAAAGCTCATAAATGTGTTGCATTCTTTTATTTCCCTTGGTAATTTGTTCCACATTAAAGGGCCTTTGCATAAAAATAAAAATTAACAAAAGTGGTTCGAGACATATCCAAATGAATGTTGAAATAGCTGTTATAAGTAACACTGTCAATAATTCTCTTATTTGTGTGCCATGGTGATGGTCATGAATCGCGATACAAAATTCAAAGACCTGTAATTGTCTTTGCCTTTGGTTTATCCACAGTCCTCATGGCAATCGTGCTCCAGTTCGGTGCCCTCAGCATGCTCAGGCTCAGGCGCAGGCTCAAGTTCTGCAAGAAAACCTAAGAACGTGGCTCTCAAAAAGTGAGTATAATAATATTCATACTGTTACTAATGCACACACATTTGTAAGTGCTTTCATTATGGTCATATCATTCTTGGTCAGTATATATGTAAAACGTACCATTCAACATCCCATATCATTGCACCAGTTGAACTTTCACCAAGCCAGGTACCCAATTGGAATACATGGATTGGGAGCACCTGTTCCATTCTCTTGTGTAACATGGCTCATCAACTGCCAACATGTGCCAGAAAATTGTCTTTATAGCATGTAAATGGTCATAAGCTAGTTTGGTCATTTTTATGTAGATGTGGTTAAGGGCAGCAAAGTGAACGAAATGTCTTGATGGGACAGAAGTGCAGGGGTATCAGTCAATATAAAATTCATAATTGGAAGTGAAATGCCCATCCCATCTTTCAACAACACCTCTACAAACTTAAAAAAAAAAAGTTTTTCACTATCTATGAAACATATTTTTGCCAACTTGGTTGATGCTTCCTACTGCACTGCAAACAAGACTTCATGCGCCTTCACAATGCAATTTCACAATTGTACAGTGTAATTACTTACTAGGCCGTTCCTCTTTTTTGAAGATCATAGGTTTACCTGTTGGAGTTTGATACGCATAAACATTTTTATACACATTCCAGGCTGTCTTGCTAGTCCACAAAAATATTTTAAGCCATTGTTTTTTCCAACTTCACAAGGCCTTTAATATAGGGGTAAGCTCTAAAACCCAAATTACTCTACAAAGATATTGTTTTTTCATACAACATTCTATTTTCTACCTCATCACAAATTAATTTCATTCCATCCTTTTCTCTCTGTTCTTATAGGTCTACCACTTGGACAGAGGAAATGAACGTGATGCTGTGCCGGGAGGTGGAATTTCTAAATCCATTCCAATTTAAAGATCGAACCCGCGAGAGGGGGAAGGTGTGGGATGATGTGGCGTCTAAACTTCAAGAACATGGGTTGGATGTGTCTAGGCGATCAGTCCGCGAAAGATATAATTTAATTAAAGATAACATTAAAAGAAGAAATAATCTAGAGAAACGGCAAAGTGGCATTGCACCAGAGATGTCGGAGGCAGAAACAGAGATGACACAAATTGTAGAGGGCATGGTGGAGATAGAGGCAGATACGAAGGAGCAGGAGAGTGAGGAGGAAAAAATGAAGTTGGATGGCGTGGAGGTTAGGAAGCTGGCCCTTGAATCCTTCATGGAAACCAGGAAAAGGTAATTTGGGGATCTTCTCAGGGTTCTCCGCTATAAAATTTTTCTTTCAGGTGGCTAAAGTGACCCATCATAGGCTTGTTAAATGTAGATCCTTCAAAGTTGGTGGCCAAACAAGCGTTTCCAGTGGCCACATTCAATTTCTTGTGGCCACTGGCACCTAGGCCACTGCTAAGGGCAAACCCTGACTTTTCAGATCAAGCTGTCATGCTCTGTGATTTGGAGATTGAACTCAATTTCATATCACATATTGATAAATTACCAGTATACTGTTTCACATGAAGTACAACTGTCCATTTTTTCTTGTTTGAGCATTTCAAAATAGACATCAAATAAAATGACACATGCAGACTTACATGTATGTAAACGTGTGTCTTTTCTGTGCTCATTAATGTGCATTTTTATTCTTTACTGAACACATCATTAAGACCAAGGCAAAAGTGGCAGCAAGGAACAACATCCTCAGGAAGCTCGCCAACACGAAGTGGGGTGCTGATGCTAAGACGGTGCGTACAACAGCTCTAGCTTTATGCTATTCTGCAGCAGAGTATGCGTCACCTGTCTGGAGCAGGTCAGCTGATGCCACCAAGATCGACACCGTCCTGAATTCCGCCTGCCGATCTGTTACTGGCTACCTAAAGCCCACAAAGGTTGAGGACCTTTACCTACTGAGTGGGATTGCCCCACCAAGCATCCGGAGGACCGTTGCATCCCAGAAGGAGAAGCTCAAACAGGAAAAAGACCCTCGCCACCCTCTCTTCAGCCATGAGCTTACAAGAAAGAGGCTAAAATCCAGGCATAGTTTCATGCACTCTGTGGAGGCACTGAACAAAAGCCCTGACAAGCAGCGTGTCTCCATGTGGACTGACCATCTTACTCAAGCACCACATACAATGTCAACTATTATGCCTCAGGAAGCCATCCCATCTGGCACCAGTTATGCATGGCCGTTCTGGTCCTGCTACAACAGACTGAGAACTGCTGTCGGCTGCTGCAAAGCTAACCTAGCTAAGTGGGGGTATAGCAAGGATAATGACATCACCTGCCGTTGTGGAGAGGAGCAGACTATGCAACATCTCCTAGTCTGCCCACTACTACCGGAGCCTTGCACCCAAGAGGACCTGGCAAACCTGACCCCCTGTGCCAAGCAGTGCATCCAACACTGGATTGGAACTATCTAAACTCTCCCCAGATGCGTAGTGACTCGAGAAGAAGAAGACTGAATTGGTTTGAATATTGTGATGGAGAGAGTTATTTACAAAATGAGTTCAAAAGCAATCACAAAATTATTCAATGTCAGAGTTTCTATGATTCACCTGATAAAATTACAGACGCCATTGCAAAAAAAGAACATGTTATTGGATTATTTTTAGACCCTAGTAATGCGTTCGACACGCTCAGTCATGATATATTATTTTCTAAACTTTATTCTTGTGGTGTTCGTGGCTCAGCGCTCTCTTGGTTTAAAAGTTATTTAAGTAATCGAAAGCAATATGTTACATTTAATGGTATTGATTCACAGTCCCTTCTAATTAAGTGTGGTGTCCCCCAGGGATCTATCCTGTGCCCGCTTTTGTTTTTAGTGTATGTCAACGATGTAATTAATACGTCATCATTATTATCCTTTATCTTATTTGCATTTTTTATTCTCATAAGAACCTAAATTCATTGGAAAATACTTTAAATTTTGAATTACTTAAAGTTTCGAAATGGTTTAAGTGCAATAAGCTTTCTCTCAATATTCAAAAAACTCAATTTATGCATTTCAAACACAATATCCATGTAGCTAATATAATACTCCTATTAATATCAAGATTGATAATATTTCCGTCGAACAAAAGAAGAATACTAAGTTCCTAGGCGTTATAATTGATGAAAAATTAACATGGAACGATCACATTAATCATATTATATTATGCATTTCCCGAGTGTGGGAATCATTTATAAGTTGAAATATATCTTGCCACGAACAACTCTGTTTTTATTGTATAACACATTGATACTTCCTTATATAACATATTGTAATATTGTTTGGGCTAACTGTGGTATTACCAAACTCAATCCCATTCTTTCCCTACAAAAGCGGGCACTTCGTATTTGTACTGGATCGTCTTAATTTTCTCATTTTGATCCACTATTTTTTCAGCTTAAAACATTGAAGGTCACTGATTTAAATATTTTTCAAGTTGCAGTTTTTATGTTTAAATATAAAAATAACCACCTTCCTTCCTCATTTCAAAATTTGTTTAATCTAAACAGTACAATTCACACATATCCTACCCGTATTTCAGAAAATTTTCATCTGACAAACCCAAAATTATTAATAACGCATAAATCAATAAGACACCATGGCCCTGACTTGTGGAATAATCTACCCACAACAGTTAAAATGTGCTCCACAATTTACTCTTTTAAAGCGACTATGAAGCGTAATTTAATATCCTTATACTCAAATCCACCACATTGACTATCTATGTAAATTATAGTATTTTACTGATTATTGATCAATACAACTCGTGAATACATCTTAACCCTATCGCTAATGCACTTGCACTGCACTGCACTTGCACTTGCTTTGGACCTCCTCATGACCTCTTTTTCTTTTTCTCAATTTCTTTTTTTTAAGTTCTATGTCGCTTTTTTACTTTGAGGCCGCCATCGACATCAAGCAAATCGCTCATGATGACGGTCTCCTGCGTTCACAAATCCTGTTAATTGTAAAATGTTAATTTTCCATATTGTATACATATTTTATTTGTATTCAAGAAGTAAATTGTTAATGTCTGACAATATGTTGATATATATATATATATTTTAAATCTATAGCACATGTATTTGTGTATCATGCTATTGAACGCAGAAATAAAATCAATCTAAATAAATCTAAACAAACCTCATAATCACTTCATGAGGTCATTCTTTCCTTTTTTCTTTTTCTTTTTTCAAAGACTAAAGTCTGAGGAAACAACACCAAAGAGAATAAGGAACACGGGAACAGACACCTCCCAATTTCTTCTAAGGAAGCTTGATGTAGATCGGGAAATGAAGCAGAAGGAGTTTGAGTTGAGGAGGGAGGAGTCCTACAGTATGTTGGAGAGTTTATGACTTCATCTGACTTTGAGGTCATAATGCCAAAGGTCACAGGGCTCATATTATTTGCAAACTTAAATTCATAAGCTCTATTAAAATGGATAATGTAGTTTACCACAAAATTATGCTTCATATTGTTGGCTTTCATGAAGCCCGCCTTCATGAAAACATCACTGATCATAGCCTTACCCCGCTCGCCTACTTTCGTTACGTTGATGATACATTTGCTATGTTTGATTCAAGCGCTGCGTGCAAGGACTTTCTTTCGCAACTCAACTCGCTTCATCCGGCGCTTCGGTTTACATGTGAGATGGAGCAGTCTAACGCGCTTCCATTTTTGGATGTACTGGTTGAGAAGAGTGACGGCAAACTTCTCACGTCCGTATATCGTAAACCTACGTTTACGGCCAGTACACGCGATGGGATTCGTACAGTGCTACATCGTATAAAACTGGTTTGATTAATAACTTAGTGTGTCGCGCCTTGCAAATTTGTTCTCCGTGTAAGCTCAACCTTCTTCGCATCAAGCAAATCCTGCGAGACAATGGCTATCCGGAGCTTGTCATTGATCGCGTTGTGCAGCGTACCATTGATTCGCGGACTCGCCCTGTGTATGGGCCTAATAAATGCCCGGTCTACCTCAAATTACCTTGGCGAGGTAAAGTGTCTGATAAGTATGCGCGCGATATTAAGCATACAGTGTCGCGCTGTTACTTTGCCGTGGCTACGCGTGTCGTGTTCTCTACTAATAGAATGCTACCCGCAGTTCGCAAGGATGTACTGCCTTCCCCCCAAATGAGCAATGTCGTTTATAAGTATCATTGTCGGTGTGAAGCCGTCTACGTTGGCCGTACATCTCAGCGTCTAGCGGACCGCATTAAACGGCACGTACCCTCCGTGGTACGACAGACATCAGCTGGTAGCCGAGCACAGCCGAAGCGTAATTGCAAAACCGCTGCTAGCGTCGCTAATGTTCAACGCCGCAATCACTGCGACTCTGCTATTGGTCAGCACTTGCTGAATAGTCCGGCTTGTTCCAAGGCGTATAACCCTGCTCAGTTCACTATTGTTGCCCGAGCACGCAGCTTTCAACATCTTCCCTTCTTAGAGGCGCTGTTCATTCAGTCGAGATATCCGCTATTGTGCCGAAAAAAGGAGTTTGTACAAGCTCTTCGATTATTTGAGCATGCCCGGATCATATCCGGGTCGTTGTACACACCTTTCCTTGACTTTTGTATTTTCTTGTATTCTCTCATTCCTGCGTTGTGACCCGATGAGTGCTGGTCGAAAAGCTTCGTCACTATGAATTTGTTAAATGTTATTTTTAAGTTTTGTAGTACCAATCGTCTGTGTGTATAAAAAAGTATAGATGTTACAGAAGATATGATATAGAAACTTTCAAAGAAGATCTTGGTGCTTTTAACTGGGTAACAGTATTTAAATCAAAAGATTATCAACACAGCTTATTCTAATTTTTGCAATTCTTTCTCGAACATATGTAATAAACATGCACCGTTGGTTACTGAGCAGTTAGGAAAGAGAAAGGCTGCTAAGAAGCCATGGATATCTCGAGGGATCATGAAATCGATTCGTATGAAACACACACTGTATGTCAAAGTTATTAAATCAGATCATCGTCAGGATCTTGTGGATAAGTACAAAAAGTATAGAAATGCACTGACCACTATACTAAAAAATGCGAAAAGGAATTACTACTGTAATTTGTTAATAATAAGAATGACACAAATAAGACATGGGCTATAATCAATGAGTTGTTAGCTGGTAAAAATAGATCAGGTGGAAGTGTTGAGGTGGACAGACTTGTCAAGCAGATTCATGGAAAATGTGAGCAACTGACATCTGTGTCTGACCTTGTTAATGAATTCAATGACTTCTTTGTGAACACTGGACCAAATTTAGCTGATGAATTGCCAAATGGAGCTAACAAATATGTGCCAGGTAAACATGCCAGAGAAAAAATGCCAGAGGTAAAAATGCCAGAGGACAAAATGCCAGAGGACAAAATGCCAGAGGTAAATATGCCAGAGGTAAAAATGCCAGAGGAAAAAACGCCAGAGGAAAAAAACGCCAGAGGTAAATATGCCAGAGCAAAAAATGCCAGAGCAAAAAAATGCCAGAGATAAAAATGCCAGAGGTAAAATGGCAGAGATAAACACGCGATGGGTGATGTCAGGAACAAAAGTAAAGAGGCAAAATATGGCAGCTGCATACTAGGAGAATATAGGTGAAAAATCAAGAGGTGAAATATAAAGAAGGTCAAGAAGCAGACCTGTCGACATCTGCTTTACTTTTTAGACTATTTGTTTGACCGCGTTTTACTTGTCGAACTGTTGGGGGGGGGGGGGTACTCATAACAAATTCGGGGATGTGACATTAAGTGCACTCATGATACGACAGAAAGCTCATTAAAAAAAATTAAAGTATCCTTTGTCCACATCATATACCGTAGACAGAGGCCTATATTCGAATGAAAAAGTAGGAAACTAAATAGACCTACCTATGACTGCATTATTTCGGCTTTACAGGCCATGCAGCATAGTACAACCAGTTTTAATTTGGCTTTAGCACTTTAAAACAACAAACATAATTGTGTTGATATTTGCTTTACTTTATAACTAGTAAATTTGGCAAGAAAGTGTTCATTACAGTTTCATGGATATATGAACCCCAATTTTTTAATGCGACTTTTTTTCTTTGTCCATTTGTGCTAGTACATTTCTGTCTTTGATGTACAGAGTAGGGTGATACGAAAGATGGATCTGATCATGAGTGACGTAATTTCTTCAGGTGAATTTCTGTCGGAGATTTTATTTTTGTACTAGGTTTTATCATTAGGCTAAGACATTTCCTTTAATGCACTTTCGTATTCACATTAATTTAGAAATTGAACTATTTCTTTGAAGATGTGAACCCCCTTTGTTATCTTCACATGATGAAAACAAAATGAAAGGGATTGTTCATTTATTTGCACTTTACAATCAGAGAGACATGGACGGAACTCCATTTGAAAATGCTGGGGATGGTGCAATGTCAACAAATTTGGGGACGTTTCGGGTCTGTGAATAGAAACAAGAGCCCCTGGGGGCACGACGCTCACCTGATGTGGATCAATTCACATCTGGTGCATGTTCTCTCTAGCACATGAACAACTTTCATTCTTCATCTATAGAGGTATCTCTATACACAATACCAAGTTCGGTTAAATTCCAATCATGGGTTTTGGAGAAGAAGCTGAAAATGTAAAAAGTTTATGGATGGCGGACAACTTGCCCCACCCCCCCCCCCCCAGTATGTTACCCCCACAGACCCCCTATAGGGCCACCCAGAAAAAAAATCTCCATACACAATACCAAGTCTGAGCTATTCCTGGTTCTGGAGAAGATGTTTGAAATTTACATAGCTTTTACACTTGGGGGCCCTCCCCTGGGCCCCCCTGGGGGCCACATGTACCATTTTAGCACCTTTGGATCCCCTACCCCTAAGGATGATTCCTACCAAGTTTGGTTGAATTCCGATCATGTGTTTTGGAGAAGATCAGAATGTACATTTTGCCTGGCAGCGCCCCCCCCCCCTTCCAGTATGTTACCCCCACAGGGCCCCCACAGGGCCCCTACAGGGCCACTCAGAGAAATTTCATGAACAACATTCATTCTTCATCTATAGAGGTATCTCCATACACAATACCAAGTCTGAGCTATGCCTGGTTCTGGAGAAGATGTTTGAAATTTACATAGCTTTTACACTTGGGGGCCCTCCCCTGGGCCCCCCTAGGGGCCACATGTACCATTTTAGCAACTTTGGGTCCCCTACCCCTAAGGATGATTCCTACCAAGTTTGGTTGAATTCCGATCATGTGTTTTGGAGAAGAAGATCAGAATGTACATTTTGCCTGGCAGCGCCCCCCCCCCCCCTCCAGTATATTACCCCCACAGGGCCCCTATAGGGCCACTCGGAGAAATTTCATGAACAACATTCATTCTTCATCTATAGAGGTATCTCCATACAAAATACCAAGTCTGAGCTATGCCTGGTTCTGGAGAAGAAGATGTTTGAAATTTACATAGCTTTTACAATTGGGGGCCCTCCCCTGGGCCCCCCTGGGGGCCACATGTACCATTTTAGCACCTTTGGATCCCCTACCCCTAAGGATGATTCCTACCAAGTTTGGTTGAATTCCGATCATGTGTTTTGGAGAAGATCAGAATGTACATTTTGCCTGGCAGTGCCCCCCCCCCCTCCAGTATGTTACCCCCACAGGGCCCCCACAGGGCCCCCACAGGGCCCCTATAGGGCCACTCAGAGAAATTTCATGAACAACATTCATTCTTCATCTATAGAGGTATCTCCATACACAATACCAAGTCTGAGCTATGCCTGGTTCTGGAGAAGAAGATGTTTGAAATTTACATAGCTTTTACAATTGGGGCCCTCCCCCTGGGCCCCCCTAGGGGCCACATGTACCATTTTAGCAACTTTGGGTCCCCTACCCCTAAGGATGATTCCTACCAAGTTTGGTTGAATTCCGATCATGTGTTTTGGAGAAGAGGATCAGAATGTACATTTTGCCTGGCAGCGCCCCCCCCCCCCTCCAGTATGTTACCCCCACAGGGCCCCTATAGGGCCACTCAGAGAAATTTCATGAACAACATTCATTCTTCATCTATAGAGGTATCTCCATACAAAATACCAAGTCTGAGCTATGCCTGGTTCTGGAGAAGAAGATGTTTGAATTTACATAGCTTTTACAATTGGGGGCCCTCCCCCTGGGCCCCCCTGGGGGCCACATGTACCATTTTAGCAACTTTGGGTCCCCTACCCCTAAGGATGATTCCTACCAAGTTTGGTTGAATTCCGATCATGGGTTTTGGAGAAGAAGATGAAAATGTAAAAAGTTAACGGACGACGCACGACGCACGACGGACGACGGACGACGGACGACGGACAAATTTCCATCGCAATAGCTCACTCGAGCCATAGGCTCAGGTGAGCTAAAAAAGTCATATTTCTACGTTATGCCTCCCGTCCTCCACAATTAATAGTTTCGAGGAGGGGCAAACATATTTTAAAATTTTGCGTCCCAAAGCTTAGAAAGGACACGCCCCCGCCCTCAGGATTTTCACCCATGTAGCCTATGTACAAGAATAAAAAATCACACAATTTACTCAACCGTAGCTTAAATTTCATCTCAGATTTTCTTTTCTGACAATTTTTTCCTTTTACATTTACCACTAGCATTTTTTACCTCTGGCATTTTTACCTCTGGCATTTTTTCCTCTGGCATTTTTATCTCTGGCATTTTTTCCTCTGGCATTTTTACCTCTGGCATTTTTTCTTCTGGCATTTTTTCCTCTGGCATTTTTACCTCTGGCATTTTTACCTCAGAATGGTGAATATTTGGGACAGAATACTGATCATTCTCTATTTTGGAAACCAATAACTGCGGTCGAAGTTAGAAATCAATTATTGTTACTAGATACAAAAAAGCTTGTGGTCACCATAATATTCCAGCAAAATTAATTAAAGATAGTGCTCCTTATATATCACATCCACTGGCATATATTTTTAACTTATCATTAGAAACTGGCAAGGTTCCGGATGAAATGAAAATTGTAAAGGTTACTCCCCTTCATAAAAAGGCTCGAGAGAGGATCCAGGTAACTATAGACCCATATCGGTTCTACTCAGCCAAATAAGGTATATCATTATTTTAATTTAAAAGATAACTTAGACAAATTAACATCACAACGTAGGTCTGGCATTATTCGCCACCACAAAACAAACAACCAGGAATAATGGAATAATGGCAATAAATCACCTTGTTCTTCCAACTAATAGTCAACATGCTACAAAAACTAAGCCTCTCTATAACTCGAAGTTCAATAGTTGCTTATAATGAAACGAAATGAAATAAAATCTATTAAATCTAGAAAATCTAAATAAGAACTCTTATTAAGAATAAACAAAATGAAGAAACAAATTAGTCAAAGCCTTGATTTTGATTTGATCACCCGTTATTTACATATTTACAACATTTTAATGTGTGACGTCATATGAAATTATATATACAAAAAGGGGTGGTCATAAAGGCACAGCATGCGTTGATGTCCTAATTTTACAATCTTCATACAATAATGATATACATGTATGCAGCGATGCATAAGGGAAAGTGGAAGGCTAAGAGGGAAGAGAAAAATCACGGAGAGGGAGAGTTGGGGATGGGGAGACAGAGAGAAAGAGAGAAGGGAGAAGGGAGAGGAGAGAGTACAAGTTGTATTTAGATAGTGCAGGTGGAACATACAAATGTGTGAATAACAATCACCTAATTGTTAAAAGCTATGACAACTGACATTCTTCCAAGACCACAAGATGAGGAACAAGATGAGGTACGATTTAATACCCTTGTAATTTATCAAGGCACGGCGTGATGGATGGAATCAGAAAATCTTTCGGTTCGATCAGATTGATGTAATTTTCTTGAAAATATAATTTCTAATTTCGAGTAATTCAAAGTAATGGTCTAAAATAGGTTTTCCCGGCCAATTTCGTATTGTTGTCAGTCCATTTGATAGAGCATTCATTCAAGTTAGCCACATTTAGCCAAGAGGACACGCTCGGTATTTTAATTTCATTATTTATTCGTTCAAATTAATTTTTGGAGCATTCAGATTACATTTAACCTCATTCTAATTAATACTTTTTCAACTGAAATTCATTAAACAAGCATGAATTCGCAAATCGTTCATTCAATTTAGAATTATGTAGTCATGTGATCACAAATATAGTGCGCTCGTTCATTCGAATTAATTTCTAGGCATCCAATTTAACACGTACTTAAGTCAATTTAGCAGACGTCTTTAAACGTTTATTCTATTTTTTTTCAATTCTTTCATCATTGTTTTGTATGAGCATCTGAATATTTCATATTTTCGGATTATTCTTTATTCCTGTATCTTGGCAACTTTTCTTTCAATGGTGTATCGTGTGTGGAGGTTTCAATTTACATCGTGATTATTTCTTTCATAATGTCTTTCATTATTTGCACTGGGTGGGTGTTACGTTAATGCTAACCATCATTAGGAATAAAGAATACAGTTCTTAGATCAGTTCTAGCCATCAATTTGTTGGCGGGCCGGCATCTTGGGAGGTATGTCTGGGTGTGGTTAAACCACCGGATGGCTTTCTTTTGCGTTATTGCGTCCGTATATAGTCGAGCTGCCTGCTGAACAAGGTTGATTCTCCACTCCTGCATGTTGACCCCAGCTTCTTGTGCTGCTTCTCTGTCGCCTACCCTCTGCCATGCAACTCCGGGCGGGCCAGATCTCGTTTGATGGCTGCCTTAAACGCAGAATGGACCATCTCCACGCAGTTGAGAAATGGAGAATACGGAGGAAGAAACTTCAAATGAATCCTTGGGCTTGCATCACCAGGTAGCTGAGCTCTTACATGAGGACGTGCGTTGTCTAAAATTAGGTACACGTCCTCATCAGGGGGAAGACATTCTCGCATTCATGAGCGGTGGTAGCCAGGAAAGCCTCGAAAGTTTCCCTCGTCACCGTTTCCACTGCAATAGTGTGGTGGACGAGCCCAATCTCACTTGAAACTGCAAAAGTGACATTGCACTGCCGACCGCGTTGGCCATGTACGACCCGACGTGCAGGGACCCCGCGTGGGGCTCTTCCAAAAGAGCGTCTGGTCCAGAAGTTGTAGCCGGTCTCATCAATGTAGACACAGTGTGCAACGACACCCTCGGCCATAAACCACTGTGCGTACTCCATGCGCGTGTCTAGGATTCTCGGTGAATTCGTAGTTTCGTCGTGATGAGCATTCCGTCAAGTGCTCTAGCAATAGTAGAGACGGATACCGGGGGCTTCTGCGGAAGAGCTGCCCGTAGATTTATCTTCAGTTGCTCAAGGGTGACTAAGGGGTTACTGCTTACAGTGGCTTGGAGACGAGCTCTCATTTCGTCATCCATCTTCACGTTTCGCTCGCCTCCCCTTGGCAGCTTGTTGCGTCTCCCGGTCCGGAGATATGTGGCCACAACTGATCTGGCCGTTGAGCGCTTTATTCCGAGCGTGTCGGCCAGTTCTAGGTAGTCAAGGTTATGTCCCTCAAATGCTTCTATAAGTCTTTCTCTATCTTGTTGAGATATGCGCCTGTATCTAACTTGTGCTGCCATGACTGTACCGAAGAAGATGAAGGGCTCTGTCGTACTGGTATATATATGCCTTATGGCATGTATGAAAGAAGAGGGGCGTTACAGAACAACAAATTCGAGTTATTTACTGCTTAACAGTGTGTGGCCGAAACAAAAATCACATTTAAATACATATGTTCTCACCTTTTAAAATGGAAATAAAAACTATGAGGTAATTTGGATGCCCTGCATCCACGAAATTGAATGACTGAAATAACCCCTTCGACCGGTGTTGGCGAATTTGACTGAATATAGAGCACGTGTCAATTTGAAGACCCCTTTTATGAATTCGAAAGGCACATGTGCAGATTTCATTGTTCGAAATGTTAAATTGAATGTACAAGTTGCAATTTCGAAAGACAGAATGCGCCGTAACGAGGATTTTTGCTAAATTGAATGAACTTTCTATCAAACACACTGACAAACGTGCGAAATTGGCCGGGAAAACCTATATAGTAAAATGTTTTTAACTCTTCCTCCTATGTCATCTATGTAATAATGCACGATATCATAGTCGTGCTATGTTCTTTATATATTTAATTCATTGATTTGTTTAGATTGATTTTATTTTTAGATTGATTTCGAAATCAAGATTTCGGCCCTCATCTGAACTATATTCAAACTCTAAAATTATCATGATGATATGTGAGAAATTGTTTATCTCACCTCGTAACAAATTTTGATTATTATAACTGGTACTAAATCAGAACTTTTACCTTCCATTGAAAATTGATAAATGCGTGAGATCCGAGTAAAAAATGAAAATACTATTCATTAAGTTGCATTTTGCAAGATTGTTTATACAGGGAGATGGGAAATTTACTCAAACTCCCATCTCCCTGTTTATACTATATCCCCCTCCTGTCTATAAAACTTGCATTTTAGAGGATCCCAAAAAATGGTTTCCCGTGTCACTGAATGTTGTTAAATAATGAGTTTGGATTAATTATTAGTTTTAAGCTCATGTATCATAATTCTTATTTATTTTATCCAAAGATATAGGGGGGGGGGGGCTGATAATACAGGCCATCACCCCACCTCAAATTTGGGGGAATATACCCCCCATTCCCCCGAAACGACACCCATGTCCGAGATATAGTATCAGTTCTAAGCTAATATAGTACCTTGAAATTTACATTTTTAAGTAGGTTGCTATATCGTTTTCTTATTTCAGATTCGCTGTGTTTGTCTGACCAGTAATGGTATTATTCTGAACGGTTGAACTCGAAGATGCACTGATCGTCATACTGACGTCCCTTTGAGTGAAAGTGACTCCAGCACCTGTAAAATGAAGACAATAGTTATGTTCACACGTAGTACATAGCATCGATGCTATGTTAGCATTGATGCTATGTAAGTTTCAAAAATATTTCCAGTACGTTCAGACAGGCCGTGATCGACTTGCTTCTATCACCCACTCGTGACTATTCATCGCTCACCCGCTGCCAAAACAATAATTACTGCGCCACACAGAGTGACCCGAGTATAATTGGTATGCATGGTCAAACGCGCGGAAGTTTGTGTACAGGGGTTATATGATGCGAAGCTTTTGTGTTGAATAATATTTTATTTTTCTTCATAAATCAACATAATAACACAATAACAATTCATTTGTAATATCGATAATACAATCAAGTAGCAAATACATGTGTTATAATACTTAATTTTAAATAAACCTTGTACATGTCAAAATTGACTGAACCCCAATCTTATGCCAAAATAAAACACATGCATGCACACTATATTCTCTGGTTAGCACATGTAAATCAATATCTAAAGACCACATCATACTTTAGTTAAGGTCTGATTCTGAAAGAGCAGATTCTCAGCTTTAAAATGATATATAACTCATTGGATGTTCATAACTCAATGTACAAAGAGAAGAATGCACAGTCCTTCATAATGTTACTTCTTAATAAGGGTTTAAAGTTCTGTCTGTTTCATGTGCTGATATAATATAATGCATGCAATGTATGCATTCATGTGATGTTACCCTCTTCCCTACTTTTTTTCTATTATCATTCTGTCTGTTTCATCTGGTACTGTAATGTAATGTGATGTATATAGGGGTAAGTAGGCTAATGTGTATACTGTGTGGTAAGGAAGGGGGTTGTTTTGTTGTTTGTTTCTTTTTGGGGGGTTCCTTCTTTTTATCTTTTTTTCTTTTTTATATATGACCAGGCACCACAAAACCACCCAAAAGTCGCACTGTGTGATTTTCAGTTAGAGCTCAATCAATGTGTTTTGGTTGGCATGCATGGTCAAATTTTAGTTTTGGGTATTTCCTGAAAGAGTATACTTTTTTCTAAGTAATCTAAAATGTGGAGGCACCAAACAATCTAGAAGTGGTATTTTTGACAGCTTTTTATCAGACTTATGTGTGTCTTCTCTGGATTTTGTTGTATTACTTTTCTTTTTCTAACTTGCAAAGTGTTGTGCTACACTGCAAAAACCAGGGTGTTAATTTAACACCATCTCGGTATCTATATTGGGCTACACCAGATAAGTGTTAAAACAACACCAGTTTCGAATCAAACTGGCGTTGTTTTAACACTAACTGGTGTTGTTTTGACACTTATCTGGTGTAGACCAATATCAAACTGGTGTTGTTTTAACACTAACTGGTGTTGTTTTGACACTTATCTGGTGTAGCCCAATATGGATACCGAGATGGTGTTAAATTAACACCCTGGTTTTTGCAGTGTAAGGTGACAAATGGAGGATTAGAACTCAATGAAAATTTCTATGAAGGGATTATCAGATTATCCTAAAACTTGGCGTACTACATAGACATATCCTGTTTATCACTGTGCACAAGTATCAATGCAAGAACTTACTCCGGGAGATTTATGGGAGATTAAAATGAGACAAGTATTCAGGGTCATGAAAAGAAAAGTAATACAACAAATATCCAGAGAAGACACACATAAGTCTGATAAAAAGCTGTCAAAAATACCACTTCTAGATTGTTTGGTGCCTCCACATTTTAGATTACTTAGAAAAAAGTATACTCTTTCAGGAAATACCCAAAACTAAAATTTGACCATGCATGCCAACCAAAACACATTGATTGAGCTCTAACTGAAAATCACGCAGTGCGACTTTTTGGTGGTTTTGTGGTGCCTGGTCATATATAAAAAAGAAAAAAGATAAAAAGAAGGAACCCCCCAAAAAACAAACAAACAACAAAACAACCCCTTCCTTACCACACAGTATACACATTAGCCTACTTACCCCAATATTACACTCTTAGAAATGTTGGGTAAATGCCACTGGGCAAATGAAGATTGGGCATAGGTTGGTTAAATCTTGCTCAACTTTTACATGCATTTACCCAACATTGGTCAAAAATAAGAATGAAATTGGTAAAGTTTACCCAAAAGTTGGTCGGACTCATAAGGACCCTCATGTTGGGTAAAATTTGGGTAAAATTTTGCCCAATATTTCTAAGAGTGTACAATACAGTATACCAGATGAAACAGACAGAATGATAATAGAAAAAAAGTAGGGAAGAGGGTACATCACATGAATACATACATTGCATTATATTATAGCACCACATGAAACAGACAGAATTACAATAGCAGCGAGTGAAGATAGCAGCGATTGCGCTCACATTACAAATAGTCACAAGCGCGGTGGGTGGTCTACCGCAAAGCGTCGATGCTTTGTCGCTGGATCCTGAGATTTACTCCTGCTAAACTCGCTGCAAGAATAGTTTGGAAACTCGCTTCTATCTCGTGACTATCTGCGTTCAGACAGCGTTTGGTCTCGACACTATCTGGTCTTCACCAAAATAGCATCGACACCTCGATAGCATCGATGCTATCGCTCTACGTGTGAACGTACCTAGTATAATAATAAGAAGAAGAAATGTACGAAGTCAAAACATTCCACGTCCACGCATTGTGAATGTGTTTGATGATAACTGATAATAGTTATGTTC
The DNA here is from genome assembly GCA_025617745.1 of Heliocidaris erythrogramma. Classification (NCBI taxonomy): domain Eukaryota; kingdom Metazoa; phylum Echinodermata; class Echinoidea; order Camarodonta; family Echinometridae; genus Heliocidaris; species Heliocidaris erythrogramma. Next base: position 275,083 of record CM046855.1, read on the forward strand.
ACACGTAGAGTAGTTTCAAAAATATTTCCAGTACGTTCAGACAGGCAGTGATCGACTTGCTTCTATCACCCACTCGTGACTATTCATCGCTCACCCGCTGCCAAAACAATAATTACTGCGCCACACAGAGTGACCCGAGTATAATTGGTATGCATGGTCAAACGCGCGGAAGTTTGTGTACAGGGGTCATATGATGCGAAGCTTTTGTTTTGAATAATATTTTAGTTGTCTTCATAAATCAAAATAATAACAATTCATTTGTAATATCGATAATACAATCAAGTAGCAAATACATGTGTTATAATACTTAATTTTAAATAAACCTTGTACATGTCAAAATTGACTGAACACCAATCGTATGTCAAAATAAAACACATGCATGCACACTATATTCTCTGGTAAGCACATGTAAATCAATATCTAAAGACCACATCATACTTTAGTTAAGGTCTGATTCTGAAAGAGCAGATTCTCAGCTTTAAAATGATATATAACTCATTGGATGTTCATAACTCGATGTACAAAGAGAAGAATGCACAGTCCCTCATAATGTTACTTCTTAATAAGGGTTTAAAATTTGCAGTCTATTGAAGCACTCTGACTTGCAAAGTGTTGTGCTAAGGTGACAAATGGAGGATTAGAACTCAATGAAAATTTCTATGAAGGGATTATCAGATTGTCCTAAAACTTGGCGTACTACATAGACATATCCTGTTTATCGTAGTGCACAAGTATCAATGCAAAAACTTACTCCGGGAGATTTATGGGAGATTAAAATGAGACAAGTATTCAGGGTCGTGAAAAAGAAAAGTAATACAACAAAATCCAGAGAAGACACACATAACTAAGTCTGATAAAAATCTGTCAAAAAATACCACTTCTAGATTGTTTGGTGCATCCACATTTTAGATTACTTAGAAAAAAGTATACTCTTTCAGGAAATACCCAAAACTAAAATTTGACCGTGCATGCCAACCAAAACACATTGATTGAGCTCTAACTGAAAATCACACAGTGCGACTTTTGGGTGGTTTTGTGGTGCCTGGTCATATATAAAAAAGAAAAAGATAAAAAGAAGGAACCCCCCAAAAACAAACAAACAACAAAACAACCCGTTCCTTACCACACAGTATACACATTAGCCTACTTACCCCTATATACATCACATTACATTACAGTACCAGATGAAACAGACAGAATGATAATAGAAAAAAAGTAGGGAAGAGGGTACATCACATGAATACATACATTGCATTATATTATAGCACCACATGAAACAGACATTTACAATAGCAGCGAGTGAAGATAGCAGCGATTGCGCTCACATTACAAATAGTCACAAAGCGTCGATGCTATGTCGCTGGATCCTGAGATTTACTCCTGCTAAACTCGCTGCAAGAATAGTTTGGAAACTCGCTTCTATCTCGTGACTATCTGCGTTCAGACAGCGTTTGGTCTCGACACTATCTGGTCTTCACCAAAATAGCATCGACACCTCGATAGCATCGATGCTATCGCTCTACGTGTGAACGTACCTAATGAATACAAAATTTATTAATTAAAGTTAATATTTTTAATGCATGCCAACTGATATTGATATAACGCTTCTTGCAACACAACCATGACAACAGAAGCTAGGTTATCATGGGTTACAGTTTCTGTTATATTTCCTGCTAGAAATTGTCACAATATTATAGGCCTACGTGGAAATAAAAACACTATGTGTTTGTTTGTTTGCTTTTATTTCTACGTTCTAATAACATACAATAAATCGAATTTTTACATAAGTATTACAGTATTATTACAGTAGTAAAAAATCATGTACAATAATAGTATACAATAATAAACATAAGACAAAGCAGTAAACAAGATTAAGGAATATAATAAACATATGTAAATATTTCTCTCCAATAAACTAGAGAGGTAATTTAGAACGCAGGAGACCGCCATCGATCGTGAGCGGTTAGGCTGGAAATGGATGGCGGCCTCGTAAAAAAGATTAGGCGACATAACTCTCTTGGTAAAACTGTGTGATCAAGTGGGTGCAGTGCAATTGCAGGTGCGGGTGCAAATAGTAAATACTAATTTAAAGCGTGGGCACGTATGATTGTAGTATCTTTCGTTTAAGTGTAGCTTTTAAGGAGTAGATGGTTGAACAAGATTTTATGTTATCGGGAAAATTATTCCAAATGTCCGGACCAGAATGTCTTACAGATTTGTGTGTTATTGATAATTTGGGATTTGTAAGATGGAAATTTCCAGAAATGCGAGTAGGGTAGGAATGAACAGAACTATTAAACTTAAACATGTTATCAAAGGATGGTGGAAGTTGATTATTAATGTACTTGAACATTATGACTGCTATACTTGGATAGTATTCAAGTCGAAAATTTTTAGTGTTTTAAGTTTATGGAATAAGGGGTCAGTGTGAGTTAAGAAATGCGATCCGGTACAAATACGTATTGCTCTCTTTTGTAGTTTAAAAATAGAATTGATTTTTGTCGAACCACAATTAGCCCATACAATGTTACAATATGTTATATACGGGAGAACTAGCGTATTATATAACAGGAATAAGGTTGCATAGGGTAGAAGAAACTTTAGCTTATATCAATGCTTTTAGAAATGCACATTATTACGTGATGTAAATGGTTATTCCAAGTCAAAGTTTCATCTATAATTACTCCCAAAAATTTGGACTTAGTTTTCTTTTCTACTGGCATATCATCGATTTTAATATATATTGGTGTGTCTGTATTATGAGAATGATGTTTAAAATACATGAAGTGAGTCTTTTTTATATTAAGAGAAAGTTTATTGCACTTAAACCAGTTTGATACTTTGTTAATTTCATAATTCAAAGTATTGGTTAAGGAATTAAGGTCTTTGTGAGAACAAAAGATATTTGTGTCGTCGGCAAATAAGACAAAAGAAAGAACGGAGGATGTATTAATAATATCATTGACATAAAGAAGAAATAGTAGTGGGCCTAAGATGGAGCCTTGGGGGACACCGCATTGAACTAAAAGGGGATCAGAATCATAACCATTAAATGTAACATATTGTCTTCTGTTTGTTAAATAATCTTTAAAACATAAGAGTGGTTGACCTCGAATTCCATAATGACTGAGTTTGGAAAGGAGGATAGCGTGATTCAGCGTATCGAATGCTTTACTTAAGTCACAGAATATACCAACAACATGTTCTTTGTTAGCTATGGCATTTGTAATTTTGTCATAAATTTGAATTAATGCCAGTTGCTAGGTCAGTTGAGTAATTTTTCCTGAAACCATATTGATTTGAACTGAGTATATTGTGTTTATTGATAAATGTATGTAACCTATTATAAACGATTTTTTTCTAAGACTTTGGATATACTTGGAAGTAAGGAAATGGGGCGATAATTACTTATTTCGTGCGGATCGTCTTTTTTGAAAATTGGATTGACTTTAGCTATTTTCAATAGATCAGGGGAAACACCTTGTGATAACGAGTGATTAAAAATGTGAGTTAAAGGCTTTGCAAGTGGGTGGATTATTTCTTTTAAAAGAGACGTACTTATTTTATCGAAACCATAAGATTTTGAGCTGTTAAGAGATTGGGTAATATTAACAATTTCGCTGGGATGTGTTGGGTTTAGAAAGAGAGACTCTTGGTTTTGTTCGGAAAGGCAATTAATTTTCCTGGCGAGTTCAGGGCCGATATTCGTGAAAAATGAATTTGCATAAATACTAGGATCATGTATGTTAGTACCATTTAGTGTGATATTATCCGTGGGTGGGGGATCTGTCTTTTTTCCCATAACCTCTTTGATGATTTTCCAAGTTGCAGTAGTGTTTGAACTGGCCTTCTTTATTCTATTAGAAAAGTGTAATTTACGGGATATTCGGATCAGTTTTGTTAATTTATTGCGGTAAGTTTTATATGTCTTTAGGTTAGTGTCAGTTGGATTGCGTAAATGTAACTTATAGAGGCGGTTGAGTGTTTGTATTGACTTCAATAAACCTTTCGTTATCCAAGGATTCTTGGGTTTACTTCGTTTGTTTTTAATTTTGCTTAGAGGGATATCCTTTTCATAATAATATTGTAATCTGTTATTAAAATGTTTGTATGCGGTATTGACATCATTTACATTGTAGACATCTGCCCATCCCTCTAAAAGTAAATCCTGTTTCAGTAATTCTACACTACGTTTGGATTCTTTGCGATATAAAAATTCATCAAATGATTTAGGGCAACATAGTTTGCATTCACAAGTTAAAAATATGGGTAGGTGATCGGAAACTTCAGAGCATAGTATCCCCCGATGGTTTTGTTATTATGTACGTTGGAAAAAATATTGTCAATCTGAGTTGAAGAATGTGAATTTATTCTGGTGGGTTTATTAATAGTCGAAATGAAGCCATATGAATACATTAGTTGCATAAAATTGGTTGAATTACTGCTGTCAGATGAGGGCAAAATTGATATTAAAGTCACCAAGCATAAAAATATGTTTGTTTTCATCGCCTATTTTATGAAGATATGAATCCATTTCATCACAGAATAGTTCAAAATTAGAGTCGGGGGTCTATAAATTAAACCTATAATGACATTTTTGAGATTTGAGTTGTCAATTTCAATAAATAATGATTCCGCTTGTGTTAGTTTAACATCTGAACGGATTCTGAATTTCAGGTTTTGAGCAATATAAAATGCAACACCGCCCCCTCTTCTTCCTTTGCGGTCTGCCCTAATCAACTTATAATTAGACAAACTGAACATATCTGTTTTGGAATGTAACCATGTTTCACTTGTAACCATGTTTCACTTATTCCAATGACGGAAAATGCAAAATTATTTAAAGAGTGTAAAAGGTTGTCAAAATATTCGAAATTTCTGTTCAGACTTCTGGAGTTTATATGTAAAAGTGAAATGTTATTTGGATTATGAGAAAATGTATCGTTAAATTCTAAGGGGGTGTAATATTTACTATCCATTTATTAATACAAAAATGTAAAGTGCCGGTATTTTGGAGGATGATCAACTGTATGCGTGATGTCTGAGTGCGTTTGCAAGTGCATGCTGGTGTGTTTGTGTGTATACGTAGTGCAAGTGCGTGGGTAGTTTCAATATACATGTACAATACAAATGAAAATACAATAGGACCCATCTTGGTCAGTTACAATAAATGTTTAGGGCAACAGAGCAGAGCCCGACCACCCGAGTAAAGCACCCGAGCAAGGGTGTAATCTTTGACATACAAAATAAAGGGGCGGGGAAGAAAGATTAATTGAGCATTACCTTACAAAAAATTTGAACAGTATTTTTGCCCTTTTCTTTTCTTCCCCTCTTTCTCCTTTTTGATTTCGAACAGATAATAACATGACATTGTTAAGCATTTAATATTTGACAAAGAGGTTGGAACTTGGGCTTAACATTCTCACTCATCGAGGCCAAAAAGGTGATAATTACTTGTCTCCATCCCAATGGACGGTGTACTTAACCGTATGATCCCTGGTAGGTTATAATACATGTAGCAGTTTCGACGTATTTCTTTGCTTGAACAGCAAAACAAGAAAATGTGAAAACTTTTGATACACAAAACGATGGATGGGGAATAAACATTCTGTTATATTACCAAATCCAGTAGGGGGTAGACTTTTAACACATAAAAAGAAAGAAAGTGGCATGTGAATAAAAATTCATGTAGACTAGCTCCAAAACAACTGCCCATACATCGAACTGCATCACAGAACGATAAAGGTAACAAGCAAAACAAAGAATTGTTACTGAAACTGTCTGTCAGCATACAAATAGATTTTGCATTACACAGTGAACAGCCAGCTATTCATCAGTAACATGTATGATCAACAAGATAAAGAAAATTGTTACTTAAAACTCTTTCAGCATACGAGTAAATACTATACCAAATGGACGAGTTCTATGAACTGATTATTCGTCTGTAACACTGGATTAAGTATATAACAAAAATATAACAAAGATGTTGCAGTAATATAACCGCTTGAACCCTGGAATGTGTAATGAAACAATGTACAAGTACATTTCTTTCAAGGCTCAAATACTTTGTGTATTGTATGAATAAACAAGATAAAGAGAATAGTTACTTAAAATTAAACACATTTTACGGATGGGTTCTGTAAATGACACAGGTGATTTGCAAAACAAAAAGATTTGTTTAATAGACCCCCTGTCAGCACGCGAACAGCTTAATCACAATGGTCTATCATTACGCGTTTGGTATGACAGAGGTGATAAGTAAAATACAGAGAATTGATACTTCAATTAGGTCTGTCTGCCATGCATACAAATAGTTTTCCCATTTAACATGGGCCATCATTATTCACTTGGTATGCAAAGGTTAAAGTTAACTATTCAAACGAGCAGTTCTTTATAAAGAAGAGAAATGCAGTTCGACGTATTTCTTTGCTTAAACAGCAAAAAAAAAAAAAAAAAAATGTGAAGACTTTTGATACACAAAACAATGGGTGGGGAATAAACATTCTGGTATATGTTACCAAATCAAGTAGGGGTAGACTTTTTATGGGGAGCCGAGTGTCCGCTTATAAAATCCGTCCTTACACCATTTTGGTACGAAATCCACTTTGTTTTGTACAAAATACAATTCCGTTCACGAAATTTGTTTCGACCTAAAGGAAATGGATTTCGTAGTGACGAAATCCATTTGGTGGTCACAAAATCAATTCCGTACACGAAATACATTTCGTACCATACGAAATTAATGGCTTTCGTTGAACGAAATCCATTTTGCGTGGTACCTAACGCAATTCCGTACACGAAATACATTTCGTACCATACGAAATGGCTTTTGTTGAACGAAATCCATCTTGTGTGGTACCTAACGCAATTCCGTACACGAAATACATTTCGTACCATACGAAATGGCTTTCGTTGAACGAAATCCATTTTGTATTGTACGAAACGGCTTTCGTTGAACGAAATCCATTTCGTATTGTACGAAACGCAATTCCGTACACGAAATTTATTTCGTACCATACGAAATGGCTTTCGTTGTAACGAAATTCATTTCGTGGGCGCAATGCTTTCTCTGTCAAGTACGGGATATAAGAAGGTCGCTGATTGGCCGCCTTGTTATCATAGCATTAAGCTCCGCCCCCTATTTGCATACCGAGTTCGAGTCGAGCTACAGCTCGCTCGGCTGGATTTGGACTGTTGTGCTGCGGCTGAATGAGGCGATCGATCATTCAACTAACTTAACGTTACAACTTTTGCATTTATAATAATAATAATAATAAACATGCATTTGTAAAGCGCCATCAATCTAGTAAACTATTCCGAGGCGCTGTGAGATACGAGAAAAAAGAGAAAAAGGAACGAAAGAAAGTCAAATAATCATTAATTGCCAAAAGCTTGAGAAAATAAGTATGTTTTAGTTGCTTTTTAAAAGACTCCAATGAATCAATAGATTTTAGTTTAAGAGGCAAATCATTCCACAGAACTGGTGCTGCAACTGAAAAAGATCTATCCCCATATTGAACCCTGGTTCTTGGAACGTCCAATAAATTTTGACCAGATGATCTCAAAGATCGCTGAGGGGTATACGCATTCAATAACTCTTTCAGATAGACAGGAGACAGGTTATGTACAATTTTCCATGTCATTAAGATTATTTTATAGTGAATTGGTTGTTTTACAGGAAGCCAGTGAAGTTGTTCCAAAATTGGAGTAATATGAACGGATTCTCTAAATATAACATGCATAATGACCTAAAGGCCGAGGTCTAACCTACAATACATTCGATCTGCAACCTAACCTGATGCAATACAAAGCAGGCAATGGTAAGTGGAAGAAATAAGACTATAGTAATAGATCTATTCTAATTCATGTAGGCCGGGTATAATAAGGCTTCACTCAGTCCATTTTTTCACTTGTCTGTGACACTGAGAAGTGACAGTGTACTGTGTAGGGATTTCCGTGAAGCCGGATGTATATTGTCAATGGAGAATTTGGTAAATTATGCATATAGAATGACCCCCATTTCTTTTTGAAATTCTTCATTGCTGCCATTTAAATTTTATGTACAGGTAGAGAAGGAATGTCTAATATAGGAAAACAATTTTCAGACCAAGATCATGTCCACAAAGGTGACAAAATAAACTCAAAGTTTGCTCATTTCTGCACAAAGTTCAACTCTGTTTAGCCTTTCTGATAAGTGTGTGTTTATTAAATAATAATAATAATAGTGGCTACTTGTATAGCGCACAGGTCCGCCTTTCGACGCTCATGGCGCTGTATAAATATATACTATTACCCCCGGTCATTGGATTCTGGCACGCCCGCACACAATGTGTGCACATTCTCCACTCCCTGGGGAGCATTCCAGCCAGTCGCTGTAAAGCGCACACATGCTAAGCAAAGGACATTACCTTTCGCCATCCTACCGGGTACCCATTTAACACCTGGGTGGAGAGTGGCAAATGTAGATTAACGTCTTGCCAAAGGACGCTAGTGCTGCGGTGGGATTCGAACCCCGGACCTTGTGGTTCACAGTCCGGGGACTTATCCACTGATCCACTGATCCACAACACCTCTACCGGTATGTGTTTTTGTTTGTGTAGGGATTCTTGTTGGCTTTGGAACATGAAAGGACACGTACAGGAAGAAAAAAATAAATCTTAGAAAGCAATGATGTCAGAATTGTGGCCGACATATTTGCAAAGTGAATGTATCAAGTCCCTAAATGATGTATATTGTTCATATTTGTAATGACAGCTTATTCTGGTCTCTGTATATGACACTCCATTATAAGAATCCATTAAAATTGACCCAAAGGTCATGTGTCACTATTATGACCTACTCTACAGTGATAATGACCAGCCGATTGTCAGGCTGTCTATATAAAGTGAGAGCCTCTGAATAAATGGACACTTGTATGCCCAAAACCCATACAGTCAACTTGTATGCCCAAAACCCATACAGTCGACATCTTACTCTTTGTCATTCTTAAGAGTATACAAAATTGGCGACGAGGATAAAAATTCAATCATGACTCAACGCATGGATGTACCACCTCCTCCACAGTTTTTCATCTCATCGAGAGCATCCACTGCGAGTTGGAAGTGGATGAGGAGATTTACCTACTACATAGAAGCTGCAAATATCGCTTCTGCTGAATAAAAAAAAAAGCCTTACTGATGCATATAGCAGGCCCAGACGTCCAGGACATCTTTGAAACGCTGGATGTGCCGAGACCGACAGAGTCCCAGACGGTGTACGACACGGCTGTCTCGGTGTTGCAGGCTTATTTTGATCCGGCTCCTAACGTCGCGTTCGAACGACACCAATTTCGACAGGCGGCCCAGCGACCCGACGAATCTGTGGATGACTTTTGTACCCGGTTAAAATCTTTAGCATCATTGTGTGCTTTCGTGGGCAACTCAATGAATGACCACGTACGGGACCAGTTCATTGATAAATGTGCGTCGTCATCGCTCAGGCGTCGATTACTTCGAGAGACTAATCTGACTCTCAAGTCTCTCCTCGACATCGCTCGGGTTAGCGAGGCAGCGGCAAAGCAAGCTGCTGTCATGGAAGGAAAAGGAGTGGACACTTATCGGAAGGAGACTTCAAATGCAGTCTATGACAGCGGTTCTCGCCGTCCTCCTAGCAGATATCAAAAAGACAGACATGGAAAATCAGGAGCTAAGCATGCTCAGGACCGAGCATGTTGGAATTGTGGGTCGAAAAATCATGTTCCAACGAAGCTACATGCCCTGCAAGACGACAAAAATGCAGCAAATGTGGTAAACTTGGACATTATTCTCGTGATTGCAGAAGCTCAAAGCCGAGCTCCAAACATTTTCGACCACGCCCAGTCGCAGTTCGTACAGTGGAAGACGAACAACGGTACTCGGGCCCTTCAGATGACGAGTACAATTTTCAAGTTCAATCAGCCAACGGTGTCCTCAGTCGAGCGATCGTGGAATTAGACAACCACCACATATCCATGATCGTTGACTCAGGAGCTACATGTACTACAAATATTATCGACGCAGTGACTTGGGATAGGATGAAAGGCCGTGATCAACGATTACGGTTGACCCCATGTCATGTTCGCTTATTTGGATATGGATCCAAGCAACCGTTGCCTGTGAGAGGAACTATAAGTTCGAAACAAACTGAGAAATCAGTCAGTGTCAAAGTCATTGTCGTCGAGGGGGATAGTGGCTGCCTCCTCGGGAAAGAAACCGCCATATCACTTGGGCTCCTCACACTTCATGCTGACCCAGTTAACAATGTAAGTGTTCAGGATACAGATAGCACATATATCACATATAAGCAAAGTCGAGTGGAGAAATATCCGGAAGCTTTCGACGGTCTCGGAAAATTAATGGACGGGACTGCCCCAGACTCCAACTGTGGTGCAGCTTTCCGGTGTCCTAATGTGAATGGAACGATCTGAAACTGAACGAAGTCCGACTTCAAGAAATGTCCACTACAAATGTGTACATTTTGCATGGCCTCATCGTCAAATGTACGTGTTCGTAACAAAAACTTGACCCATAGTTTCCGGGTAGCTTGTGGTGCCTGGAAAATGCTAAACTCCCGGCCAAACTCTCCTCTTCCTGCCACATTGCTGCATTTCCCTACCATGCAACGCCTTCCAACTGCTCTCTTCGACATTATTGTGAAAAAAAAAAAGAAAAAAAAAATACGGAGAATGGGCACAACTGTCGTCTGAATTTAACCCCAACAATGCTTCGTGTCTGTTATCAGCGTAGAACTGCAGCACGATGTGTACGTACATGTACATAACACGTGAGCGAGCTGTTAGCGTATGTTCATACGATGACGTCACGTTTTTTTACAGAGTTGACCGATAGTCATCAAAAAAGTTTTCGCCGTAAACTTAGATTTTTGCTTATATCTCCGCCGGAAAATATTTTCTTGCTAAAAATGTTACATTTTTGGTATACAAGTATCATTTTGCTTTCAAATAAAATAGATATTGCTTTGTTCGGAGCTGATCTTTAAGCTATATATGAGCAAACACTGCGATATCTGACGGGAATGTCGAGAAAAGTTATTTAAAAATAATAATGTGCTATCTTTGTTTTTATATTAAATCAGAATATTTCATTTGATACGATTTATGGAAATTATAGGGATTATAGACCTGTAATGTAATTTTATTAGCCTTATTCTTTTAAAATTCAAGACAGAAAAGGCTTTAATAAAATGAGATTGCGTGCGAGCAATTCCTTATATAAATATAAAGATTACATTAAGAGTGGCGTATCCAAGATAATATATATCCAGGAATATATACGTGCCCCTATGTGCCAGCCAAAACCAAATCTGACATATCTTAGTTACACATCGAATGAAAGGAAATGTGTACCCCCCCCCCCCCGCACAGAAAGAATCTGAAAACTGTGATAATTTTTTTCCTTGCTTGTCCTAAAATTCAAAATAGGATGCATCTGATGATTTTTTTGTTCGTCAGGCGTGAGCCTCCCCCTCTCCCTGCATTAGTGGATACGCCACCAATATAACCAACTTTATACGGTAATTTGTAAACAATTTTTTAGGCATTTTACTCCCAGTGTTAAAGATCGTATGCTCGATCTGTAATGAAAAACACAAGTCAGAAAAAATTGGAACCAGCGGAATTCGAACCTGTCATCTACTGCTTGCCGGGCAGCGACTTAACCACCAGGCTATTCTGGTTCACGGCCAAGTCACGATGAACTGGAATCAAATCAAATAACACTGGGAGTAAAATGCCTAAAAATTTGTTTACAAATTAAATTCTTCCCATCAAGCTTCTTCGTTTATACGGTAAGTTATTTGTAATATTCTGCTGTAGAAATGTGAGACGACAGGCGAAGAAAAACAGTATAGGGCCTTGCTCCGAAGCCATCACCAACGCAATAGGGCCTTTACCGATTGTACGAAAAGGGGGATGGCCTCCGTGTTTTGAATTGAATTAACTAGTAACCAACAATATAGCAGCTGATGATATAATTTATTTATTACCAGTCCTATTCTGTCTTTGTAGGAATATCCCATTACTTTTGCCCCAGCTCTCTTTGTCTCTCTCTCCTCCCCTCTCATTTTTCTCATACTCTCTTTTCTCTCTTACAACCGATCTGTAAAAAATGACTCCAGTAGAATTGAGGAAAAAATAATGATCTCTTATTTTTTTTATTTGTGTTTTTATTAGGAAATCAACAGAAATCACAACAATTACAAGTGATATACGTGATTTTAAAAAAAATCACTGAGCAAAAAAAAAAAACCCAACAAAAATAAACAGTAAAAATAAAGCAATTGGAACAAAATAAAAAAAAAACAAAAATGATCTCTTATTGCTTTTGCTCCCAATCTTTCAATTTAATGAGATCGACCACCAACACTATGCACAGGGGCGGATCCAGGATTGAGTAAAAGAGGGGGCACACAAATGAAGGTTTGTCAACAGGTAGACCCGTATTTTTTTGGTCTCGCCAGCTTCTCGAAAAGTCGGTCAGTGGGGGGGGGGGGGGGGGGGGTTATGGGGGGTCCAGTCTCCCTCCATAACTCCCTGAAAAGCAAAAAAAAAAAAAAAAAAGGTCTTCATTCTAAAAGGGGGGGGGGCACAATCGAGAAAATGGCGGATCGTCTATGGTCAAAACCCATAGGCCTACTTTTTTTCCAAAAGGGAGGGGGGGGGCACGGTCCGGAAGTGCCCCCTGGATCCGCAAATGACTCTGCAATCATATTCTTCACATCCATGACAGAATAGCAGGGGCGGATCAAGAGGGGGCGAATCGGCCGCGGCCCCCTTCTTGAAACCCAAGTTGGCATTTCCGGGTCTTGCCTAAATTATTGTGAAAAAACCCGAATCGAGCACCAAATTTAGTTTGGAAGCCCACGAGGCTAACAATGTCGTTCTATTAACCCTCCGAGAAAAGCTTGTAAAAAGGTCAACCCCGCAAGACTGACGTGACAGTCCGGGCATGGATCAGTGGCGGATTTAGGAGGCTTTAAAAAAAAATTGTATCCCCCTTTTAGAACTGATAACTTTTTTTGTTGTCAGAGAATTATGGAGGAAAACTGGACCCATAAAATCTGATACCCTACACCCCTCCACTGAGCGACTTTCGGAGGGCTGGCGAGAAGAAAAAAATTTGCCACCCCAAATTTGGCAAACTGACATATCATCGGCAACTCCACCGGCAACGCCACCACCTCGATCGGGATCGCAGAGGGGATAGACCAAGCCTAGGTAGTGCTAGACACCTATCATGTCCATGCACCTATTCCGCTCAGCTATTCCATGCTGCTTGCATGAACATCAGCCCCCATCAGCCATTAGGCTAGGCGTAATGCTGCAATAGATTATACGAATTTACGAATTTAACAAATAGAATTTTGCCTCTGGTACCTTAGAAATATAATAGTGGACTGGAATTTAGTTAGAGGGGTTAGAGTTTCTTCTAACCGGCTAGGCTGGGTTTGCTTTCGGGCGGACGTACGTCTGCTACATGGTCGTCTGCTAGTGCACGATCTCATTGGATGTCGTCGACTCACGTGATCGGTACACGCCCACATTAGGTCATCGATAACAAATATTGGAATGCACGTGTAGTATGGCAAATTATTTTTTTTGGTCAAAAGCATGCATATTCCCGGGGATTTGTGCGGGGTTTATTGGACTCATCGAGCCTCAATTATACCCTTTCAGAGCTTTAAATTTCATGTAAATCACATTTTTCATAATTTCAAATAAATACTAGGAGAATTAAAATCATTTCAAAACCCCTGTTTTCATGTGTTAACCAATGGGAGCTGGAAGGCCAAAAGCATGCATATTCCCGGGGATTTATGGGGGGTTTATTGGACTCATCGAGCCTCAATTATACCCTTTCAGAGCTTTAAATTTCATGTAAATCACATTTTTCAGAATTTCAAATAAATACTAGGGGAATTAAAATCATTTCAAAACCCCTGTTTTCATGTGTTAACCAATGGGAGCTGGAAGGCCAAAAGCATGCATATTCCCGGGGATTTATGGGGGTTTACTGGACTCATCGAGCCTCAATTATACCCTTTCAGAGCTTTAAATTTCATGTAAATCACATTTTTCATAATTTCAAATAAATACTAGGGGAATTAAAATCGTTTCAAAACCCCTGTTTTCATGTGTTAACCAATGGGAGCTGGAAGGCCAAAAGCATGCATATTCCCGGGGATTTATGGGAGGTTTCCTGGACTCACCTTTAAATTTCATGTAAATCACATTTTTTACATTTTCAAAGAAAAACAAAGGGAATTATAATCACCCTAAAATTCCTTGTTTTCGCGTGTTAACCTATGGCAGACGAGACGTTTTTGGTCAAAAGCATGCATATTCCCGGGGATTTATGGGGGGTTTACTGGACTCACCAAGCCTTAATTATACCTTATCAGAGCTTTAAATTTCATGTAAATCACATTTTTTACATTTTCAAAGAAAAACAAAGGGAATTATAATCACCCTAAAATTCCTTGTTTTCGCGTGTTAACCTATGGCAGACGAGACGTTTTTGGTCAAAAGCATGCATATTCCCGGGGATTTATGGGGGGTTTACTGGACTCATCAAGCCTTAATTATACCTTTTCAGAGCTTTAAATTTCATGTAAATTACGTTTTTTATATTTTCAAATAAAAATTATGGGAATTATAATCATCCTAAAATTCCTTGTTTTCGCGTGTAAACCTATGGCAGGAGAGATTTTTTTTGGGTAAAAAGCATGCATATTCCCGGGGATTTATGCGGGGTCTATTCAACTAGTTGAGTCTTAATTATACATTTTCAGAGCTTTAAATTTTATTCAAGGCACATTTTTCAAAATTTTGATTTAATTCTGCGGGAATTATAATCATTCAAAAATCCCTGTTTTTGCGTGTTAACCTATGGGAGATGGAAGGCCAAAAGCATGCATATTCCCGGGGATTTATGCGGGGTCCCTTGCACCTTTTGAGCCTTCATTAAGCCTTTTCAGAGTCTCAAATTACATGTAAGCCACATTTGCACTAAATTCAAGGTAATACTAGAGGAACTATAATCATTTTTAAAATCCATGTTTTCACGTGTTAACCCTATGGCAGATGACTCTGTCAAAAAGCAGGCATGATCCAAGGGATTCATAGCGGCATTTATTGACAAAAAAGGTTCAAGAAATGTTTTTTTAACTATCCATCCTTTTTCTCGTGCAAAAATCAGACTTGAAAAAGATAGAGTAAGATATGAAATATCAAGAAAAAGTGAGACATCTTTTCACGTGTTATACCTATGGAGAACGTATTTTTCCGAGTCTGTTTTTAACACAGCAAATTACGCCTCCAAAATGTACTACGGAAGTAGGTCAGAGTAATCTGTCTTGATACTATTTAAAGTCTTTGCACATACTATACACACGTGCAAAACCTTTGCCCGACATAATAGAGAGCTTTCGCAAATCGTTCGCGGACTCACTCAGAGACGAAGGACGATACGAAAATCGATCTGCGCACGCGTCGATTTCGTTGTTCGAGTCCGTACTTCAATCGCCAACGGGTTTTGGCCAATTTCACGTTGGTGAATTCAGCAGCGGTAAGAAGCCGAGCAGGCAATCAGCGCTCTTGTCGGTAACATCATCACCCGGTTGATCATGCGGGGCGTGTCCTCAGCAATTACGTCACGCAAACCGCTCGTTCTTGGACGGTCGAGCGCAACTACGTTCAAATCGTAATCGTCCTTCTTCTCTGAGTGAGTCCGCGAACGATTTGCGAAAGCTCTCTAATAATGGCGGCCGCGCTCCACGCTATCACAGCGATTTGGCCGATTGCGCACTCTAGCCTAATTAGTATGTATCTCTATGGTTATCCCCGCCTGAATTCCGGGGAAGATGGCATACACGAGGGTTCCCCGTCATGGCCGTGGACTCGGTATCAAGCAGGAGATCGACGAAGATCCCGAACACCAACCAAGAATTCATCATTTCTCATCATTAATTTAAGCTCGAATGAATAAGCAAAGAGCTGAAATACATGCATATATGTTTTTATTTACAAAAAAACGCATAAATAAATTGAAGTCATTCTAAAACACTGCAAAATACTTACATTTTCTTGGGACTTTCCTTGTATCATTTGCGATTTGCACCCAATATCGATAAACGGTAATGACGTCATACTAGCCTCAATATCAGCCGTTGCAGGTTTCTTAAAACACTCACGTAACCTGACGTGAAAACGTGAGTATTCGTAGATTACCCAGGGTCTAATCAACGAAACCGCAGACCTTACAATTCGTAGATCAGATCGGGTATTTCTACGAAACTGCTCAAAACGTGACGTGAACGTGACGTGTGTAAACGTAAAAAGCCATTTAAGTTTGTTACTTTTGTTACAGTCGATTTTTCTATTAACAAAAACTATGAAATGGTCACCCACTCCAAGTGGTATTACATCAACAATATTAATGAGATGACAGTATTAAGTCTCTACATGAGATAGAACTTTCTATTACTCTGGTTGGTTCTTGAACTAATTGCATTATTTGATATTCACAACAAATGTCATAAATCTTAAGCTTACTAGGCTCAAGGAATGGCGTTTTTCGGTCCCCCATATCAATTTTATTTCGACCTAAACGAAGTCCCGTTCGTTTTGAAAATGTGACTGATTTTCACTTTCTAAAAAGCGAGGAGAATATACAAACCAGCAGTATTAGATCTTTTTGCACCGACGAGGTTCATATTGCGATCTGGGCCCTGTTTCATAAAACTTGTCATTAATGACAAGTTGCAATAACTGTTATAAGTTACTGAAATCATTGCATTCGATTGGGTGAGAACAAATTTGTCGGTAAAAATCACCGACAAGACACTTGATGAAACGCCCCCTAATCCTCTGAACAAGACATGAATACCGACACTCATAAACTGCCTACTCAAATCTGTATAGACCAATGACGATGAGGAACAGATAATATTCAGCATAGCATTATTGTATTCATCTCGTCAAAATGATTAAATGTGTATTATTGGAGGTTTGCTGAACTATGAAGATCTCAAATTTGACATAGTACAGATAAAATTAGAATGACAAAGAAATGTGTAAATCACGTGATGTTTTGGCTGTATTTCAGTGTGGTTACGTGGCAGCTTTATTGTGATGAAAATGCTCCAGTGATCTGCTTCGATTTAAATTTTCCAGTTATATTGTCCTACAAAAGGACTGTCACGCCATCAAGCTCCGCTTATATGTGATAGTCCTTTTTATGATTCATTTACTTTATCGCTATAACCCTTATCCGAACAAAGTTTTGCCCTTAAACTTAAGCATAGTTTCATTGATGAACTATGCATTCGAATAAATACACAACTTGTACTTTTCCTTCCTAGTTAAACATCCAATTTCTTAGCAAAGCAAAGTCTGTATAAGTATATTAAAAGTTGTTTATTAGCGATTTAGCGAATACACTCGTTTTTTTCTAAAGATGTACATCATAGTTATTATTATATGTGTCTTTGAAATTTACATGTTATTTAGCCTTGCTTCATTCTAAAAATATTCGTTTTCAGTATTCATGTTGAATGTATAATTATTTCACTTAATTTATAGGAAATAACAGTGACCAGTTTATGAAGTATCAAGATTCAAGATTCAAGATTCAAGACTTATTGTCCATATATAATACAGAATTTTGCTTTCCATTGGTGTTACATGCAATATTTGAAACATAGTATCAAACATATTTTTCAAATTGTTCATGGTATTGTAAGGAAACATTATTGTGACATATATAAATTTATTGCCTTCACGGTCACTTTTCTCTCTTATTTACATTTTCTCTCTATTCTACCTTACACCTGTTTTCTTGAGAACATTGCTCCACTTACCTACATTCCTTTCCATTCATCCCTATTCACCCAACATCTTTTATTCTGTCCCAGGCCCATTGAACCTTGCCTAACATACCATCTACTGTGACTCACTGACCATCCATCCTGACTTACTTGTCTCATGACCATTCTCTCTCTTCTCATTGGTACACACTTCTTACAGACTTCTGATTGGTTCTTTTTGCTTATGTACTTGTCAGCCATTTTGAATTAATATACATCAGTGCACCCCAAGTCTTGTACCCTGGAAGACCTGTTTTGTTGTGTCTGCTACAGTATATGTACCCTCTATCATATCTTACTTTCTTTCTATCCCATTTCCTCTAACTTTATATCCTCTTATATATTTATATCTACTTGACTTGTTTAATTTTTTGTTGTTTTGTTGTATCCCCAATCACAAGCATTGTTATGCTTTTCATGGACCATGCTGCCTTCAGTTGTACTTGAACGTTTTATTTTGTTTGTAATTTCAGGTATGTAACAAATCAGAAGGAAATAAATGTTGTTTTGAATTGAATTGAATTTGAATTATATACTTTGTTTATTTCAACATCATAGCACTTTCTCTTTTCTTTCACTCTTTATTTTTGTCATTTCAAGTTGTAAACGGGTATCCCCAATCACAAGCATTGTTATGCTTGTCATGGACCATGCCTCCTTCAGTTGTACTTGAACGCTTTATTTTCTTAATATTATAGAATGACACAAGCTTGATAAAATTATGTCAGTTTCTGGACATCTTATATACAAGCTCTGCTTTTAAACGTGGCCAGCTATTTAAAAAAAAAGAAATTTACAGTGTATTTACAGGCAGTGTAGTAAAATGACGCGAAAGAGTTATAACGGTTTAGCGTTATATTTACTGATTGTTACGTAAGCCCCTTATTCGAATTTGTGATATCATAAAATGAATTTGTGATATCACAAATTCCCATTAGTTTATCAAAGAAATCGAATTTTTGATATCACAAGTTGAATTCTTGATATCACGAATTCGAAATCGTGATATCACAAAATGAAATTCGTGATATCACAAATTCGAATTTGTGATATCAAGAATTGAATTTGTGATATCATAAATTCGATTTCTTGATATCAAAAAATTCATTTCGTGATATCAAAAATTGAATTTGTGATATCACTAATGCCATTTTGTGATATCAAGAACTCATGTTAAATAGCAAAAAAGCTTGCCATACATACGCTCGTGGATCGTGAAATATACAGTACTTGAACTAATTTCCTGAAACTTTTTAGCCACGGTACCAAATTAAATTGGCGCTTAATCATGATTAAATCTTGAAGTAAGGGGGGGGGGGGTGCTTCTTACAATAAATTGTGATGTGCTACTATTAATGATATACTTGGTAATGAAACCAAAGACAATTTCTGAAAAGCCCGCTCTATTTTAATGGTGATCCGAAGAGTAAAAAAAAAAAAATCACAAAACAGAAAAAGTAAAGGAGGCACGCGCCTTTGGCGCCCCTGCCTGGATCCGCCACTTATTTGAACCACTATAGCGTTAGCTCCAACTATAGCTCTTAGGTCAAGCAACATGTTAGACCCTAGCAATCGCTACTTATTTACTTGAACATAAGCTTTTTCCAGGGAGCTTTAGCTTACAATCAAATGCTACTTTTCATAGTTACGGTCCCTATAGTCCTTTTTTTTAACGGTCTCTTACATATTATCTTTATCGAACTCACACCACTCGCTCATACAATTAACACTTGCCTTAGTGTAACTTCTCATATTGATTACTGTATTGCATGTATTTCTCTTCAAATTACCCAACAACCAAATTAACTGACTGAAAAATAAGGTGATATTTAGATCTATTTTCTTTTTGTTGATAGCTTTCTCCACACACAGTATATGGATCCCATGTACAGCTCCGTAGGCAAGTACCAGATTGATAAGTCAAGGAGCTCGTACAGCTAGATCTGTCACTGATTTGAACCACTAGCGTTTGCTCCAGCTATAAGTCTTAGGTCAAGCAAACATGTTAGACCCTAGCGATCGCTTGAGCATTCACTTCCAGGGAGCTCTAGCTAGCTTACAATCAAATGCTACATTTCATAGAACATACGGTCCCTAGTCCTTATTTAATAGTCTCTATTCTTACTTAAAGATAATATTTAAATATTATCTTTATCGAACTCACACCACTAGCTCATACAAACAAGCCTTTGTGTAACTTCTCATATTGATTACTGTATTACATGTATTTCTCTTCAAATTACCCACCAACCAAATTATTAAGTCATTAAGTCAAGAAGGTCATCTCATATCAAACCTCTTCACCAGCTTTCTGTTTAAAAGCTAGCGTATCATTAAAATTTTTTTTAACCTATTGTGCAATAAATGACCTGGCCTGGATCTTCACTTTCAACTTTCAATCAGTCGTTTTGATTTGCGTTCATATAGAGGAACAGGACATGTAGACTTTAAGAAAACCCGAACTAAAAAGGTTCTTTTTTATTGGGGGGGGGGGGGGGTGCACCAAGGAAAAGCAGCTCCTTCTTTATCATGTTTATGGAATATGTAACCCTTTTCTCTTCAAGTGTTAGTAGCCTTCAAAAATTCAAATCGCAACTCAGTACTCACCCAATGCTCAATCCCTGCAACTAATTTTTTAATTGGCTTTTTTTTAGTGAGACTTTAAAAAGAAAAATCTACTGATACATCATAGTCTTTATTTCATTGACTGTATGTATTACATGATGCATTCTATGTTGACTTTTCTTAATAGAGTATTTAAATACAGTCATTTTGTTGGATCATTGAGTATCTGTAAAGATGGATAATTATGTCCGAGTTAGGTAGCAGAGCGAAATTTAGTGGCATGAAAAGACGCTTCCATGGAACGCAAATTGCTGAAATTCATAATTTATTTCTGTTTAATGTAAAAATTGATATATCTGGGTTTTGAATATTGTCATTAATATCATTGTTATCATTGTTTCATTATTGCTTTTTTATTGTTATTATTATTATTATTACTACTATTATTATTATTATAATCATTGTCATCATCATCATCATCATTATATAGGTAAATACAATGACTCACACATGAAGTTCTCACCTAGCCTACTGTACACAAGAAAAACTTGTTTTGCGTCAAAGTAGAGTAGATTCTCCAGGTTTACTCGGAAACAGTGCAATATAAAATGTCCTCTTCTTGAGAGAAAGATGCATGAATCCAGAAAATAACTTTGTGCTTAATTCCCCACTCCGATAAAGTCTTCCACATAATACAGGTAATGGCCGCTACAATACATTTGACAGTCATGCATAATTTAGGCTGCTGCCATGGCGTATTTTGGTGAATCGATCGTACATGATTTGAAGTCCCCATAAGTGTAAACGTTGCTTAATTTGCCTTTGCTTAAAGAACAACGAGAAGACTACATTAACCAGCAATATTGCTATTTCCCTATTTTTGTGCCAATGATGTAGTAATTGAAATTGCAATCTAAATATCCAACAGAAGAATCGATCCTAGGATAACCAGAAACACTAGCTGGTGCATGCGGCTACACATTACCTACGCCCAACAGATCTTACTGAGGACGATAGCATGTAGAATGCATCATTATTCACATCGTCAAAATGATCAGATCGATTATGTATAGTTAGAGGCTTCCTGAACTATGAAATTCTTACCTTTGACACTGAACAGATAGATATGAATCACAAAGAAAAGTGTTTATCACGTGATGTTTTGAATCGATTCAGTGTGTGTGGCTGCGTGCCAAATTCATAACGATAATTATGCTCTATAAGAATATGAATGTGAAATTGATGTTGCGCATGATAATTTATGGATTTATTATGTATGCTTTCAACGAGTGTATTCCCCCTCAGATTATTAAGCGTAAAGATTATTACATTATTACCATTATTATGGTAGACACTTAAAGAGGCCAACCAAAATGACAATGGCGGATTCTCATTAATATTCATGAGAATACAAACTATGAATATCTATATGCGCAGTAGTGCGCATATTTCTTTTCTCTTCTCTTGTTTTTTTTTGTTTGTTTTTATAGTAAGATGTTACCTCCATGTTATTTCTTTGAGGCTGTCATCCTCGTCAAGCTTTGCTTATGATGGCAGTCTCCTACATTTTTTCAATTTGCTGTATTGCATAATACTTACAAATTACTAGTATACATTACTTATATTTCTATTTTTATATAATACGTTAAACTCTATATGTATATTATGTAATTCATTTGCTTATACATGTATGTTTATATGTATGTATTATTTTGTATTACGCAGTATCTGTACATATGTTATCTCTTGCCTTTGTTATATACATGGAAAAATGTAGAAATAAAATAAAAATCAAATCAAATCAAAAAAAATATACGCATGCGCAGATAAGCTTGCGCTTAAACTTTTCAGATATAACCTTTATTTCCGCTGAACTTAGTGTGTAGTGAGCGTAGCTACATAGGTTAAGGCGAAGTGCATTAGTAATCGGAGGACCGTGGGTTCGTATCTCTGGACATATTTTTTTTTTGAAGGGGGGGGGGGGGGGGCGGGGGACGGGGGACGCGGGGTAACATGGATCTTCTCTTTTTTCCCCGATTTTTTTTTCTCTCTTCTCATTAATGTGATTTGAGTACAATGAATACTTACGTTTCTAAAATGATTTCCTTTGTTTATATTGTTTTGAACATTTTTTTTACTCGTTCCATGAGTGGATATATTCAAATTACAACCTCAATCTCCCATTGACTATTTCACATTGTATCGTGAAGTTGCATGCTTTGCAGTTGTGTATAAAGGGATGTCATTTTGGTTGGCCTCCTGTGTTTTCCCACTTGATATCTCGTGTATAATAAATACTACATGTTCTAATATTTTCATCAATTTTACTCGTTTCATTAGTGGATATATTCAAATTACAACCACAATCTCCCATTGACTATTTCACATTATATCGTGAAGTTTTAACATGCTTAACATGCTTTGCACGAGATATCAAGTGGGAAAGCATTTTGAGAACATTGCTCCACTTACCTACATTCCTTTCTTGTCGCCCCTATTCACCCTAAATCTTTTATTGTATCCCCCGAACTAGTGTTCGGGGATACTAGAGGTGTCGTGGTCTAGTGGATACGTCACCGGACTGTGGATCACATGGTTCGCGGTTCGAATCCCGCCGCGGCGCTAATGTCCTTTGGCAAGACATTCATCTACATTTGCCACTCTCCACACAGGTGAAGTAAATGGGTACCCGGTAGGAAGAAATTCCTTGAATGCCTTGGCGCCTATCGTGGCAGCTCGGCTAAAGCCAGGGTAATAATGTGATAATGTGATCACCTTCAAATTTGGCATGGAGGGGCAGCTCTGAGGTCATTTTATTACACAGTAAGGTTCATTTTAACTTAATACAATATGATTTTTTTTCTAATATTACAATACTAATCAAAATAATTCATTATGGCACCTTTCATGATATCTACAGCTCTTACCAATGGCAGCTTTATGGGACTTCCCCTCCACTAATAAAGTTTGTTCTATCATATCCTTTTTTTTAAATAAAATTTCTTATGGTTTTGGCTTGGAGATGTCTGCTAATGACCTTTAGTGGCATGACGTACACTTCCACACTTGGAGTACTGTCAAAACAACTAAAAATTTGTCAGCAGTGATAATTATGGAGGGGGGGGGGGGGGTAAATATTCATGATTGTAACAATAGAACAAGATCATGCAGATTTCCTAATCAGTCCGATGCATTGTTAAGATCAGTCCTATTTAGGGGAGATACCCTGCTGAATATAATTAATTAAGAAGGAATCTGGTTTAATTGATATTTAATTATCATACATTTGAGAGTTTGGAGTGTTTGGAATGACACGTTTTTTGTGTACACTGATGTCTTTATCAGATTTATACACTCTGGTCTGTATTTATTATTACGGATATATCTTTGTGTTTATTCTTGTCTGTAGTCTAGTCATCCACAAATTATGTGTTTTGATTTATTTCTGCTGGTTTATTATCCCACCACATTTGCATTTATTTGTGTTATGTTTTTTTTTTCCTCTTCGGAATGTATTTTTCTGTTAATTGATCTGGAATTAAATTCTTTATTTTTCTCCCACAGAAGCCAGACCAGCCAAAGAGGCAGGGCTTAAGTCTGCTATAGTAGTACGTCCTGGAAACAAAGCATTGTCAGATGAAGGGAAGAAGGAGTTTGATCTTATTGAATCATTTAGAGAACTCTGGCCAGATTGGGAAGATCAGAAAGACTCACAGGAAAATAAGTGATGTTAATCTCATTATAACATTTGAATTAGTGTGGCCAGAATGCAGGGATAAAATTGACTCACTAGAAAATTCATGACATTAATCCCATTAAATCATTTGAAGGACTCTAGTCAAAATGGAAGGCTTAAAATGATGCAGGGGATTTAATGATACTGATTTCATCAACTCATTTGAAGAACTGTGGCCAGAACGCAGGGATCAAAGTGACGTACAGGAACATTAATCACCTTGATTATTAAAATGCAGTATGTAGATACTTAGGTTATGCCAATACAATGTGCACTGAACCAAATCTACTGCATGATGTGCAAACTGTATTTCTGTTTAGATCTTGTCAATAAGTAATGTTTGTGGTATATTAAGCCATGTGTGAAATAGATATGTATGTATGTCCCTACTGATTTTAGCTAGAGGTAGATCAGTAACAGGGTATTTTTATTCCTTTTTATTATGTCATGTTATGTCATGTAATTATGTTGTAATTTGATTAGCTCAGTGTAATTGAACACTCTACTTGTTTTGTGGTAAAACAGAGCAATAATTATCAAAAACTGAAATAGAATAATGTGATTAACCCTGTCGAGTCGATTTACTACATGTGGTTTGGCCCAATAACTTTTTATTCAGAGACCTGAGAAATATACCAGATGCAATTTCTCCACACACTGTGTCCATTTTTGTTGCATGACCATATTGCATTTCATGCCAAGAATTTTAAAAAGGAGAATAATCTGTAAAATCCTCAAAGTGGCAACATATCGAAAAGCTCAAAATCATTGTTTTTATCTAAATTGGCAACTTTTTCAACTTTTTGACAGAGTTCTTAACCATGTACATGTATGTTGTTTTGAAATGCATTAAATTTTATCAGAACCATGTAGTATTAAAAGAAAAATATTATTCTAGCCAATTTGAAGAATGAAATGTCATAAATTTAGCTCTTAAAGGGTCACTAAAATAAAAAAATAATTGCCCATTTTTCGTAGGAAGGTGTCATCAGGAGCCAAAAAATATCCATCACACAATTTTTTATGCATTCAGTCATATTTTATAATCATTTGAAAAGTACATTTTTGCTGATTTACACAGTCATAAGCCCCGC
Organism: Heliocidaris erythrogramma; assembly: GCA_025617745.1. Classification (NCBI taxonomy): domain Eukaryota; kingdom Metazoa; phylum Echinodermata; class Echinoidea; order Camarodonta; family Echinometridae; genus Heliocidaris; species Heliocidaris erythrogramma. The sequence goes on from CM046855.1 coordinate 300,379, forward strand.
CCCTAAAAAAACCCAACGAAGCGACATCGTGATCACGTGATCTGTGACGCATGAAAAGTAAGGGAAAATATTCCACTAAACTAAACCGTGCGCGCCCGAAGGCCCCCGGCAGGCCCAGCCCGGTGCCGAGCATGATATTCACCGCATCGACCATTTGCATTGCGTATTTTCGTGTGTTAATTAATTCCTCACAATTACTTTGATTTTAGGACACAGTTTCATCAATAATGCGCAGCCTAATCGGTGTATAGCTGCGGGCTGTAGCAAGACCCCTAAAGATGGTGTAAGCCTACATCATTTTCCTAAAGATGAAAATATACGGAAATTGTGGGTCGCAAAATAATGTAAAGCACACGCGGGCAGAGTGGCAAGGGCCGGCCAAGTGAGTGGAGTACAATCTGCAGCGATCACTTTGCCGAAGATGATTTTGAGGATCCTGGTCTGTATTCGGAATTTGGCATGAAGAGAAGGATAAGCTAGCTAAAAGATTCAGCTATTCCAAAGATCAGACTTGGAGTCAAGTCTTCCAATCTGTTTTTCAACGACAGCAACTGCAGCAGCTTCACCCGTAGACCGAAAATTCTGTCTCTCGTTCGTTAGCTAAGACGACCTAACGAACGAAAGACAGCATTTTCGGTCTACTTCACCCGTAACTCCAGGGAGCTCCAACGCGTTGGAGCTCCCTGGAGTACGTTACTTCACCCACGCGCCCTTCTCCGTATTCTGTGAGAGGTTCAAACATAATTATAATATGGTCGAATTTCCCCTTGCCACTCGAGCTTCTTTGCCTTCCGGGTCTGATAAATCAGAGTTCGTATCTGCATGGCTCAGAAAAGTCCTCCAACTCGGAATCGCGGGCATTTTTCCTTTCTCTATAATAAGTTACTCGAATTCAGCCAAAATCTAAGTCAGTACTAACATACTATGTAGAGCGAAGTAAAAAAAAAAGCCGTAAGTGAAATAAACAAAACAAAAGCGTTCACCAGTCGCTACGTACGAGGGGAACATAGTCACTGCCGTAGGACATAGTACATACAGACGCATAAAACGGCTGTGCACGCGTTTATGACCAATGCAAAATTTTCGTTCGGCAAGCTCAGATGGATGAGAACATTGTTCAAAAGAAAAGCTAAAAAACAAAACAAGAGCTGTATATTTGGGCAAAAGCGTTTTCTGAACTTGTAGAAAATATATTGCTAATGATTATTCACTCCTAAGATTATATTGATTAATTTTACTTTTTTCATAAATTGTCCGTTGAACAGAGGGGTCAAATACCGCATTCTGTGTACAATATTATATGCTGCAGCCTGCAGATCTTGTGCCTCTTACTTTTCATACGTCACTTGGAGGTTAGCCAATCAGTTCACGAGTTTTAAGGAACGGTCCCAAAACCTCTACTTTCCCCCTTTTTCGCCAAAACGAGACATAATTTGGACAATCGATTGGCAGATTCGTGATTAGAAGGCAAAACTACATGGAAAGAGCACCCATTTTCTCTCTAATTTAGTCAACCTTTAAATAATTCCTGTCCTGAAAGGGTTAGTATTCATGCTAACTATGCTATAAAGATGTGAAATACATTTGATGATGTACATAGACCTGTCTTTTTATTTTTTTTCATTTCTTATAATTGTTATTATATAGGGACATGAACCAATGATATGAGTTGAGAGTTCATCTCGTAATGTATAGGTATTTGTATGTCACATAGATTTTTCAGTACTAGTTCTTATTTGAATCTTATACACGACCAGGGGGTGTTTCATAAAGCTGTTCGTAAGTTACGCACGACTTTACACACAACTGGTGATCAGTTCTTGTGCTAAATGATTGAGGATCAGATTAGTATAGCACCCAAGAACATGTTCCAGTCGTTTGTAAAGTCATTCGTAGCTTTATGAACAGCTTTATGAAACACCCCCAGGTATGTGTTGATCAAACAATGAAACGAATATATAGTGCCTTACATTTTTGTCTCACCCACCGGAGGTGAAGGCGAGACTAAGGGATCCAAATGGCGTCTGTCCGGCGTCGGTCCGTCGTCGGTCCGTCGTCCGTCTGTCGTCCGTCTGTCGTCCGTCTGTCGTCTTTCCGTCACAAAATAATGTTATGACAGATAACTTTGCAACCGTCACGCACTTTTAAACCAAACTTGGGTTGTAGATGCACTAAGGGGACCTGCATGTTATGGTGCCGTTGGAGGTCACATGATAAGGTCAAGGTCATTTGAGGTCAAACGTTAAAGTTTACCTGCAAGACTCTCTTATGACAAATAACTTTGTCACTTTTACTCATAATAGTCATATCAAGGGGGAGGAGTAGGTGAAGGAACAAGCATTTCATGAAATAGCCCTTCTCAAATTTTATGGGATGTCACATTCTATGGCAGATATTTCACAATGGATACAATTCTGTTGCATGGCAAAAGAGATCGCAATATTTCTAGTTATCGCAAGTGGGCAAGACACAATATCGCTAATGGCCAGTGGCGGATCTACGGGGGGGGGGGGGGGGGGGGGGGGGGTTTTAAACCCCCCCCCCCCTTGGGCTGCCAAGTAAATTTTTTTTTTATGGTCTCCATTGCGTTAGTAGATGCCAGGAAAACATCACTTACGGTTCAAAATAGCAAAAAAAAAATTGGTTCGCCGCTACGCGGCTCGCGGGTTAGGTTAGGGTTAGTCGATGCCAGGAAATGCCAGGAAAACATCACTTACGGGGGTTCAAAATAGCAAAAAAAAATCGGCTTGCGGACATCGCCGCTTCGCGGCTTGTGGACGATGCTCTGCATCGCCGTTGGGTCAAACCCCCCCCCCCCCCCCTCCATTGGCAATAAGCTAGATCCGCCCCTGATGGCTTGTATTATTTATGAAGCTAGCATTTTCGGGGGAAAATAAGTAAATGTAACATGTGTATTACAAGTTAATATAGAGGTATCTTGCTGTCCATTGGAAGTTGATTGACCGATGTACACTGGATATAGTCTCGGGACTAATTTGCTTTATTTTTGTTTGCTTTATTTTTGTTTCATTTACTTTTTTTTGTATTTCATGTTGGTAATAATTGAGACTTTTGAATACTAATAATATTAGAAAAACAAACATAAACATGTGTTGTTAATGCCAATTTCAAGATATAATCCAGTGTTGCTATGAGGTTATATTTGTTATTTCAAGAGATGGTCTCTATTCTTAATAATGTGAAAAGCAAGATACATGTAGTGCAAATATTACATTGGAATTACAACTTTACAACTACATGTATCTGTTTAAGTGAAGTATTGGATTGATGTCAAAGGAGAGGGTGGAAAACAAAATAATGAAACTGTATGTTTGAATTATGTAAGTGAAAAACAGACAGGACTATACAAGATAGAGAGGGTGAGGGGAGGGGATATAGAGAGAGAGGGGATAGGGGGAGAGAGAGAGAGAGACGGGATAGGGGAGAGAGAGGAAAAGGGGAAGGGAGAAAGAAACTACGGTAGAGATGAAGGGTTGGATGAAATGGGGGAGGTGCAACAAAAATGGGGAGATGTGGGAGAGAGTATCATAGAATTAGGGAGGGGAAGTGGGTATAGAGAGTGCAACAAGTCGGGGAGGGGTGTGGTAGAGTGTTATTAAAATTATTGCAGTAGTGGATCCAGGCAAGGGCGCGCGTCCCCCTTTAATTTTTACGTTTTGTGATTTTTACAGTGGGAGGGTGAATACCCCCTCCCACACCCTCTGCTCCCTCGCCACTGGTGCCCCCTTTCAATTCCTGGGTCCTCCACTGATTATTGGTAGGGGTAGGGTTAAGTGACATACAATATATGAAGGGGTTTTTACTTGGGGAAACGTGTTTTATCGATCAACACAATACATACATTCAAAATAAATGTATATACACACAAGAGGGCAAGAGGATCAGGTACGTTTAGGTCTCTACGTCATTTTATTTACATGCCATAATTCTTAAATCTTGAAGCTCAATTTAGTTGAAATCTTATAACATTCAAGAATACATGTATATGAAACATGTACTATGCTTTGTGAACAAACTGGTTAGGATATCTTCACTGACATTTAACAGAATTTAAATCATTTTTTCATGCAATTTCATATCATCGATATAACTAACTTCAAAGGAAATCCACACCTTTTACCATGTACAATCTTCTTTCTATTACCTGAAGCTATATAACATAAATTTGCAGATACAGAAAATGTGAAAATGCTACAAGTTTTACAGAATGATTGAGATATCTAGATACAAATTTTCACCATAAAAATGCAAGAGTACAAAATTATGCTCTAGTATTGGTTAAAGACATTTGAGTATTATAACACTTTTGTGTATGAGTATATTCTCTATACACCCTATGTCTGTATAAAAACGTATCATCAAGTATGAGATAAACAAATCTGATCAGTTACTATTTGAATGTTAATACATGTATTTACAGGATATAGACAGATGACATAAACAATATGACAATGGCTTCTGTGCATGACAGTGTCACTTGAAATATACAGTAGAATATTCCTTATAGGCCTACAAAATATTATGATCATGGCATTCTTGCAGTTTCAATAATGATTGATAGGACGTACTCTAGTTTTACACGAAAACAAAACTCTTTTTCTCTAAAACTATACCGTTAAAACCTAGGCATAACAGCAACTTAAATTCCGATCATGACTTCTGGGGCAATACTTTGTGATATACTTTTGTACAATGGAACATGCCAGTCATTTGTTCATCATATTACTACACAATGCTTTATGCAATATGAAACAATATTCATGTATTGGTTCCATTAAATAAATAATAAAAAATTAAATAATATCAAATGACAACGAACATGTGAATCTCTAAACATAACGCAAGGCAGCATACACATTCCTACAAAAGAATATAGAAATACTGTACAACAAATGTGACAATATGAATTCTTAATGTCTTATAAAGAAATGCATAAAGACAGATATTTGTAACCTGCAAATCTGCTTAAAATAAAAGCATACATAAAATAATATTCTGAACCAATATGGAAATATTGACAAATATTATAACATATTGGGCAACACATAACATCCAGCGAATCACGATCGCCTATAGAGCATGATAATAAGAATTCACAATTGCTCCGTTTATTACAGGCGAGCAGCGCTGAAAGATCAAGTTTTGAAGGATTAATGACAATCTTACTGTTCCACTGAATTTCCTGTTGTTTTGTAATTCGAGTATTGCAAATGTAACATGTCACAACAAATAATGGTTGAGATATTCATTCCAGTTTATTCCACTTTAAACAAGCAAATATAAGAGGAATATATTGGCTTAGTAAATTGTTATTGACAAGGCTATATACAAAGCTATACAATGTAATGTATGGCAAAAGAAAACGTTTACAAGTGGAATGACTAATAGAAATAAAATAATGAAGAAAAGTAAACCATTCTCTTTTGTAGCCATACGAAGATTATTGTATGCATATTGTGCGATAACAAACATAAATATTAGTGGTGTTTTCAAAATATCATAAATCATTCGAAAAACCTCTCAAAATAAATAAGTTATTGAAAAGTGAAGAATGTTAGCATCATGATCATTCTTTAAAGCTTCTATAACACAAATATATACACCAATCAGTTAATTCACATTTACATCAATCAACATAAATACCAAATATAACATTGGCCTAGTCTAGACTTAAAGACGTGCAACTTAAAAACAAACAATTGATTTATACAATACGAATGGCGCACCTTATTCTAATTGGTTGCTGTGACATACCGGGCAACACAACTCTGTAAAAAATAGCAAGAGATCCAACAAATAATAGGTGTTTTAGTTGAATATTGGGATTAAGTTTTACATCAATCGCGGTATATTTCTGGAAACTGAACTCTTTTTTTAGTAGCAACCATTTGAACCATAAATGACATAGATCAGGAATGGCAGTCCATTAATTCACACTGACAAAATCTTCTCTTAACGTGTATGGCGATTTGCAGTAATTTGACACATGTTTACATCTTTAATCTTATGTACAATAAACACAAACATGCTATTTTTATTAAAAAGAAAGTAATTTCCCGTCTATTTCGATATTCAAGGGGATACAAGTAGGGCCCGTGTAGCAAGAGGTTTTGTAACTGAATATTCTCTACATAATTCTACACATTTGGACCAGATGGCCGGACAAGTTATCTAGTACATGATATAAGCAGGCTTCAATTCATCACAAAATATAACATACACAATATTTAGCGAATATACCATCTGTACAATGTGACAATTGCTTCTATATACGTCAAGCATAATTATGGAATTCTTCAGTGAACTTGAACTTATAGCTTACTGCACCATTATAGCGAATATCATCAGTAATACGAATATACATGTATATACAGTACGGTAATTAATTTTATACATCAACGATATGCAATTGCGTAATGAGCTTGAAATTACTGTATTATTTCATATTTCATCAAATTTTATTGATACTTAATGATCACAAACTGAAATGAGACCAAGGACTGGTACAGATAAACAGCAATATAGGAATGCACACACACCGACCAAGCCTTGACTTAAAAAGAATTACTTTCATCTTTTGTCTTTCATTGTATTTCACATTTATATGTATATTTCATGTATTGGAAATATTTATATTTCGAATTAAAAAGAATTACTTTCATCTTTTGTCTTTCATTGTATTTCACATATATGGTATATTTCATGTATTGGAAATATTTATAAGATATTATGGAAGACTAAAGATAAAGGTTGTATGATAATGATATGATGAATGTTTCTATACATGAAGTATCACTGTATCACTGTAAGGACATTATGCGATGATTGTCAGAACCCAAACAAATCAAATCAAATCAATTTATTGAATTAAAATCCACAATTTTAGATTATCATCAACATACAAATACAGAGGAAGATTCAAAATGGGTTACAGATGACCAAAATGAAACTTCAATCATTGAAAAATAACAAAGCAAAACAAAAGTAACAAAAGAAGAGGGAAATGCAATGCACCAAACTCTTTCAGTAGGAAGTAGTAAGACTGGACATTACAAAACACAAAAAACTGCCAAAATTTCTGTCGGGATGGGATGTCAGATGGCCCTTAAAACTGGGGTAAATCTTCCCCCTTGAAGCCAGGGACCAAATTTTGTCAGAAGGAAGAGATATGAGTGTACATTGTAAAAATATACAAAATTAACAAAATGTTCCATCGGGAAAGGGGTGTCAGACCCCTGATATGAAAACCTCAAAAGTGCCCTTTGATAATATTAGCCGATTGCCCCCCCCCCATGATCTGTATGTAAATGAAAACCATTTCTTACCTTCTGCCTATGATAACTAAAAGGTGTTTGATTCAATTCAATTCAAATTTACATGATTGTAATTTTGAGTATAATAATTTTCTTGAGGTGCAATTTGGTGTCCATTGGTTATTTCATTAATAAGCTACTAAATTATGAAAAAGTATTGCTTTCTCAAAAGTAGCAAAAAGATATTGTCAGGATTATGTAAACAAACCCATAGACCTTCTGACAAGGCATAATAGCAGAGCTTGCTTGGTATAAATGTATGTATTATTAACACATGAATAGTCCATTTCAGTCTGGCAGTCAAATGCACAGCTACCTGAAAAGCTCTTCTACTATATATGCCTTGTCAAACAGGTGAAGATGGACAATGGGTGTGTTTACATAATCCTGACAATCTTTTTGGGCTACTTTTGAGAAAGTAATACCATTTTCACAATTTACACATCTGTAATTATTTGAGTCGCCTCTCTCTCTTGTAAATGGGAGTTACTCCAGCCTGCTTCCATTCATCAGGTGTTAATCCAGTATCATTGATCGATTAAAAAGGTAAGTCAAGTGAGTACATTATGATCGGAGAGGCTATTTTCCACAACTTGGTTTCAAGCCCATCAATTTCCTTTGCTTTACCCATCTTCACGTTATTTGATACATTTTGATAAATTATACTTTGTTCACCAAAGTGAATCAAATATCCATGACTATTCTTATTATCCATGACTATTCTGAGATCACATAGATGAATGAGAGAAGTTGTTTTATATAGAACAAGGAAAAGCTCATCAGTCAGGAGGGTATAGCTAGTCATGTCGGGTATCTAGATGGGCCAACATTGAATAATCCGTCTCTGCGTCATTCACAGATTCTTATCCATTACTATTCCGAGATCATATTCTGAGATCACGAAGATGGAATGAGAGATGTTGTTTCATGAAAACAAGGAAAAGCTCATCAGTCAGGAGGGTATAGCTAGCCATGTATCATTATGACCTAATGGTCAAGTTGCCTCACCATTCATAGAATCAGGCACCTTTCTTAATGTGTGCTGTATCACTCATTATCGATCGTCATTTGAGAGGTTGTCCTTGAAATCCCATTAGAGCCCATGCAGTCATCATCCTGAAGTAAAATATATACATCAATTACGATGTCGACAGAGCATGTGTCATATAACCACAAAAACTGGTCGTTGCAAAGAATAATTCATAAATATACTTGCTGGCCTCTCTTCCAGCCAATAGTTCTCTCAATTCGCATTTGTTTCATACATAACTACCTGATGAGACAACAAACATTTATTACTTCATAAACATGGTTTAAACATGGTTTAACTGGGCGTTGTGGCGTGCGCCTGTAATCCAGCTACCAGTGGAAGTTATAAACTGATTCAGCGGACCCAGATTCGAGACTGAGTCACGTCTTTCGGATGGTGACGTTAAAGGTCGGTCCCAGACGTAAATAATCACATCTGATTGATACACGTCTGTAAAAACCCAATTACACACACACGTTTATCATGAATTCTATATACAATAGCTTATTGGAACCTAGTAAGTATCTTTGGACCTGCAGCGCAGATAGTTTAAACATTGTAGGGTAGCTTCAAATCAATCTTTCTAAACACATTTCATCACCCCTCTCCCCCCACCCCCCCCCCCCAAAAAAAAAAAATTTAAAAAAAAAATTAAAAAAATAAATGAAATATATATATATATAATGAATAAACTTGACTAATTCATCCCCAAAGTGGTCTTAGTGATGATAGTCTTTTTTGATATTACTACATGGTGCAGTGATAAATACAGGAAGTAGAGACAGATCCAGGATTCCCTGGCTGGGGGTAAGGAGGGAGTTGGCCCGGAATATATGAGAAAGCTCTATTGGCTGACAAAGCTCGTAACAAATTAAATCATAGTACTCTGGGAGAACCATAAGTTTTATAATTATTTTTTAAATCAAAGTATAACATCTCACCTAAGAATGCTTCAGGATTACAGTCAGTTTGCCTTCTTTGTTTACCTCATCGATCACTGGATCAAGACCTATGTTGGTTTGACACCCATGAAACCTTCAAGAATATCAAATATACATCATGAAAAAAATGCAATTCCAAACCCTAGATATTTCTACCAGTGAGACATGAACTTTTTTATACACTCGGTCTATACTAGTGCAATTGGAAAGAAGATGCTTACTTGATTAATATTCTATATTCATTTTTATTATCATTATTATTAATTTATTTTATTTTTAATTTTCATTTAGGACAGTGCCCAAACTTTGATGCAATCACCAAAGCAAAATACACGACTTTAATTGCAATACAAACCTTGTTTCGGAGAATTAGGTAAAACGTGTCAAACTTAGCGAAGAATATTTCAAAAAGGAAATCAATTAATCTAATTCAATTACTTTGGAAGTGATTGGAAAAATATCACTTTGCAAGATACTAATCTACCTTATATAGCCACTCCACACCTGGAAGAGCCATTTCGGCTTTCATGGGCTATCCTGTCATGGTACCTGGTTATGTTTGTATTGCAATATACCTGACGAATAAAATCAAATCAAATCAAATCATGACATGGTGGGATGCCTAAAGCCAATTGATTTACCACATGCTAATAATCAAACAGTAGGAATACTCCCCACGAGGGGAGATTGTGGACACATTTTGTGCGATGTAAGATGAATTCTTATCATACAATAATGATCAACCAATCAACACTAAATCAGGATGTACATTTAGCTTGTCTAATGAGTTGCCATCAGAGGTCTGTGAAATAGGTTAAGGATAATAGTTAAAGCATACAAATAAGTTATCTAGAAATCTTAATAAGCCTTAGTCAGGATGAAATAAGGGTCGATTAAGTTGCCAACTAGGTTCTGTGAATGGGGCATTATAGTTGCAAAATGTAACGTTTCAACTGTCATGAATACCTTCTTGTGCCCAGTTGACCACCAGGAAGCCTGTTAGTTTTCAACCAGGCTCGGTAGAATTATGTGCCCATGAGTCTTTGTTTGACAATCTTTACAAGACCTTAGAATATTGTTAGAACCTTCCGAAATATCAACTGAAATTAAATTCAGCGAATTAAATCAAATGTGTAGTTACAAGCATACCCCAATATATACATACCTCTTCCCATGTGTCTCCTTCATCTATTTCAGTGCACTTGATACCACCCCCGAAGGTGAGAGACTGAAGACATGGCAGTGATAGAAACGAGTGCAGGGTACGACGAGTCATCATGAGTCTGTCCAATTCCAGGTCCTGAATCTATCATAGACATTCAGAACCGCATCATTTTACTGCATTATTATTTTATAATCAGGAAGATTGACTGACTATGTGCATTAGTGGTGTTATTAATTCTTTAAATAGTGTAGAAATCCTGCCTCTACATGGAAAATTCAGAGAGGAAGAGAAAAGAGAGGTGGGCCTAGACAGGAATAGAGAGAGAGGGGGGGGGGGGGGAGAGAGAGAGAGGGAGAGAGAGAATGGAAAGACAGCTTCTCAATCTGTTGGGATATCAACAATATACAAGTATATTCCAATAAGATTTTGAATGAAATTAAAGAGTGAGAGAAAGTGGGAGAAAGAGAGAGAGAGAGAAAGAGAAAAGGAAGAGACAGGAATATGCTTGTACATACAGAGCAAGGAGAGGGGGTATAATGGAGAGAAATTAAAAAAATACTTTCCTTATGTTATAATCAATATAGATACCTTTGACCGAGGTGAAACATCAACCATTGTAGAGTAGAATTCATCATCTAGTTTCACACTGTTCAGCTCCAGTGATCTTAGGTTTGGCATGGAGAAGAGACCTCTGGCGTATTGCTGAGATGCACAAGGACCTAGACTGGATAAATGATGAGTCAGCTTCTCAATCTGGTGACAGGACATGAGAGAATGAAGATGTGATTATACAGATTACCAAGGTACAACATTCGATTCATCACGGTTGATGGGATGTACAAAATGCCGTTATAAATTTGAAGATAGAAAGAGAGAGAGTGGGGAAGAGGGGAAATGGAATGGAAGGAAATTAGAAGTATTTTCCTAATGTTATGATCAATAACTTTGACCGAGGTGAAGCATCAACCATTGGAGAAAAGAACTCATCATTTAGTTTCACACTGTACAGAGTCAATGATCTTATGTTTGACATGGAGAATAGACCTCTGGTGTATTGCTGAGATGCAGAAGGACCTAGACTGACGTCATGATGAGTCGGGTACCCAATATGGTGGCAGGATAGAGGAAAATAAAGATGTGATTATTCAGAATACCACTGTACAACATTAGATTCATCACGATTGATGGCATGTCAAAAATATGTATTCTGTTATAAATCAGAATGAAGATAGAAAGAGAGAGAGAGAGAGAGAGAAAGTAAGAGGGGAAATGGAATGGAAGAGCTTACCATTGTATAACATTAGATTCAACAGTGTTGATGGGATGTCAAAAATATTGACTTTTTGTACATCTGGATAGAATTAAATTAGGATAACTAGAAGGGGAACTTTAGATAGATAGAAAGACAGAGGGGGATAGAGTTGGGGGGGGGGGGGGGGGGGTCTGGAGGAAGAGAGCCAGGGATAAAGGGTGAAACATCAAACATTGTAGAGTAGAATTCATCATCTAGTTTCACACGGTCCAGCAACAGTGATTTTAGGCTTGGCATGGAGAAGAGACTCTGGCGTATTGCTGAGATGCAGAAGGACCTAGACTGAAGAAACGACGAACCAGGTTCTCAATCTGGTGACAGGACATGAGAGAATGAAGATGTGATTATACAGATTACAAAGGTACAACATTAGATTCATCACGGTTGATACGATGTCAAAAATGCCGTTGTAAATTTGAATGAAGATAGACAGAGAGAGAGAGAGAGAGGAGAAAGAGAGAGAGAGGGAGAGAAAGAGGGGAAATGGAATGGAAGAGCTTTTAGATAATAGAGCAATGAGAGGGGTTAGAATGGAAGGAAATTAGAAGTATTTTCCTAATGTTATAATCAATAACTTTGACTGAGGTGAAGCATCAACCATTGGAGAAAAGAACTCATCATTTAGTTTCACACTGTACAGAGTCAATGATCTAATGTTTGACATGGAGAATAGACCTCTGGTGTATTGCTGAGATGCAGAAGGACCTAGACTGACGTCATGATGAGTCGGGTACCCATATGGTGGCAGGATAGAAGGAAACTTAAAAAACCATGGTACTCCTCTTACCTCAGAAAATGTGCAATAAAAGACTAAGACTTTACAGAAAATACCTAAAGAA
>CM046855.1:313499-318499 GCA_025617745.1 Heliocidaris erythrogramma
TTCAGTCTTGAGGCAATCCATTACTTTGATTCAATACATTTCGAGAGTAAGAAAAGTAAAATAAAAATAACTGGCAATCTATCATGTAGCATTTCAACTCATCATAATAGGAGAGCACGAAGAACGTGACTTTGCTGGGAGTAGTGGGTAATATTATGGCTGACTCTTTGTCAAAAATGACCGTTTTCATGTACTGATTTTTATTTCTTTTCTTATGTTTCCCCCTCTTTTTTCTTTTCTAAATGCTTAGATGCGATCTATTACCCCCCCCCCCCTCAGGCTCTGACATGGGTTCTTGAATCTCGCTTAATTGCCAAAATTTTCCTTAAAAGATCAAAATGTTGGCAAACGGGATTCTGCATTAAAGCTATTGTCTGTCTAAAAATGTAAAGAACATACCATAAAGGTGACAAGACGTTATTGCTCCAGCGACTTTTGGATTGCGTATTTATTTCTTCATAGATATAGGGCTAGTGTTAGGGTTGCAGTTGGGGTTTAGATTAGAATTAAGTGTTTGGGTTAAAGGAGAATGAAACCCTGGGGAAATATCCATTTTAATGAAAAGATAGTAAAGAGAGAAGCAATTTAAAAAAAGTTCCATCAAAATCGGTTAAGAAATGAAAAAGTTGTGAAAGTTTGAAAAGTCTCGATTTACTTTCTATGGCGATCCTCAAATTGGCTATTTGCTTCAATGTGGCAGGTTTTTGTGGACAACTCTCCATATGTTTTGTACACAAAATTTCAGATTTTCTCCATTATCTCTCAAGGTACAGCTTGTCTCTTTTTTTAGCTCTATGTATATCATGGTAAAATGTATTTTACACAACATATGTTGAGGTCACAAAGAGACAAGTAGCATCTTTAGAGATAATGGAGAAAATATGAAATTTTGTGTACAAAACATATGGAGAGTTGTCCACAAAAACCTGCCACATTGAAGCAAATAGCCAATTTGAGGATCGCCATAGAAAGTAAATCGAGACTTTTCAAACTTTCACAACTTTTTCATTTCTTAACCGATTTTGATGGAACTTTTTTTAAATTGCTTCTCTCTTTACTATCTTTTCATTAAAATGGATATTTCCCCAGGGTTTCATTCTCCTTTAAGTACAGTATTTGGCCAAGGACTGAAGTTAGGAAACTGACCGCGGGGCCATATTGTCGATGGAGGATGTGTCGTAGAACCGACATAAATCTGAGTATTGCAGCACACAATCTTAATATTTGTAATAAAAGGGAAATTTGACATGTTTGAATTGACGTTCAATTAATATCTAGTCGATCATGACTGATATTCAATCGACAAGATTGTGGGTATAACCAGATATGTATCTCAATTGCCATTTCCTTCCTATTGAGGTCGAAGCTGCCAACTGAATTACCACTGAAAGTTTTTAACACGGGGGTCAAGTGGATGAGACGAAAGGCATAAAATGACCAGCGTCGCGTAACGTGAGCCACTGTGTAACACTTGATATTAATTATTGTAAGATGCATTCAAGCAAACTTTATGATGGAAGTTGTCTAGTTACCTCGGCTTACCTGGAAACAAGAACCTTGTACTCTTTACTGTCTGCGGTGTTAAGTTTCTTAAATGAACTAGCTACTTTTTAACTCTTCTTCTCTACATATAAGGTCATCGATGAATTTACTCCACAACGTTCGTGTCCTTTTTCATTTCTCTTCATCCCTCTTCTTTCTCTTCTTCAATATCTATTTTAGCTCCTTCTTCTCCTTATATATAGCAACAAAACTTCTTTCATGATTCCTTTTCATTGTCAATAAACACTCAAAATTAACAGTCGAGTTACATGCTTTTCGATAATAGGCTTCGCCTTCAAGATCCATTTAATCCTGAAATATATTGAAATTTTACCAAGCGATTGAAATCAAGTCATTTTTCGTAATTAAAAATATATGCGATTTAGTATTTTAAAAAGTTTTGTTTTTGTATGTTTTTAATATGCTTAAACATTTTTTTCTGCATTGTTTTGCATGCATATTCTTCTTTTTTCATTCCAAAAATCATCATAATTAGCTATGTAGAAGAAATTAATTTTCCCTTATTGTAGTAGTCAAATATATACAGTGAGAGAAATGTTCCTCGAACACAACGCTGGTGGTCACTTATAGTTGCTTAGTGGAAATTAAAATGATAGAAATCATTTCTCTCTTTCTCTCTCTCTCCCCCTTTCTCTCTTTCTCTCTCTCCGAGTCCCCCTTTCTCTCCACCCCTATCTCTCTGCCTTTCTCTCTCTCCCTATCTCTACCCCACCTCTCTCTCCCTCTCTCTGTATATATATATATATATATATATATATATATACCAAGGTCATTGTGGAAAGATGTTTTGTAACCGATATACCAGCTTTTTATGAATGAAACTACAAGATGAATTAACAGTTTTACAAGGACGCCTTGTATATGAACAACAGTAATTTCCTTCGCTACAGGTATCAACATGCGTTATCATAGTGTCTATGCCACACCAGTCATTACAAAGTATTCATCACCATGGTAACGTTATGATTCACAGATCTGTCCTTCATTAGGTGGCATGTGGATATTTTTGCTTTTGTTTTTTATTCATCTCCACCTCTCCTTTGATTTTGACATTATTACATGTCTTATTTGTTGTTTTTCCCCTCTTGACAACGCCCAACGAGAGTGTGTGGTGGTGGTAGTGGCGGTGAGGTTGATTTACCTCAATCCCTGTGCCATATCTTCTTTCATTTGTTAACATAATACCATTTGTGTTCCTGGAAATGAAATAAAATAAAATAGATTAAAATATTAACGAAATAGTGTGATATTTTCATCTTTTGCATACTCATCTTCATGTTTTAAGAAAATTTGTTATTTAAATATCATCTTTCATATGTGTTTCCTTGCTATACTATGATAATATTATTTATTATGTTACTTTTGTTTCTTGATGTTTTCATTATGATGTGATCAGTCTTGTACAAACTTTGTGAAAACAAACATCAGCTTTGTAGCTGCAAGTCTTTTTTTTTAATAAACCATTACAATTCAATTCTATTAATGGATTTTGAGTGAGCAAAGCCAATCTTTAGATAGACCATCTATATCTCATCTAGGTCTTGTGAACTAAATTTTCTTTTGTATTTGCTACAGTAGAAAATATATTTGCAACAATTTTTTTCAATTACAAAAATTTGGACAAATTTGACAAATAAATAGGGATGATTTTTTACATATTTTTTTAAACAATTTCTATACCGATATGTGAAACTTTAATAGTACGCTTGTATTAGTATTGATGAATATATTTATATCAAACGGATAATAAAGAGAGTAAAAAATTAAAATAAAGCCCAAAATAAATGGTAAATTTAGTCATTGCAATCATTGAATTGGGTATCATGCATTATCATTAGCTCATTGAGTGATATAAAACTTGGATGATAATATTCAAATAAAGATTCTACTTTATGACTGTAGTATATGACATTCCATAAGATCTTGAAATCCGATTTTCTTAAATTCGCATAATTATGAAGGTTTCTTCGCTTCTGAGTGCTAGCATACCTTTTCTCTAATTTAAAGATACAAGTAAACAGGAATGATTACATACTTTACGCATAATGCCGATACGTGGTTTGATTTGGGGTAAATAATTACGAGGAATGGAGCGGAAAAATACGGGTCCCATTTTCTCGATCCATCTTTAGCCTTTTTGTGTTGTTTTGATGAGAGCGACCATCTTGGGGCTTTGAGGTCTTCCGCCAACGGAAATCAGTAGAGGAATAGAGACAGTGCAAGAAGTACAACCCTAATTTGAGCGCTCGCTCGGAGATGTCCGAATTATCTCAGCGCCGTCTTTAGAAGTGCCTCTCTACTCCTCCAGATTGAGCTTAAGAAGAAAGTAGGCATTAATGTTCATTAACTTCGTTACTATGATTTGACGACATAAGAGAGCGTTAGCTAATCATCGATATACCCGCGTTACATGAGTGGCTACGTCTACTTGTTTTACATCACATATCATCCTATGCTTTTATTCTTTAGATATCGACCTTACCTCCTGAATTTGTTTTAATACACCCCCTTGGCGGCAACTTCTTAGCATTCTTGAAGCAGAGTGCAAAGACTCTTGTGTCTTAATGAAATCTTGAGGAACAAGGAGGAACTAATTCAGCAAGCTAAGTAGGTCATAGCCTCACCAAAAGTACAATACCAATGCTCGAGTACTTTTATCTATTTAGTGGATAAACATCTCAGCATTAGAATAATGTGAATTGTTTTCATCACCGTCCTTTATCTTCTCAAATAAAAAAGGGGAAACGAATGCACGGGAATGTTACAGTTGGTATATCTTGTCATAAGGGTCATTATACTAACTAAATGATTAATTTATACATGTTTACCAAATAGCAGTGGAAATTGGCAATTTCTCATGAACTTAAATCTATTTAATTTCATATTTAGTTTAATTCCTTCTTCTCCCCCCTCTCAGCTTCCCATAAACTGTTTTATTTTATTCCTTCAAATTATCTTCTTCCATTCTGTTTGTTAGACTTTCGGCATGTCTTTTTCTATCCCTAGATCATCGACCCATTACTGACTCAATCGTTATGATTCCTGTTGTTTCTTTGCTACTGTATTTGATATTAACCATCTGTTTAGATAGATATTTTCATTTTTAACCAAGCCACTAAAATGACTGCGTACCATTCCTCTTATTGTCACTTTTCTTTAATGTCGTCCATATTATGCTAATTATCGTTTCCAATCCTCTTCATTTGTAATTTCTTATTTAAATACATCATTATGTACATAAAAAATGTTTTCCTGGGTCATCATATCATTTTTCACATATTTTTTTCCCTCTCTATTTATCTATCTTTATGTTTTGATTTTGAAATCTGTACATCTCTCCTTTTCCTCACTTATTCATTTACTTGCTCGGCATAAGCTTGATCTGAATTTAATGAGGTTTCATTTCTTCCTACAAGGATCACTTTCTAAACTGCAAT